>JAUBNQ010000002.1:669156-721244 GCA_032353495.1 Ctenopoma kingsleyae | reverse complement strand
GTAGCTCTGCACAGGTGCTCAACTGTCACTACAGTAGAGTCAACAGTGGTGACATGTGGCAGTGGGTGCTGAGATTCAGGTAGTACAATACATTAACACAGTTTACTGTAGCAGCACAGATGTTTAATGAGCAGTTATGGCCATTTTAATGGCCCTTATTACCCTTTCCTTTAGTGATAATTGTTTGGGGGAACCATCATAGACAATACATCCACAGATGCTCTATCCACACAAGCATGTTGTGACACCAGCATACACGTGTGCACACACTGGTCTGAAGTAAATTACAGCAGCTGACAAGCTGAGTTAAGAGGGCTTCACTCGTTCATATGATGTGACAGTGTTGCTTGGTTATAAGCTCTTAGGGAGAATTTACCGGCCTTTTATCATACCAGCAGCCCCAGCACCAGAATTCACTCATTGTAAATGCGTGTGTAAGTGTAACAACATGTTTCTATTAATGTCTGTGTGGGAGTGGATGTTAAGCTGATGTTGAGGATTTCCTGTTATAAAATGTATTCTGTAACCTAAAGCTGCAACCTGTATAAGAGAGTTTGCTTGTCTGAGATTATTAAACAGGAATTCACCAAATCTGAGGTCCAAATGGTAAAGTTGCAATCACCTTTAGTGGCAAGTTGAGATTTTGGATCCATTAGGAAGACCCTGACGGAGGATCTCAAGCAGCAATCAGGCTCATAGAGACTTAGCAGATTGTAGATATAGTCAAGAGTATGAGCTCTAGTCTGTCAGTTGAAGAGTGGACAATTGCTATGCTTCACAAGCCTCAGTCCAGCTTTTAGTTTTCCTAATGACTGTCCTCTGCTCACATAAATGTACCGTGACATGGGACGAAGATAAAACTGAATTCCAACCTAACCACCAATAGTGGGTAAAAATGTGAGAAACTGTGCTCACACACTAAAACTCTACATAAAAATAAATGCTAACAAGATTTCACTTTTGAGAGGTTAATAGATTGGCATGTTTTCACCCTCCACTCCTACATGCAGTGCACCCCTCAAGGACAGCACAACACACGTGCAAAGAATATTTCTCAAAGAGAACCCACAGAGGAGAGCCACTCAAAGCTATTTTCCCTGCTTTAAACAAACCTTTTCTGGCATTTCACATCCATTGCCACTACAAACAGCATTAAATAGCCTTGGGAGCATATACAAAAAGAAATAACAAAATTCCTGTTTTCTGGTGCTGGTGTGTGTGTGTGGGATAGAGGCTCCTCCTGACCCCTTAATGTCTGTATTCAGTTTTCACTTCGATTCATTTGTATGTATTTGCCATAATGGCCTGTATTATTGCTTCATAGATCAAAACTGATAAACACTAAATCACTCAAAGATAAAAAGGATGTGTCTTTCTCTGCAGATTAAAATGTCATAAGGAAATGATGATGTGTAACATGGAAAAAAACTTCCTCAAAAGCCTGTGTTTTCTGAGAGTAAATAACAGTTTTAAATTAAATGTCTAATGAAACGCAAAATACCTTTGTGCAGACCAGGGTTCACCATTAGAAACCGAGGCAGCCTTTGTTACAGTCTGTGTCACTTTAATTCCCCCTGAGGGACGCTGTAAAGAAAACTTGTTTTTTGAGAAGCTGCTGGGATACACACACACACACACACACACACACACACGCTCACATTCATTTACCGAAAAGGTTAGCTGTGACATGTTGCTTGGCATTTTGGAGGCAGTAAACCCCCATCAAGCGAACACAGCCATGTGTGACCAACATGGCTGCTCGGCCACTGCCCTACATGCTGCGGCCGAGCACCAACAGCTGAAGGCTTCCCGAGGTGTTGCAGCTGGAACTCACGCCAGCAGAAAAAAAAAGAAGAAAAAAAAAAAATACAGGCAGATTGAACCAGCAGAAGAGAACACAAAGTATTTGAAGTCTTCTGATGAAAGCTGGACTTGGCGACTTCACTTGCTGGCAGCTCCAAATGACACCCAGCGATAACTGTTTGAAAAAGCCGAGCTTCAACTCTCTGAAATCTTGTTATGTGACATAAGTGCAGATGGCATGTGTTCCAAAACCAGTCTGTCATCTCATAAGAGAAGCCAAAGAGTAGAGAGATCTGACACTGGTGAAGCCACCTTCTTGTTAACAGAACACTTGCTCACTGCTGATTAGAACTACTTTTAGTCCAGATATAGAGGATCACTCCTTTTTAATGCAACTTTGGTTGTGTTTTTGTATTTGTGCCCATCATATCTGTTACTTCTGATCTCAGTGGACTCACACGATCAGACAGGTTTGTAAAAAAGGTTTACCTCATCGTGTGGTGATCACACTGAGAGCAAGAACACCTGAAGAGATGGTAAAATAGGTGAGGACTCAAAAAATGGTGTTGAAGTGTACCTCCCGCAGGAGTTAAAGCTATTGGTGTAGCTATATGCCTGCAGCTATGGCTATAGGAACAGTCAGTAATGTGATAGTGACTACCTGGGTACCTGATGATGGTGCAGATTAAAAAGTTAAGGGGTCAAAGTTAGAAACCATGGTAATCCATCTAGTAGCTGTTGAGAGATTTCATTTAGTCATGTTCAAAATCATATATTCTATTATCATTCTAAAATTAACCTATTTGCAGTAAACACAAAAGTACAGCTGATGTCATTCATTTTCCAGGCATTTGCTTTGGACAAAACAAAACTTTTACCTGATGTTGGTGTAAAGTTGGGTGATCAAAGCTATTGCAAACTGGGGACCCCAAATGTTTGAACGAGCTTTCACAGCAGCATGTGATTCAATTACTTGATTTCTGGTGCAGCCTCAGACTGCAATGACAGCACGGCTGAGGTTGAGGCAGAACCTGGCATCTGAGCATCAGATCCTCCCCCAGGGAGAACTCTTGAGCCCTCTGGCGGCAGGTGGAATTGGAGTGGCAGTGGGTGCCTGTGAGGTGAGGAAAAGAAGTGTTGTAAAATAAGAAGAGATGCAGTGATAGGTATCGACATGTGCAGGAAGAATAGGCTGTAGGTGGGTAGGTATGACAGAGGCTGGAAGAGACATGAATGAATCTCGCTCAGACTTGTTGAATTATAGTAAACGTCCAATTACAGATGCAAGCAACACAATACAGTACAGGCACAAAAACAGATTTCAGAAGAGAAAGGGGCAAACAGGTGGAAGATGTTGTCAAGTGACCAAAGTTTGAAGACAATAGTTTTTCGCCCAGCAAACACTTACTCTTGGCTTGCATAGAAATGAAAGGATGAAGGTGAAGCACTGTTGTGCTCTAGCAGCAGGTCATCAACAGAGTTGCCAGTGATGCTGAGAACCTGAAAATAATCTTTTTGGAGCAACAGCAGAAAGTAAAAACACTGTGAACACTAGATCCAGGGAGCTTGATTTAAAGGACACTGTTGGGGGTTTTGAACACCACAAGGCGCATCAGATTCACTTCAGTCATATTAAGTCAGTTGAATAGAGGTTTTGATAGGGCCTGTGGCTGATGTGTCAGCTGCGGATAATGTGTGACCTGGGTCACTATCAGCTTATCCAAATCTAAGATTAAATTGTATAATATTAAAGTAAATGATGTGCACTTACATAGCGCTTTTCTACCTATACCTATATGCTTTACACTGCTTCTCATTCACCTGTTCACACACTGATGGCAGAGCTGCTGTGCAGCTGACCTGACACAGGGTGCAACAGGGCAACTCAGGGTTCAGTGTCTTGCCCAAGGACAATTTGACATATGACTGGAGGTACCGGGAATCGAACCACCTAGCTTCCGATTGGCAGGCGACTGCTCTACCTCCTGAGCCACAGCCGGCCTTAGTCTAGTCTAAGGCCGGCTGTGTCTAGATACAGGTGTCCTAAGTTTTCCTAGTGCTGATTTGACTGAGTGGGAGCACCAGTGAACATAATCTGGAGAGTAGGTTGGCGTTTCTAACTCATTTTTGAGACAGACAACATTTCATTCACATGTATTGACAAAGTTTCAGATAGACTTATCTCAAAACCAGCATACATGCTATACACACGGAATACTTATCTGTTGGGGAACCAATAAACACAATGATGGAGATGGAGGAAAACTACAGGCGACAGTAGAAGTACCTTTAAGACCAGAAAAGGGGAGGAAAAAGCTCTAGACATTGATAAATGTTCTTAGACCAGACTATTGTTCAAGGATAAACTCTCTTGTACATGCGACCTTGAATCCACGGCACTTTGCTCAGCCAAAGCTATTTAATACTCAAGGCTAAGCTACTATAGGTAGAGGCACATCTGAAATTTGTTCTCTTTTCCTAAAGCAGTAAAGAGTTTGTAGCAGGCATCTGAGAGCAGTGAACAATGGCAGTTAGTTGAACTTTTAACTGCACTCTTAACTGAGGAATCCTTGACACTTGAATGCAACATATGGTTGACATAGATCCTTTTGAGCATACAACACATCTTTTTGACAGACGTACAATATGTTAATAAAATAAGAACCCATCTTCTTATGAGTATGTGCTGAGTAACTATCATGAGAGTTGGAGATTTGTTGTTTAAAGAAAGTTGACAGTTTGACCCAGGATTGCTGGAGGACATGTAAGAAGAGGTTGCTACGAGGTGTGGTTACCACCTCGCCGTAAGCAAAATACAATAAAACAGACGATGATTACGACCCGATGCACAGTTGCTGTCCTTTAATTGTTCTCCTACTGGTGTCTCAGTCCTCCAGTAACCGTCTGAGCCTGTCCTCCCTTGGGCGCAGCATGGTCTACCTTGGCCTCTCTCCTGATGGCCTCCACTTTCGCCCCTCGCTGATACTACGCTAGGGGAGGCAGGAAGAAGGGAATCCTCAGCTGCGGGCGGCCTTCACTTATCTCTTTATACGCGTTGAACACCGTCTCTCTCCGTAGTGTCACCGTAGATCCGCGCTGCTACTCTGACCCTCAGTAGCTCGGCTTGTATCCAGCCTCCCCGACGCTCAGTAACCTCTTGCTCCGTGAACCTGTTCCTTTCCGTCGCATGACAAGCTCACCGATTGTCCTGCTTCAGTCTGCATGTGTTGGGCTTTCTGGCTGGCTGCCCACCAGACACTCTAGCTCAGCTTCCCGTCTCACCCGCCAGCTCCACGTCACCTGTCCATCACCATGTCTGTCATGTCTTCTTTTTGTTTGCACACCTGTATTTCCTATTTGAGGGAAACGTCAGTGCTGCTCTACCAATGTGAGCAGCATGGGAGGAGTCACTCAAAATTAGTCACAGGTGTGTCTTTGCCAACACAATAAAATCCATGCTGATAACACAAATCACATAAAACCATTAAACATGCAATATAAAATGTCACACCAGTCACAAATATAAATCCTCCCTTCTGACAGACAGACTGTGAAATGTAAGGTTAATGACAATAAGCCCAAGTGAGTTACAAAATTAGATTTGAGCAAAGTGTTGAGGCACTGATCAACCAGGTAGCGGTTAAAATCTCAAGTTTAAACACTGCACTGATGCTGGGAGAAGACAACACTTAAAATACACAGAGACGGCAAACAGGGATGTTTACTTTGGGAATGGAATAGGTCATAGATTTCTCATTACCTCTGATTGCTTTTCCAACAAATGTTTAAAACTGGGTATTAAAGTTAAAAAAAATCCTATAACATCTATTTAAATCACAACAACGCTCAGAAGGAAAATGCTTTTGAATTTCCAGCACTGAGGCGTTCTTGTCCGACGATGTCCACCCCTTGTTGTCAGCAGCAGTCAGGCGTGGAAGACTCAGGTTGCTTTGAAATGTGCATTGATTTGATTGAGTGTAGAGAGGTGGTGCAAAGTTAAACACGAGAACCAGTCAGCTCAGAATTTCAGTGCATACTGTCAAATGAATGGAGCCTAAACATGGAGGCAGCTCCTGTTCAACATGCCAATTTGTCAAAATGGTAATTATGACTTGATTTCATTAAGAATATGGACTATTTTAACACAAGTTGACCTTTTCTAAGGTCTGATACTGTTCCTTTTACTTAATTAGGAAATGTATCATGATTCTGCCCTGTACAAACAGAATCACAGTGATGGACAGAAAAAACATATATTTCCATAAACAGATATAACATTTAGGTTTTGAAATGTAAAAGTAATTTTTTTCATTTGCTTGTAGCTTCAAATTTTTTTTTTAAATATACTGTTTTTTTTAAATGTGTTACTAATTAAAGGTTCTGTTAGTCATAGAAATAAATTAATGAATTTTCAGAGTAAATAGTCAGAAATTTGGTTTTTCAAGTGGTTCTCCCTTTGAATCTGACATGAATTCAACTTACATGAACATGTTAGATTTCTGCAGAAACCTTATTTATGAGACAGATGTGGAACATGTGGACAAGACTCAAACATTCACATTATCAGTGCTCGGTAGTGAGCATATAGAACAGAGAAATCAGCTTCTTGGTGCTAAAGTAAATGTTAGAGCGTATACTTCCACCTGAAGCAGTACTAGCGCTTTTATTTGAGTATTTAGTTTATATACTTCTACCACCCCGGCCACTGACTACATCGAGCTTGTGAATGACCATCTGTTATATTAGGTTATAATGCAGACTTTTAATATTGTGTTTCAATATATAAAACAACAGTTGGCTGGTAATGCTGCCTTGTAGTAATACAGCACAATACCACATTGTGTATAGCTCTACGACTCTATGTAATATGATGTGATTATTGTGAATTTGCAAAACTCAATGTATAGGGACAAACACAGGAAGACAAACAGGGTGTTGGATTCAGTGGATACAGTGTTTCCGCGTATATTTCATTTGTTCAGCACAAACCAAGAAGGCTAACTAGTGGGTTCATTTACATATCCTGATGGAAGCAAACCCATATCATGGAGTGATGTCATAGATTCCAAACAGCAGAATAATGTAATATAATGAAAAACCTTTGCCTAATATTTTCCCTTAGTGTCCTTTTGCTGTTTTCAGAATTGAGGGAATACATTAGGCAGCCAAGCATGAAACTCAAATGCAATATCGACTCTTGTCTGCAATTTGTCAAATCTGTAAAATATATGAAGAGTGGAAAATTCCTGCACCACCATTTACAGCAGCTTTCATAAAACATATTCTTTGGTAATAGTGTTCTGCAGACAGCCTTATGTATTATTGAACAGTTCTCATTTTCATTCAAACAACCTGTAAGTCCTTCACACACACACACACACACACAAAACCATAAACACACATGCACACACGTACGAAAGCCTGTACAACATTTTGCGAGGGAATTTGTCACCCTGTCCTTTGCAGCCAATTTTCTGTGGCTAGTCGTGGCATTTATCAATGCAGGTAAATGTGCATTTGCCAAGCAGTTTTACTGAACTATATTTAGTTGGCATTCCTGCCGAGCTAACCAACCCTAACCCCCCGCTCCTAAAAAAATACATCATCACGCACACACACACACACTAATGTGAGGTTATGCAGAGGTCAGAGTTATAATACTTAGAACACACTGTTGGCTTTAGTCTTCAACTAGTAAATGTACAGAATATAACCAACAGAGACATAATACAACAGAAGCAACACACAGGTGGAGCCTCTGTCCGACTCGATGAAGGACCCTCAGGTTACAGATTAGAGGTTGGACACCCGAATGATTCCTGACGGGACCCATTGGTACTCAAGGGTTCAGGTAAGGTTCAGTCAGGTAGCTCAAACTTTAGGCTACACAGACAGAATTTCAGTTCAAAATATATAAATGAATTAATAACCAGAGGTCTGGAGCACTCAAATGTCTGTTTCATTTAATGGTCAGGGGAGACTTATGGTTTAGTTCTTTCTTAGAGTCAAGCACAAGGGCCATATGTGAAAATCACCACAAAAACCCAAATGTGTCGGGCTGGCGTTGAGTTCAGATATGAAATACAATACACTCTGGCTTATGTTGTATGTTAGGTAGCATTCTTTTAAAGAGGGATTTTTATACGACACTATGTGTATAATTATGAATATTTGGTCTCCTACCCTAAAAAAAAACAAACAAAAAAAAAAAACAACAATTCACCTGAATCAATGGATAGTGAAAAATAAAACTATAATACTTATTGACAATGACAACTAAAACTAAAACTGTAATACATGGATAAAACATGTAAGATAAACATGATAAGATGAAGTGTAAATACCAGTAGAAATAATAATAAGGGTGTGGCTGTTCCCTCTTCAGAGCTGTCAACCTGTCTGACATGTGTAAGTGTTACTGATTAAATTATGTGGAACTATTAAATAATCTATTAATGTGCAGGTCTAATTATTTGGGATGCGCTATTGACCTAGTTTGTAATTGAATTCAAACAGCAACATGTTGTTGCGTTTATTAATTCATGAAGAACAGCCTGCTGCTAATGATTTGGTGCCTTGGAAATTAATTCCTCCTTTTTCTCTGTGTCTCTCTCTTGGCCTCTGACGGAGCATCAATTCCATGTAGTACAAGTGCAGTGCAGATCAGATCAAATATCTGTGGACTGTGAAATGCCTGACAGGAAATGAATGTTTCATTGCTCGTATCTGCTGGAAAATGTTTGATGAGCAGTCAGTAGTAGGTAAGGATCTTAAGTTGATGGATATGTATTAGAAAAACACTACTCACCAGATACAGCTACAGAGATACACAACCACAGACTGGACATAGTGTGTTACGGGGAAAAAACTTTGTCTGTTGGTGTCTTGGTGTGTGTTTCTGTCCGTCTCTGTGTGTTTATTACTGTGTGCAGCCCTGAGAAGCAGTTTTGGCACGTAGTAGTAACTCACCGGGTGCTGCCACTTCTGTGCTCATCACATGACTTATACTGGTCCAACAAGCGTTTTTCTTCAAGGACCATCTGTACGGCGAACACATTTTCCTGAAGATCACAAACACCTCAGAACGAGCAGGATGTCGACAGTCAGAAATAGTTGTGTAACTAAATTATTGTTTCCCATTCACATCTGTGGGATGCCGACCTTCTCAGCAGAACTTGCTGACGTGTGTGTTCTGAGACGGCTCTGCTGAAGAAGCCTGCAGGGGGGGTTTCTTGATGGAGGGTACATTATCCAGTTCTCTTAACACACCCATGTTTACAACCCACTTCTCATCTGTTAGTTAGTTTAGGCCTGGGAACAATCCACTTACTGAAGAAAAAAAATCAGATATGATGTGAAACTCCACAGAGCGCACTACTAATTGAAAAGAAAGAGTTGAACTCTGGTTTGGGCTTTACCCCAACATGGATAAAGCTTGATTTATGTTTCTGTGTTTATCTACACAGAGCCCTCACCACAGTAGACTACGCTGTTGCGAGTATTTATATTTGTGCGCTGGTGTGTCTGTGTCGCTCTGTAATTACACCGCCAAGCTGCTAGTTGGTGGTGGGGTGATGACACTGAGTTGAGCTGCTTCACCACTGAGTTGAGTTATTTTGGTGTTCCACAAACAATGGTGCCTAAATCTGACACTTTAGCTCTCTGTAGCTTGTTCTGTACAGTTGCATCACACTTATTCTTCAGACTTTTGTTATGGATGATATACAGGCTTTGCCAGTACCATCATGGTAAAAGATTTAAAAAATAAAAGCGACATATATAGGAGCAGGTTGATTTCATGCTGAATTATAAACAAAGTGAACTGTTTGCAATTTCCTAGTTTTCTGCATCAATTGGTGATGAAATATGATGTTGATATGACTTCAACCACTTGTTTTCCTCCATCACTCTGTATGTTTGATATGCATGTTCAATAAAGACATAAATCATGACCATGTTTAATCAGCTTAGATATTCGTGACTTTTTTGTGACAGATTCAGAAAATCCGAGTATTTTTACATTAAGGTATTTGTTTGTCGCACAAATAGGCGAGGACTTGACAAACCGTTACAAGTTTATATCACAGCTTTGCTTCTTGGAGCAGTGCAGCCTGGAGCCTGTGTTCCAGCATGATTCAATCTTCAGATGTGGACAGTCTCCGTGGACTAACCAGGCCACACACAGACCACTACTGTGGCTTTTGAGGTCTAGTTTGTCCAGATACCCTTGTGGGCCCATGGTATAAAAAATAGATGCACTTGCTACACAGGTCATACAATATTTCTGACAAACCCCTTGACTCTCTGTGGTGGCGTACAGAGCAAAATAAAAACTGTCTCACTGTGTTTAAAATAGTTTTAATGCTGGACCTTAGAAAGTGTGTATGTCAGGTACAGCCAGGTAAAGCAAAAATGACAAATGTAATCTAAAACAAAAATCCTATGACACAGTTCCTCTTCCTTTATGATGGTTGTATGTATGTACACATACAAAAAAAGTGACTGTGACAGCTTTTCTACATTAATAGAACACATTATTTCCAAGCCCTGTCTGTATGAGACAGTATTTTTACATTCTACATATGTACATTTAGCTACATCCTTCTACATATGTAATGTAATAGATTACTGTATCCAATGACTCTATGTCATATATGAAGTATGTCACATCATCTGAGCAAGATTGCTGTTCAGTCTATGTATTAAAAAACAGATACCAATAATGAGTGTTTCATGTTGTATTGTAAATGGTGGTGGACATGACATGTTTTCTGTAATACCTGGCAGAAACAACAGGTTTTTGTAATCTGGCTGCAGGTGGTAAAAGCTTCCCTGGAACAGTTATTGTCCCCAGGATGCTGTAGATGTCCTTCTTCAAGTCCACTGGTTGTTAGATTCAAGATTCAAAAAAATAATCCATAATATAATAATCCAGATACCTGGAATTGCACAACTGAAGTCTTAATAGCATTAGTACTACTACAATTCTGTTTTACAATAATTGTATTGTGTTCTCTTAATACAGGAGACCCCACCTATGGGTGCCCTGAGTTGTGTGTTTATCAGTCATCATTTATTAAGAACTGCAGTCGGTTGGCAGTGTATTTATTATAATAATTGGCAGGTACAGCACAGTTCAGTCTAAACAACCCCACAATAAATCCCCCATCATGAAGGTGTTTACAGTAGTTTATGTTCAGAGTTTTACCTGCATGATCCAGTATAACAACATAATTCACAATCATTAGTTTTAGCTTAATAAACTGCCAACTGAGTGGAGCTGATAGATACATTAACAAGCATAATTAAACTGTTCTAGATCGTTATTTTATGTTATGTTGGAAATTAACAGCTTTTTAACAAAAAATTAACAATTAGTACTACTGAAAACACCCAAAGTCCTCAGGCTGTGACAGCATCATTTACTGTTAGGATTTTTAAGCAGAAATTCTGACAGAGCGCAACAGCAGCTGAGTGCAAGGACACAGTTTTGAGCAGGAGCAAAAGAAATCAGTGCACGTAAAAGTAAATCAGAGAGCACAAATACAGTTTTACCAGGAGCTGAGCAAATCTGAGCGCGGGCAGGGACATTTTGAGTGTGAGGGAAGGGTTTGAGAGGAATCGAAACAAAATTTGAACATTAAATCATGAAACTATGCTCTTGGATTTAGATAGAGATCTCTTTCTTGTCACTGTAGCTGTCATGGATGAGCAACATGACCTTTGTAAACAAGAAACTTTATGAATTCCTGTACCTTCACAGTTTACTGTAGCACTGCAGAAGAGCTGCCGGAGCCGTCGAACCTCCTGGGGTCTGACATAATAGTGCCACCTCTCTGTGATGATTGAGGGGGCTCAAGGTCTTAACACAGCTGTAAATACATTTAGAGATTCCATAAGAGATGCCAGGTGCCTGTCGCTCCCCTGCTGCCAGAAGCAGTGCCATTGAAAAACCTAACACTGTGAAGCAAATCAAATGCAGCTGAAATGTGAAAGTCTGTGAAATGTGAAGGTCTAATTTGTCCTGTTTAATGTGATGGGTCTGAGATGAAAGCAGAAAAAAAAAAAAAAAAACACTGTATCACCGTAGACCAGGGCTCACGAGTGTGTGCACACACACACATAAGTACACACCATCATCATCAGCAGAGTTAGTCAACACCATCTGTGGCGTCTGTTTATTCCTCTCTCAGATAGAGTGCTCATCAATAGAAATCAGGTTGACTGAAACCGCGTTGCTCAATAAAGGCTGCACTGCAGGTAAAACTATCATTCAGACGTCTGTGTGTGTGCGCGTATGTGTGTGTAAGTGTGCAAGTGAGTGCACAATTATTGCCTCCAACATTGAATTAAGACTGTTTCCAATCAAAATGACTGTGGTAAAATTCATTTCTGCTACACAAATGCTGGGTAAATAACACACACGCATACACACTGTACCCCTGTTTTTTTGGTTACTTATTAAAAGCACAGAACAGATATAGGATCTGAAAAAAAAAGAGGGACAGAGCAGCTGCCAGAAGTCACAGTGCTGTAACATTTTCATGTGTCCCTTTAGGCACTGAATTATGGGTAGGATTATACATAGGGGGCACACAAGGAAGGGCCTAAGTCATTCTAATAGTCCCTGTGGTGGCAATAATTCAGGCTTTAATTCTGACCAAAATCTGCTTCATCAGCTTTACAGAGGGGGGAAACAGATGAAGACCACCTCCTCTATAATGTGTCTCGGTGAGAAGTGTGCAGGGTTCGTGCTAAGCTGCATGGTGGCCATTGCTCCTCTGAGGGCTCGCTGCATTTGAAAGCAATGAAAATCTCACTATTGTGACAATGCACTGGCATGCTCTTTATGTTTGCCTTGAACTTTTTGTGTGGTTATCATTCACATTTACATCACCATATGATTTGTTTTTGTATATTGCAGACTTCCATGAAAATTCTGTACAGTAAGGAGGTAAAAGCACCATGATGATTACATAATTGTATAATTCTTTGCTGACATCAGTGTGCACTAGGTACCTTTTGGCATCTGTATGTAAACAGGGTTTTCAATGACATCAAGTAGTATGTTGCATTCTGGGATTGACAGGAGTCTTGTCTTTAAAATGACAGAAGTGATACTGAGAAAAGTAGATGTTAACACACTGCAAATGGCGTGAACCATGAATATGAATGTTAATCTACTATATCTACATCATCCTTTGAGCTTTTCAAAATTCTAAGTTAAAACTAAAATACACAGTAGGCAAAAGGCAGTGAAAGCTATGAGCAGATGACATTTAAAGACATTTAAAGGTATTTTTCTATGTCCCTTGCACAGTGGTACCAGGGACCATGAGCTTCTCCACATCAGCTGGTGTCTTAGCATATATTAGCAGATATATGTCAAGTCAGGCTCTGACATGCTTCTGGTGACATTGTGCATGTCATGAGAGGCAACAAGATGTGATTTGTTGGGTAGGCTGTCATAACTCTCAGCAAAGTCATGACAAAAATTTATGTCTCTATAATTTCCTGATCATCTTAGCGCCTGGTAGCTCAATGGGATAAGCATCAGACGGGCATGCAGAAGGTGGCAGGATCAGATCCCAGCCCCGACTCCCAACCCATATCAGGTGTGTCCTTGAGCAAGACACTCAGCGCTAGCTCCCCGGGCACCTCCTGTGGCTGCCCACTGCTCCCCCCAAAGGGGGATGGGTTAAATGCAGAAGTCAAATTTTGTGTGATTAATGACAATAAAGCTGATTATCCTTATGTATTCTGAACACAACATAACAGATGTGGCTCCGGCAAAATCATACATAATCACTGCATTCACACTACAGACAGTGGAGCATGTGCAGAATATTGATGCAGTGCCAGACACCCCACCTCTTCTGAAAATTCAGCATGTTACATGTTAATCCATATTCCATATGTCCATAATAAATAAATAAGTAAATAATAGCAACTTTCTGATACCCACAAATTATGTAGAATATTCTTAGAAACAGGATTATCACTCTTTTTGTAGTGTGTGGATGTCTCCTTTGCCTTTGTGTGCAGGCTCACTGTTTAGAAAGTAACACCTTATCTGCATAGAAGGTGTAGCATAAGCAGCCTGTCAGCTGGTGAGCTGGTGAACCATGTGTGAGGCATTCAGGGACTGTGTAGAGTGTAGGTGATCTATGTTCAGAGCTCAGTAGCCCCTGGAGAAAGGCGTTACACTGCCACCTGTTCCTTTTAGTACTTGAGGTGGAGGAATAAAATAAATTACTTGTTTGATCTGTTAAACTCCTTCACACTTGCTAATTCCATGTAAAAGTAAAAGTTCACTTTAAAAAAGCTGTTGTTTGAAGTTGTATAAAACAGTGATCTGTTCTACACCAATTCCTAACTCCTCCACTAAATGACCATCTGTTTTATTACCACCAGGTATGATGTGACTATGTTTGTCAGAGCCTTTAACACATTATGTTGACCATCACAGTGGTAACTCCCGGCTCTCTTTCTTTCTCTGAGCCCGTTTGTGTGGGCATTCTCGCCTGTTTTTTCGTGCTTTTCATGTTTCACGCTGCACCAAGCAATATTTTTGTGCTTTTAACATTTGGACAGCCTACGTTTAAAGTGCTGTTTAACCTTTCAAAACGCTGCCGAGGCTCCGAGCAACATTTGAATAATACTGTCTCTGCCAACATTTTACCTTCCGAACAGAGAGAGGCTCGCAGGCAGTCAACGATATACAGCTTACTACATCAAAAAAGCTGTATCTATATTTAGGGTTCAAGGAAACAGTGTATATTTATTTTTAAAACAAATGTTTATTATTCCTTTTTATCATCCAGCCTCTTGAAAAACATGTCAGTTACAATCCCTTACTCTCTCCCCTCTGTTTCCCTCCATATTAAAAACTCATAAGAAATATTTAAACAGTAATAGAAGAGTTTAAGGAGGCGGATGGAGATAAACTTTAGGCCATGTGTATTTTCAATCTCAGCCATTCCCCCGGGCCCTTCCTTTACTGCCTTTAAGAGAATACAAATCACTTCAATTATTCAAACCTCCAGAGAATGCACGGGGGATAAAAACTAATACACATGCCAGGAAAACAGATAAATAAACCTATGTATAAACAAACTCTGTGCACATTAATTACACATTTCAAAAGACAGTGAGAAAGAAGCTGCTCGTTGTGAATAAAGAACAAGTTTTCAGTGTTCTTTATTGGGCTTGATGTTGTTTCTGTGCCTTGCCTACCATGGAGTAATAAGCCCACACAGGTAAACAAAGCAACTCCCTTGATATGCTGGAGTGAAACATCCTCTTTTTTTTCCTGCCTTTTGTCATCCTTCACTTGATCTGAGATGCTTTAGTCATATCATACACAAGGACGACTGTGGCTTTTGTGGGAGGATGATGCTTACGAGTTAGAGCGACGTGTTGACTGGAGCATCGAGGAAACAGTGACCTACTTTTTGGATCTATGCTCCTTGAATACGTCTACAACGAGGCCGTATCAGAATATCACTGACCTGCTGGTCGGCAGGAGAAAGAGATTCTTTTGAAAAGTAGAGATGTCCCAAGAGTCACACATGAATAGTCCTTGAATAGTCCTCTGAAACACTGTATGTGTACAGTGTGGATTACTCAACAAAGGTCTTGTTTTCTTGAAAAGACATGACTGAAGTGTAAGTGATAGATCATTAGTACATTCCCCAATTTTCTCTTAGGTACCAACAAAACTTGAATCATGAACTGGCAGACTCTCTTTCTTCACTGCAAAGTGAATTATAGTGACTGAGTGAATTTTGATACTCCTCCATCATTTACACCCATATAGGTTGTTAACCCTCCTACAGTATATGACAAAAGTCCGTCTGGCGTCTGCACACTTATTTTCACCCTAAATGGTCAAAAGCGTCTGGGTTAGGTTTAGTAACTAAATAAATATGACTAAGCTTAGTAAAAATGTACATGGGCCTTTAAGGTTACGGCTTTCTTAACTTCACCTACGACAGTTGGAAATAATGAATTTGGTTGTGATTATGCACAAAGATATGTGGGTTAGGTTAGCTACTAAATAAACAAGGTAATGTTAGTAAAATGCCACTTTTTAGCCTTAAATATGGCTGCTTCTTTAGCTTCACATGTCACAAACATGGCTTGGGCTTAGTCGTAATGTGATTAGTTGAGTGGGTAATTGGTCATAAAATAAAGAATTTGTACAAAGTGTAAAGTCAGCATAATTCAGCCTCTGGGGACCATGAATGTTTGTATTAATTTGCCTGCTAATTCATAAAACTCATCTGTACATAGCTGAAAGTCTGCATGGTGTGTTAGGATTTCCACTTCCTTTCCAGTCCCCTGCTTTTATTTTGTTAAATCACTTCCTGATCTCTCCCTACCCTTAGTTTCTCCCACTTCACTGCTTATTAGTCACTGATTGTTTTCACATGTCCTCCCTCTCCCCTTTATAAAGACCTCCAATGCCACTACCCAGTTGCCAGATTGTTGTTTGCCTTTAGTCAGCCAACTCTCCAGCATTGAATCTACCATCCATCCATTTTCTCAACCGCTTGTGCTCGTAAGGGTCACGGGGGGTGCTGGAGCCTATCCCAGTTGTCATCGGGTGAATCTACCAGACTTCCTGAAATATTTATGAGGATTTGCCTTTTGTTTTTGTATTTTTGGGATGTGTGCACATGAAGAGGACATTCTCTGGTTGTCTCCCTCATCTGCATTCTCTTCCCTGCTCTCCCCGAAATAACCCGCTCCACTTCCCCCCTCTCAGACCAACCAAGCTCTCTCCAAACAACAAACGCAGTGGACACCATCTCCCCATGGACTCCATCTCTCAGCTGCCATTCGACGCCAGTACTTCCTGCTTTCTGCTCTTCTTCTTCTGAGGTTTTATGGCGGATGGCAAACAGCTTGTAGGTACACTACTGCCACCTTCTGGGCTGGAGTGTGGAACAGAATAGATTAAATTCTATTGCTAAGACTGGTATTGTTTAAAAACTGGAAAATCGCCCTATAGTTAAGGTCTGCAGAACCCCATCTTAAAATGTTAACCAAACTATATGTAATTTTCTTTGTCTGTAATGCATCTCCAAGTGTCTGCCTTTCCCGTCTGTACCTTTGACAATCTAAGAAAACATGTGCAATTGTGCACTTCTCCACAATACTGACTCCTCCCCTCTCACTTAATAAAATAGTTAGTGACATGGTTAAAAAATCAAAAGTTGTTTTAAATCTATTTTCTACTGCTGGAATAAACAATTAATAAAATAGGTGTTTAGGTTTTACAGCACATTCAGTATTTTCTTCCACTGTCTGTAGCTTTACACTACTTCTAGTTGCATGTCAGTGATTATATTGCACAGTGCACATAATATAGAATATGCTTTAGGAAAAGAAAAGGTTTTGCACAGCTTGATTTATACAGCACATTTAAAACAGAGGGGCAATTCAGAATGTCTTATCTAGCCAAAGAAAATCATTCAAACAATACTGAACACTGATAACAATAAGCAATAATTAAAATCAATAAGGAATAGAAAAACTGCAATGCATGAAATAAAAATAAAACTGACTACATAAAGATAAAATAGGTCAGAACCGGCTATAGAGCAGAACAGTGCAGTAATACATTTTAAATGGCCCAGAGTACAAAAGTGCAGCAGAGAAACCAATTAAACAAATGCACAGGAGAGTTTTCAATTTAGCTTTGAAAGTGGTTAGAGCTTGGGCACATTTAACATCATCAATCTGTGTGTAGTATAGCAGCTAAAAGCAGCTTCAGAGATAAGATTCTTCCTAAAAATTAATTATATTATTCAAAGAGATTAAGGATGTATTTTGGCCTCATGTTCAAAATTTTGGCAGTAGCATTTTAACTGCTGGAGATGGAAACATGAATGAGTTTCTCTAAAGCTTGTCGACATGAAACCTCTAACTCTGGTTATTCGTATTTCGGTGATATAAAGCTGATTTAGTTATAACCTTAATGTGGGTGTAGAAGCTCTGATCTGAGTCAATTACCCAAGCTGCACAATAACTTTCATTCTTCCCTTTTTCTTGCCAAATACATTGATTTCTGTTTTGTCAGTATTTAATTGGATGTAGTTAAATTTCATGTAAATTATTTGATGTACGTTATTTACTTGCTCTAACAGAGTGAGTCTAAGGCACTTGGTAAAGTGACAAGTAAAATCAGAGTGTCATCTGCATAGCTATGATAAGCAATGTTATTGTCATGTATGATTTGAACTAGAGGGAGCATGTACAGGTTGAATAGCAGTGTCCCAAGAATTGAACCCAGGAGTACCGTGGGACACTGTGATTCACTCAGATATTCAGATTTATGATTACCAGTGGAAATACCTTATCCCCTGTCTTTGAGATATGATCTGAACCACATGAGGACTGTACCTCATAACCCTACTCACTTTTCCAGTCTGTCAAGAAGGCTTTTAGGGTCCGCAGTATCAAAGGTTGCACTAAGATGAAAGACAACCAAAACTGATATTTTATCAGATTCTGTGTTTAGATGTCAGAAATGGAATATATTTACGTTACCAGCAGACATACTTCAAAGTTTAAAATCAGGAAGAGATTACATGAGGCAAAAGTCAGAAGACAGGCAGAGAACAGGTTTTAGAATGACCACCGAAGTCTAAGGTAAAGATAAGGTAAAGACTAGTAAAACATATAAGATATAAAAATATACACAGGAAGGACAGTCAATATGAACAAAGACATTCCCAGTCAGGAGTGAGGGCAACAAGACAAAAGACAGAGGTGTGCAGGTATGGAAATAGGATAAGACAGGGACATGTTGTAGCTGGAGGGGAGATGACAGGAGGCAGACAAACTGGTGAAGGTTTGACCTTTAACAATTTGATTTAAAGCAAGGCGAAACATCAAGCTGGTTGTAAATTGCTAATGGGCACGACCACAACAAACAGAATACCACCTTACTAAGATATGAAACATAACCTAACCAAAATATATAAAACTGATTATAATAACTTTTCTAGCCACAGTAAACAGGAGAAATCATGTATAACACAAAGTGTCAGTCCATTCCTATAAAATGCTGTATGCTGGACTATAAGGCTCAGGAAACACATGGCTCACTGGGAGAAGAGTGAGATAAGTTCTGTTTCCTGCGCTGCATGATGTCATCTTCTCTCCTTAAATCCAGTGATGTCTTCTGGAGAAGAGCCCATCACCAGAAATCTACAGCGCTTGCCTCTGTGGACACACTCAAACATGACACATCTCACACTGAAGCTGCCAATCCACCAACACAATGTCCACAGTTCAGCATTCATCTGGCGTCATGTATGTATCTGTGAGATGAATGTAAGTCCAATACTCACTGTTCTTCTGAAACTCTGGGGGTTTACATGACATAAAGTAAATGTTAACCTAAAATCACACAAGAGGAATCTAGTTAATCCATTATCAGCGATGAATGATGAAAGAGACCCTCAGTCGTCAAGGCCTGACAAAACAAATGCAGAGAAAGACAAAGAGAGAGGATGGCTGACATTTGAGTTCGACTGGGTTTAGAAGCATGACCTAAAGGTGGTGGTGGTCCTTGGTGAGGGCGGCAGGGGTGTTCTCTCCTTTGTTTTTTCAGTTTAGGATAAATGTCACGACGGTGAGAGTACACAGAAAAAGCAACAGGAGCAAAAGCCCACTGGTATCCTTGGCTGGTTATTAACCTGCTGTGACATGACTCCTGTATACGTGTCTATTTATAACCACATTCCACCAACATGCCTTTAGGAGTGGAAGGAATAGGCATCATATATTTAATTTGTTCATAAATGTCCACCATTATGAGCCTCTATTGACAAAACATCGACCACAAGCATGAGTACCCGTGTGCCCGAGTGCTCATTCAGTGTTTTTCCTGAGTAAATATGCCTATGGGTTCAGAAGATGTTGAGGTATTACAGTGTAACCCTGTTCTGAAGGTTCACCAGACAGCCTGCTTCACCAGTAATATGTGGAGTTTCAGATGGGGGCCTTGATTTACACCACTACAATACAGGGCTCCGTGTACCGTCTGCCTAATCCCATCCACACTGAATGAGAGGCTGATTAGCAATGCATGGGCCCTGCTGCAAAATGGCCTCTCCATTGTTGATTCTGCTGATGAGGCAGGCTCGCTGGCTGGCCGGGTCGGCTGCAGTTACGAAGGGAGGTGGAGAAGAAGAGGGACGGCGAGACTGAAGCGAGGGGGGTTGGGGGGGGTAGGTGGGCGTGTTGTAAATGAAAAATGAGCAGCCATAATAAAAATGAAAGTTGAATGACAAGAAGGAATGAAAAAAATAGAGTAAGAATGGAAGAGGGCAATAGTCAAACAGCCATTATGGTCAAAAGTATATGAACACTAACACTGACTATGTACTTTTGGTTTGCGGGCTTTTGGTTTTTCCTGGTGAACTGCATGGGAGTCTGCATGGGGGAGCTTAGCAGACCTGCATCTCCAAGCTATGTTAGCTACTACCACCATAACACACCCCAGTCTGCATCCTAACTATTGGAGGGTGAGTTGTACTGTGAGTACTGGAAATTGGTAAATGTACTTAGTTGCTTTCTTTCCAAGACTGAGATGACAATATCAATATCTGTTTCATATCCGTACATTAGGCCAAAAGCTGGGGGTTAGCCTAGCTTAGCATAAAGACTGGAAGCAGCTGGGGGAACATCAAGCTTGGCTCTCCAAGCAACTTTAAATCTCACCAAGTAACACACTGTATCTTCTTTGTTTAATCTGTGCACATATAGAAATGTAACTGCCAGGTGCTGTGACTTTGTGCAGCTTCCTGGAGCTTTGTCATCACAGTGAGGTTGCCAGGTTTGGTACCATAGTGCCTGTACAGAGAATGATGTTAAAATCTCTATTTGTATTTGAGTGCTGCAGGGATGTAGAGTAGTTATGCTAAGTAAATCAGAGGGACAGTTCTGTTTGTTTCTTATACTGTACATATTTTATAAGAATTACCATAGCACTTCCACGTAAACGTGATATAATACCTGACCTACGTTTAGAAAATTAGTTGACACCTCAAATGCAACCACTGGGGTTCTTGTAGCTTCAATTTAAGACAAAAACAGAAGAATAAAGTTGAACAAAAATAGCATAAGGAAAATACAAGTGGATGTTGTAACAAAAATATGACTGTGGACGCAAACACAACACAAAACCAAATCTAGATACACTGTCCATCTATAGACCTACAAAGTAACTCAAGACTGTATACTTACTACATGGCACTTGCAATATTCAGTTATATTAGCTAAAACAAGGGGTGCATATTTTTGATAGATAGTGTGCATGCTCTTGCATGACGTGAACACAGACGTGCAGTATATTATTTAAGGCCAGATCATCACTACATTCACTGATGGTGGTACAGACTCAATGGATTCCTGATGGATCAACAAATAAAACCTCTCTGCTATCCTGCTCTGGTTGCACGAGAATCCTCCATCCAACCATTTGACAGGCCGGTGTTGTTGCAAAGCCCCTCTCCTGTGGTGTAGTCAGACTTAAAGCCAAAGCTTTACCGCCATGTTCAGACGTATTACACAGTAAAACTGGATTTGCAGTGTCTATGACAAATCAG
Source organism: Ctenopoma kingsleyae (assembly GCA_032353495.1). Lineage (NCBI taxonomy): Eukaryota > Metazoa > Chordata > Actinopteri > Anabantiformes > Anabantidae > Ctenopoma > Ctenopoma kingsleyae. The sequence goes on along the minus strand of JAUBNQ010000002.1, from coordinate 699,816 downwards.
CGTCTATGTGACAAACTTTTTAGGGAGGGGGGTGGAAGAGAAATCTGATTCTCTCTTCAAAAAAAGCCTGAAAAATATAAGGCTATTAGGCAGCACATATTTCTCCCATAAGCCTCTTAGGGTGCAGAAAGACACACCTAGGATGCCATGCCGCTCCCTCGGAAGCTAATCCCGAGCCATAACGTAATCTTGTGTTAGGTGATCAAACAGACGAGAGGAGAACCTGTGAGGAGGAATTGTAAAAGCCACAAATCCGCAGTAACAAATCTTATTATGGCAAGAAACCTATGACTTTACCCCTGCATCAACCATATTTACTGCTTAGGCTTCATGTTACAGGAACTCTTTAAATTGTCACAGTTTCAGCCAAACAGGAAGATATAACAGCTCGTAAAAGAAAACTCTTACGTGGGTTTGCTGCCGCTGCCTCTCCTGCTGTCACCAACAGAAATCTGTACATTAGTTTGCTTTTTAGAGGCAAAACACATCCCACTGAGGCTGAGTTCACACAGCAAATTAGTATTTGATTTGCACCCTGTGAGTAAGCCATGCTGTTGTACTTTTCTCACCCAGTTCTGATCTTTCAAAGGAAAATAAATTATTATACACCAAAACAAGGATCAGCTGGGTGGAATCAAAATGAGTGTGTTGACACAGCAAGAGAATGTAATGATTGAGAAAAAAAACGGAGAGAAAACAACAGAAGCTTATAAAACAACTGTATGTAATAAGCTCAGACTGAGTTTTCACCAAGAGTAATCAGAATCATTTGTACTGTGAGGCAGGGGTCGGCTATCAATTCTAAGTCTGCCTGTGGAGCGTTTGTGCCTCTGACATCACATCCCATGAGCTTGTTTAAACAGCGGTCCCTGCAGTGAGAGCCAGCATGCACGGGCTTCTGGGATAACTCCAGAGGGCAACAGCTATTAATATGATGGAGGAACAACCAAGCCACACCACAAATATCAGGTGTCATCTCCAGTAGAGCAAGTCCAAATTCTGAGTCGCCTGCTGGCCATAACAAAGCTATAGTTACTGTGATATCTGGCTCTGCTTGTCCTAACTCATTGCTGTGATCTGTAACCCTCCCTCACCCATGTTATTAATTTCCCTGTAATACAGCGAGATTGGATCTAATACCAATCACATCAGGTTTGCTCAAACCAAACAAAAGAGCAAGTGATGTGAACCACAGAAGTCCACAGTGGTTTGGAGTCCGAAGGCCATAATCACGCTGAATGCTCTTTTGAACAAAAAACACCCACGTCCATGTTTGTTTTCCCGCTTGAACATATTCCAGTGTTAGCCATGCTGTGTGTTACATAACAAGAAAACTATCACCTTAACCCTTTGAACCCTTGTCAGCTTTGTGTTATGTTATTCAAGCTTATGGCATGTTATATAGTGTCAGCACACTATATAATTTGCTTGTAGCATATGATAAGCTGTTGAGAAATGCAATCATTTGGTGAGTGTTTGTGTACATGTTTTAGAACAAATGAAATAAATATTTTATTTTATTTTATTGAAATGCAGTGAGTTAGTTGTTTTCCCATTTTACATCAGCCACTGTTGCATTCTGCACACCTGGTACATTTTAAACATACAATTAAATTTAAACAGCTTAAGGCAGGGACCACATATATAAACTGTAAGTATGCACAAAAATGCTTGTGCAAATGCAATTCCCTAAATTTATGAAAAAGTTAGAGATGCAAACCCTACTAAGACTGAGTGTAAATTGTACTTTTTTTCATACAGAGATTGGGATGGATACATAAACATAATCTGTTACAGAGCATTTGACATATTTAATCAAATATTAAACATGCTTTATGCTGCAGTACAGTTAGGGAGACAAGCTCTCAATACATTTGATGTATCACACAGCTGCTGTCATAAATCTGAATGGTATGTCTGCTGAGTCTGTTAAGACAATGTTTGCAGATTTCATGAGAAAACAACTTGCAATCACTTCTGCTTAACAACAGTATGCTAAGACCAAATCTAATGTGTTTCTTCATGTCATTTATCCATGCACATTTCTGACACTTGAAACAAGAAAATCAGAGAATGTAAATGAGATCAATTCTGTCATCAGTTCAACTGCACTGAATCTCTTTGACCATAAACAGGGACAGAATGGAGGTTTATGCTTTGAGAATGACATTCTGACATCTGAGCTGTTTTTCAATAGTTATCATCCTTACTTTGTATCTGTGAAGATTCTCTGTCATCCAGGTCATGGTTATCTCAAAAAAGGTTTCTCAGTGCCAACTGCACTTGTTTTAGTTCCTTGACAACGTTTCACCCTCCCATTCCAGAGGACTTTCTCCAGGTTTATAAACCTGCTACTCCTACCAGTCAGACAGACTTGCCATTGAAAAATCCTTACTTTGCAGATAATGTGTGACAGCTCTTCTGCAGCACTTCCCGAAGGTCTGCTGCAGGACAGTGTTCCTGAGCTCTTGCCGTTTCCATGAGCTCTGCGTCTGAGCTTTGTATTGTGTGTACTGTGTTCTTTGCTTGGATCCAAACACCTCAAACTTCGACTCATCAGTCAACAAGACTTGGTTCCAGTCATCTAAAGTCCACTATTTGTACATCTTGGCCCACTGCAACCTTATCGTCACATTTGACAATTCTGTACATGAGGTCAGCAGACCTGAATCCCCTATACATACAGTGTCTGTGCACACTGATTTCGCTTTTGTTTTACTCAACAATTCAGCCAATTCAGTAGCAGTGAGGCATCTGTTTCTCAAGGAGGACACTTGTACTTACTTTCTTGGACATATGTGCACTTGGACCTTGCACTGCATCTTCTGTCCTGATTGTCCAGCTGCACCATGTCTCTGTAGACTATAGTATCCACCTTTTAAAGAAATCTGATTTTTCTTGACTATATTTCATAGAAAATAATCTTCCCTTCTCAAGACAAAGATAGACTGACCTGGGAGATCACGCACGATGAGTTTAAGACCACACACACTGAAATGTCTGAGAAAAAAAGTCTAAGTGAGTTTAACACTCACTGAGTAGCAAATGGTAGTTGTTTTGTAAGAAGTCATCTTTGAAGTTTTACTTTAAATTGTTACAGATTCATGTGGAAAAATTCAACTGGACTAACAAAGGCAGGATTTAAGATACATGTAATAGACATATCTCTGTTCACTCATGCTAAATGTTGCGTTTGCAATCATCCTTTTATGAGAGATTATAGAAGAATGATTTGCAAATAACCCCATCGCTTAACTCGCATTTGTTCAAACATGCACCAAACTGGTTGATGAAACTATTTGTCCTGTATTCTGCCTTTGAGAATGTCACATACTCTAACACGTCTAAACTTTAACAATAAAGACATCAGCTTCTTTTCAAGTCCATTAGCCAGTCATTTTATATTTACAGTGAATCAAATGACTTGTAATGTGAAAGTGTTCCTAGTCCCCTGTTAGGTGATGTCAGGAAGTTTGCAGGCTTTTTAGTTGTGACTTGTCATCATTTCTGGCTAACTCCAGGAGACTGAGGAAACCCCTTAGTGTGTCAGTTACCAAGTCTCCTTTCATCCCAGCTGTGCTAGATGTCATCCTCAAGTTTTGAGAGGCAGCTGAAAGATTTGGTGGATCTCAAATTGTTCATGCCCCACTGATCTCTCAGCCCCTTTGCAGCCCACATGCTGCAGCTTATCAGCCTCATCATGACAGCTCTCCTCTTCTTCTCTTTTCTAGGGCTTCTCTAAATGCTGAGGTGACCCACCCATCTGCCAAGGGTTGGAACTAGCAGCATCACCCTGCCTAGGTGGAGATCTTGACGTGGACTTTGTATGGCACACTCATGTCCGGACATGTAGATCAAGAGCAATGAAATGCACCGTAAATAAATGTAATGTTGTAAAGGTTTGTTGTCAGCAAGAGCAAAGTAGTGATTAAGGTCTCTGGAATTTAGGTCACACATAATTTGAATCATCATGGTCCACATCAGTAGTGTAAATTCCATTTTATTGCATCTGCTTGTTGAATCAAGAGGATGTCATCGAAACAGCTTGTTATTCAGTCTTTCATGTCAAGTTTCATGTCCAGAACAGTGAATTGTTGTTTTCTTCTACTTTTTGTTCTTATTTCACCAAGTAAGCTGTAACCTAGTAGTCCAAGGGCAGCAAAAATTATAGTACAAAAAAAAAAAAATCAAAACACCACACAGGCAACAGAAATTAGATAAGAAGGTCAGGCAGTACTACTATAAAACAGAGCTTCACATATTCAGCAATAACTCAAGGCCTAAATACTCACTGTTTTACTTCACAGCAAATACAGTTTCATTTTACATTTGAAATTATTTTGCAATGTCTCCGTCAAGGTTTCCTCAATCACAATACAGTAGTTTTGTAGGATTTAGTAAAAAAAAAGAAGAAAGTAAGGACATGACATGGAACACAGGTTTAGTAAGGTGAAATAAAGCTCAGTGAAACTACAATATGTTTATCTAGTCATGAAAAGACAAGACGTTGGAGCCTCTTTGCCTTAATACCAAGGAACTTGAAAAAGTGTTTGCTACTACAATTATAACAATCAGTACAGTGAAATTAAAACAAAACTTATTTTTGATTATGTTCCTTCAGATTTTACATAGTGGATGGTACCATTATTCTATATAAAATCATTCTCATTAAGATAAGTGCTGAGCTCTGGGAACATGAAACATTTCTAAAATTAGGTCAAGAAACACAAGCACTTAGGAAGGCTGGGAACAAGCTCCCATGTTAACTGAGCAGATTTCAATCAGGAGAGACACAAGGATAAGAAAGAACTTAAAGTTAGTTTATTTCCATGGTGTGCCTGAAATAAAAGTCTTAGACCCTGTTTACACTTGGTTTTAAAATGCCATTGGTGATGGCTGAAGATGTGGTGAATGTGGATGGAGCAGGACGAACCAAATGATGATGGAGAGGGGATAGTGAAGATAAGGATAGAGAAAGAGAGTGATGAACGTGGTGGCAGACCTGTGGCCTGATGAAGCAACCTGGACCAAAGTGTGGTTTTCTTTGGTGACTGGAAATTGCACTGCTTTTACAAATTGTTAATTGAATGTCAGCACTAAATCTCAGTAATAACAGCTTCAGTATCAGCTTTCAAAGTTTGTCACTACTGCACACAAAGCAGTGTCCTGTGTGGCAAAGTCCCCCTTAGCCCTTAAACCCCTTCCAATCCCTCACCCACATCTGCTGTCACCTCTGATTTGTTAAACTATGCAGTGCTGTGTTGTAGACAGCTCAGCTCTCTCCTGACATGCTGTCACTCACACACTGAGGGTTGATGCACCACTTTGTGTGCATGTGCCTGAATGTCTCAACAAACGTTAGAGGCAATCACAGGGTCAGTGTAACTAACTGAAAAAGCCTGATCTTAATTTCCATATAAATGTCTGTCACAGAGGGATTTAGGACTAATTGGGCAGACTTGTATATCACCCAGAGCATTGGGCATCTGATAACTGTGAAACCAAGCTTGTGTGGCTTGACAGCTGGCTTGAACACGTGTGCACCTAGCTAGTTTGTGTATTTGATGATAAAGACTTTCATCATCATGGCAGTGTAACTCAGTGGTGGCTTATAAGTGGTGTATTTATTGATGAATCTAATGTCATAGAATAAAATGTGAAAATCTCTTGACCTGGTGTTAGCCACAGACCTTAATTCAGGTATGTAATGAAAAACCCCTTTGGCTTTGGGATGAGGGGACTTGAAGTGTTAAAATGATAACTCATTTCTGGGTTTTAGGACTCATTCCTATGGCGCAGAGCACCTTAATGTGGTATTTGACTTGTACAGTGAAGTGACAGAAAATGGGATCTGATTCCCCTCAGCGGTCACACTTTAGATAAAGGTAAAAGAGGTCTTGCTCCACCTTACATCACTTACATCAGACAGATATTTATTCTCTGGCAGATTCTTTTCAGTCAGTGGACGGTGGCCTTTGCTTCACCTCTCCAGTGAGACCTAAAATAAAAAAAATAAAAAAAAATCTAATTGCATCATGTCCATAGTAAGTACAGATTGTTCCATGTCACATAACTCTCACTGGCCAACAGAGACTTTTCCCACATTCCATTACACATTCATTACAAATGAAAATGTTATAAAACAAGGAGTACATTTTATGCTCACAGCGAACTCTTCATATTCAAATCATAGCAATTTGTCCCAAGAACACTGATAAATTTCAAAGGGATTAATCAGTAAGTTTCTTTTTTATTTTGGCTTTTTGTGCAAGTAGCCAGTTCAACTTGATGAGAGCTTCAATGTAAAAAAAAAAAAAAACACTTGTTGAAAAATAGGGCATTTCTAAATCTCAGTGTTCTTCTTAGTACTTGTGTTCTTGCAGACTTATGAAACAGCATCAGCCAGTGCCCAATTCAAAGTACACATCAGGCCAAGTACAGGTCAATTGAGCGGAAGTGTTCTCACTTTGTCTGTTTCATCGTGAATGATCTGTCAGGAGCTAAATATCCCATCCCAGCAATAATATCAGATGACGGGCAAACACACACACACATAAATGCTTTACTACAATTGTACTGTAGCTAGTTGCCATTTTAGGTTTCTAGGAGAGAAATGAATGTTTGATTTTTCAAATATGTGGTTAATAGATAAAAATAGTGCCTACTACAAAATTCACATTTGTGAGATGTAATTAAGGGTCTGCTAAGACTTTGCAGGCCTCATCAACTAGCTTGATGCAAGCTTATATATGCCAAATATGTTCTTTTAAATAATGAATACAAGACAATAAAAACAAACATGTGACGTGATTTATTATATGTAAGATATATACATATATTTTGATTAATTGGTGTTTTACATTCATAGTAAAACATTCAAATGTTTGATTCTGTAACAAGCTAAAATAGAGTCTAGCAGAAGGTAGAGAAGAGCCATAAAGTCAGTGAACCAATGGTAATATCAGTTTCTCAACAATACCTAACCACCTTGTGCTAATGCTGATACCTAACCCATACTGCAGCAGTAAAAGTCAAGAGAGCAAGACAGTGTTTTAGTGCTTATCACAACTTTCCATTTCTTCTGTCGTGACACTGTGGGAGAACTGAAGCTGGCTGAATCAGTGTTTGTAAGATTTGGTCTAAGTCTTTAAAAGCTGTGCCATTTAGAAATTGTTAATGCACAAAGACTGCCTACAAAAATACTAGTACTGTAGCTGAGATAAAGACTCTTGCTTATAGAAGCATTTGTTACTGATCCTTAACCTAAATAGTTGTGAGCTTGTTAATCACACAGTAAGTAGACAGGGCTCCAAACGCAGCGCTTTTTAACTACTATGCATCTATGTTGCATTAATCTCCTTCTCATATAGCCTACTGAATACAGTAGATAAAAAGTTCTGGTGCTGACCTTGCTGAGTTCAAACAAATGATGAATAGAGCGGGTAATTCTACACAATGGTTTGTTCAATCTTTTGTGCAAGCTGTTTCCTTTTCAGCATATTGAGTATCAGTGAAATGCCTTTTGTTTTCTGGAGGCAAAGAGCTTAGCATTCATGCCAAACAACCCTCTCCAGTATGTCATCGCACAACATGTGATAAGTATCTGCTTTGCAGTAACAAATGAAAACAAAGACTCCAGTTCGTGCAGCCTCTGTGGCCCTGTGGTTTTGTTCTCCAAGTCCTTGCCTGGATCCAACCAACTCCACTATATAAGTGTAATGGGAAAAATCCAAAAGGGTTATTATGTCTGAGTATTTGTCTGCATTTCTGAGAGTTGACTGAGAGTCCTTTTGTGTTTGGTGCACCCTAACGGTTCCTGCTCTCTGTTGTGTACACCGCGTCCCAAAAAGCCAGGCCCATAATCCAATTAGGGACACTTGACTGGCGAGCTAATTAGGGCCGGGGGACATTGTTTTCCATCCATGGATCAAGTCTCATGGACCAGTGAGCTAACAGCCTGAGCACTGGCCTCGACATCTGGACGCAACATGGGCTGATCCATAGTTCCCATCCATGGGAATGCTAATTACCTCCTTCTATTCAACCAAGCATCAACCCAGACCTGAGTTTTATCTTTTACATGGGGCCACAAGTCTCTGAGAGTGCCTTTCAGCGGAAGGCCTGGATTTCCCCACAATAAAGTAGCATGAAATGAGCGTGATTGTTCTCTGTGAAGTGGCTCAGTCCTAAGCTGTGTGCTCATGCTTTTCAAGGTGGTGTCGTTTGGTGTGAAAAACGCAGTACCAACCTTTGTACATCACATGAAGGTAACTGGAGCCAAACAGAAGGACGAGGCATTCGGAGACTGAGCTGTGAATTCTTTTGAACTTATTTCCATCCTTCTCTTGCTTGCTTTGCATAGTTGTGTTGATGAAATCATGAAGAAAGCAACAGCAGATGCATCATTCCTCAGTGTATTACCAATGCACACATGCATGGCTTTAGACCAAGGTAGATAGGGCAACAAAGGCAGAACCTCTTGTAAACTTTTTCTCCTTACTCCCATCTTTCTCTCTCTCTGGAGTTCCAGCCAGTAGCTACAATTCACCATTAGAAAAGTGTGGTCAAGCAGCATAAGAGGATTGAAACTCAGATACCACTTGATTAGGCTGCAGTGAATTGAGCTATATGCTCAGTCCCAACAGGATTTCCATGGCACTTGACTGGAGACATACAGGCTTTAACCTAATGCAGAAGAACATCCCACGATCTGTTGCTTTTCTTTTTGTATGCATGTGTTCAACATGGGGAAAAAAAACACACATGACAGCTTTAAAGCTGTTTATGTAGTCTTCACTAGAAAAGAAAATAAGATTGCACGCCATCCTGGTGCTTAAATGAGTTGTACCCATGGAACAGGCCATGGAGCTTACACTAACCTAATTACTGTATGATAGAGCCGAGTTATGAGCCACTCTAATTAATGTAAGCTTAGAAACACAATGGTTGTTTTCTCAAGTGGACAGGGAATTGCTCTGAAAAGTAGATAACATATTCAAACATTACGGAAGCAGTCGTGGATAATTTGCACTTACAAATCCACCTCTCAGCACTACACAAGTGTTTAAATGTGAAAGCTGACCTTCATTTTTCTGAGGCTTCCTGGCCTTTCTGTAAATATGTGCTCTTGATTTGCAGCATCCCCACAGACAGTCGGCATTGTACAGCTGTAAGAGTTTTTATTGCACTGTTTTGAAAGGCAAGTAAAAATTCTATGGTTCTGCTCACTTAAAAACAGAGAAAATGTGTCAGTCATGACTATGTACAACACTGGCTGGGAGAGATGAAGTGGAAACTTGAAATAGAGTGGGAAAATATACTGTAGTTTCAAGTGGAGCTTTTTACCATAAGCTTAAATGCTTTAATCAAGATATAACTAATGGAGGTAAATATACAAATCATTAATTGCAGATTTGACACAACCACTGTCCAAAATCTGCCCTGCACCAATCAGAAAAACACAGTAACTATGACAGTGGATATGTGCTGTCTACCAATGTATAGGCAAAGGTAATGGCAGCACCATCAGTGTCACTTATCACACCTTGCATAATTTGTGTATGTTTGGAGGATTTAAAAGACCAGCCACAAAGGGACAGATTAAGGACAAGTCATCCCTGACAAAATCTCTTCCTCCTAAATGTCTGTCTTTACACAACATAAACAGAAACCATGGTGACAGAGATTAATGTTGTAATCACAGCAGAGGAAATTGCATCTGCATAAATAGCAGCTATGTAGATGCAGGTAGTTGTAGTTAAAGCTCAATATTTATTTTTTAATTGATTGATTGATCTCATAAAGACACAAAAGTTCAGTATGAGGCACCAAAACACTTGACAAAGCGGCCTGGGAATTAGAATGGTCTGGTCCATCCCGGTGTGAGTCTTTTCAGTGTCTTGCATTCGAAATGTCCACTGATACTGACTTATGTTGACTGAACAGATCATGTTGGAGTTGAAGTTAAGAAAATAAGGAGGGTGTGGGAGCACATGGTCAGTATAGAACAACAATGATGTCCCACCCACCCATCATATGTGTTGTTATGGTCACATGCAACAACCCACAATCCATATGGCCTCAACAACCCTCAAAGTATGAACTATCAAACAACTCCATGTTGGTTAAATACCTGGGACTGGAACAGATAAATGAAGAAGCCTTTCTTATGAGAGGTGGAAGGCAAGTTGCTACTGAACAGCACTTCTGGGACAACCATGACCTGGATGACTATGACTACTACGACTCGCTTTACTACATGTTTCATAAGAATAAATAGAAAAATGTAAACTGTTGGTATGAGTACTTCAGAAGTTGCTTCATAAAACAGAAGCTACTGTCTTTCTGTCAGTGACTAAACTTCTATTTGTTCCACAGCTGCGTTCTTACGTTAATGAGTCAAACTCTCACCTTTCTGCAAATTAACTATTCCAGGTGAAACTGCTCCCAGCTGCTGTGAAGATGCATTTTAAGAACTGTTTCACTGATTGTTAGTGTGCTATTTTAACTTTCCCATCATACTTTAGGTTGATTTGCCCAATTTCAGCTTTTAGGTTTAACAACAACTTCCTGGAAATCACTCTACTCTATAAAGAAGTAATTTAGAAACTATGTTGAGCCACGAACTAAAATGTTAGTGTGCATTTATGCATGCAAAGATGATGTTAGGAGTTATTTCCATTTCATTCCGTTTTAGCAGCAGTGTCAGAAAGAGGACCAATGCTGTGGTTGATCGAGTTGTAAATTCTGCAGAGGAGATGGTGGTCAAGGTCTTCACAGCTTTGCTAAGCAATTTCACCTTTCAGGCCACATAAACACATTGGAAACTCTTGCTAAATGCATCCTGACAGAAACTTTGCAGACACTACTCCTGTCTTTAATTATAAAATAAAATACTGAAGTACTCAAAAAGCCACTGCTACGTTTTTTATGGAAATAATTTTCCATATGTTTGATATGTCATATAGGGTTCATGGTGTAGACAGTTTACTCTATTGTCTTCAGAAACAAGAAGAACAATATTTTCTGCAACATATCATTTAGCCCCCACAGAGTCCTGATCTCAACACCACGGAGGCAGCAACTCTTGCTCAAAGGAATGACCTATATATATATATTTTTTTTTGAATCACGCTGTGGAAAATGTAGAAACATAGAAATATTACAGATAAACATATTAGTTGGTGTGTGGGGTGTTAACACGATTGAAAAACCGATCTCTATTGTGATGATTCAAATGCTGCTATGTTATACAGAGATCATCTCAAACTTACTTTTAAGGCCACCATCATTTGCAGTCGCCAGCAATTGACCCTCTTGTCGCAGTGACATGCTCAATGCACCAGCCATGTTTACAAATGGAGTGCAGACGGCAGACTATACAGTATGAAGTTTATTGTGATAATATTTGGTCATATTTCGCAGCTCTAATGCTGACTGTACCATTGTCATCTGAGAAGCAAAGTCACTTTAACTTAGCATGTTTCTTCAATCTCTAATCTCATATCATGGTCATTTTATGATTTAGTATTGTGTAGTAGAAATAAATAATAAAAACAACAAATAGTTTGGTGAAACTATTTAAATGCTCATTAATTCAAAAACAAAAGCCAAAAGCCCTCATCTAGACTAAATCATGCAAATTCAGTCAGACTGGGGCTTAAGTCTCCATTTTATGTCAGGAAAACAAAATATCATCTCCATGCTAGTTCATTACTGAGTTCATTAGGCCACATTTTCAATGACTTTCTTAGACTGGAAGATTTTTGTTATATCCAAGGTGAAAGGACCTCCAATTAATTAGGTATAGTTGGTCAACGAAGGGTTATTGTTCTCAGAATGAAGAAAACATGTTTCCCTTACCTTTAATTAGATTCATTGAACAGGACCTAACATAAACTCGAAGCAAATGTAATGATAGAATCAGTGATGTACAACCTGAAGATATGCCGAATCACTCTCTCACCAGGAGGAACAATAGGCATGCTGTTGTACAGATAAAATCACCTAAAATGGACATGTCTTATACTGAGCACTGGCACACAAGATGGGACTGCAGACCTTTACAGACGACTTAGAGGTCTGCTGATTTCACTGTATGAATGCTGAAAAGAGAAAAATGTTGAAGCAGTGTAAAATGTCATGTGGAGGATCACAAATGCCTTCCTATGACATCTGTCATTTATAGCACAAAATGTACCTTTAATATTTCAGAGTGTATAACTGCACTTTGACCAAAGATCCATTTGTCATTTGTCAGTCACTTCACATTTCCTGTACCTGTCGACACTGACCAGACAGATGTATTCTTCAACAATAGATGTGCACACACACACACACACACACACACTGACATATACCTTTGAAGACACTTGCCTACGCACACCAGGCCCGAGCTGTCAAGACCTTTCCGGATCACCCATCTACCCTTTTATCCCACCCTCACAACCAAACACACACTATGACTGAGGGTGTTTGTGTGTGTGATGGGGACAGTCTGTCTGTCAGGGCAGCTACACCGTGCTCAGACATCTCCTGGCTGTGTTCACAGGGCCTTGTGATCCCTCCACTCCCGCTGCCCTCTTTTACCTGTGGATAGAAGCATCACATCCCATCATGTCTAACCAGTCACACACAGCTTCTTCCCCCTTGCCCCTTCCCTCTCTGATGTGTTGATATATACAGCCACCTTGGATACAACCACCTGATGTGCTGTATAATGTGTTTTTATTCAGTCAGAAACTGCTCTTTACATTTTCAACTATAGGTTCTGTTTGCTGTATACTTTTTAAACATTTTTGGTGTGTTGTGAAGTGAAGTTTGTGCTGCCGTTAAATTGTGCTATACTAATAATTATAATAATTATTGCTAAGACACCTGTCTGTATGATGCAGTACTATTCTATTATTGTGGTGGTGTGTAAAGGCAAAATCATAAAAACTCTTAACAAATACTACCAGACTTTACTGTAAGATGCACGATGATTGTGTGGGAAACTGTCAGCTGCAAGACCGTTTCAAGAAGTTATTTTATCTTTTAACCTAACCTAATGTTGAAGCTTTTGTGCCTAATTCTACTCAACACATTTTCTGTCGTGTATAAAGTTGCTCAAACTTAGATGTTTCCACATTGTTGAGAGGTCTAACAGTCGCCGACACTCCCATGGCATCAAAGAGTACGCCAATGGGTACATTCAGTCTCGTTATTGAGATGCCAAGTGAGAAGAGATTCCCACGGGATGAGATTGTGTTGGATAATGTGTAATATCAAAATTACTTTTCCACATACACATACACACCACATAGTTAGCTTTGGAGCTTTTTACCCTTAATAAACGAAATCTTTATTTAATCATTATTTAAAAACTGCATTTTGTATTTACTCGAGTTATCTTTTTATAATAATAAAATTAGTTTGATGATCTGAATCATTTAAGTGCAACAAATATACAGACTTTTTTACAGCACTGTGTTAGCTCAAACATTTTTCATGGTACCAAAATTAAACTTAGTAACATTTATGCAGAATGGCTCTTTTGACATCTTTGAATATGATATTACTGGATTATAATTATTGAGGAATTAGATTAGATTAGATTAGATTAGATGCCTTTATTGTCACTGTGTAAGTAATGCAATGCAATTGCAGATGCCCATAGTATATACAAAATGTACAAATTCAAAAAAAAAAACAAAACAACATTCAGCAAGAACATTTAACATTTAACCACCAAGACAGGTAATTGAAGGTAATATACTCATCACTTCAATGTTGCAGCCATTAGCACTGGAGCTGATTTTAACAACCTTATACAGTGTTTTAATAATCATATGCTGTCAGCTTGGGTTGAACCACCCCATAATTGTGCTACTATGTGCATTAACGTGTATATAATATGTATATACCTCTGACAGGCCCTGTTCTGCACACAATGAAAAGCCACTCACAGTACAGTGTACAAGGAGCTCAACCCTGCACATATCTGTCAGCACCACTACTACCACAAATGTAGTGGAAAAACAAGGGTTTGCTCCGTGTGACTGGGCAAATTACAGTGACGGCAACACAGTTTCCTCTTGTCCTAATCAGCCCACAGCATCAGTACAAGTGTGAAGGTCAACCGCTGACTCCATCTCAACACAACAATACACATCCACTGTACTGGGGCAGATGTGTATTGATTCGGGTGAAGATGTTAGAGGTATGTTGAGTCCTTCCGAAAGGTATGCACACTTCAAACCTCATTTCATATCTCTACACGTATTTGATGGAGTAGCAGAAGTTGTATATGTGCATACGGGTTTTTTGAACTGATTACAGTCCACTTTAGCATGTCCTTGGGGAGGGAACTGTGGAAATATTGAGTGTTAAAGATATCATTTGAGAATATGATACAAAAAGTATCAGTGTGCAGTGGACCAAAAAATAAATCAGATCAATTTGGAGGATGTTTTTTTCTTGTAAATGAAAAGAGAAGATGTTCTGTGAGTTTCAGCACAAATCACATCCTGTTACAGCTTACATAAAAAGATACTGGTATCATACAACAAAAACCTTTTCATCACTTTCATCCCACTGTCTCATTGTCTTATTCTTATTCTCCTCCATCTCTAGCCTCCACCCTGCTCACATTAAGCTACAGGATTACCTTTTTTATGTATACTGTAAGCAGTCCCATTTCTGTCTCTCCTCATTTCCCTCTAATTTCCCCACCATCTCTTTCTTGTTCTCGCTTTTCATCAGCTCTCTCTCTCTGCTTGTTTTCCCTCAGTCCAGTCAGAGTTTACAGCAATGAAACGAGTGCACAGAATTAACACGGTGCTGACTGCCAGTGCGTAACAATGCGATCACAGTTTTCATCTCGGTCACTATCAGTCCTGTTCGTGCCTGAGCTCTGTGAATGACACGTGTTTTCACAGCTGCACACCCGTTCACACCTGTCGGAACACCCCAGACAATGAGAACACGATACATGGTGACAGCAGTACAGTCATGTAACTAATATCACGCGGTATAAAACAGTTGTATTAATAATGATGATAATAATAATAATATAGTATTACAAATAAAATATTTAAAGTACTACTACTAATAAAGTATTACTCATTAGAAAAGTGAACAGATCAGGAGTAATACCACATAAATGTCCAGTGTAAGTGAGCTCTGAATCAGTGAATGTTATTATTTTGTAAGTAAACCAGCATGAAGATTGATGAGTCTTCACAGCTGCAGGTAAAGTTTATAGCTGTAGGTGGGGAACAACTAAGAAAGAAGTTTGAGCAAATGGAGAGATAATGAATCATTATCTACTGAAATCAATGAAGACATTTCTGCATGTCACTGGTTTTCTTTCTCTGTATCTTTACACTCCCAGCTTCTACCTATGTGCTGCCTCCAACAACAGCTGACTCTAACTTGCACGTTCAGCCTGAACGGAGGATTACACACAAGTCCATGGAAAGTAGTTTTTTAGATGCAAATGTTCCTGTAACGGTACACATTGACACGAAGACACATCTGGGCAAGTTGAAAAGGAATGAAAAATGTGCACTATATCCTCAGGCTTCATGGACCTCCATTTTATACGTACAGAGATGAGAGAAAAAAGAAGAGACTGGAGGGAAATAAGGAACTGGAGTTTCTGAGATCAGTCAGAGGCTGAGCTGAGAACAAACAAACATAAACACACACACACACACACACTAAGTAATGCCTCTGCTGTTGCTGTACAGGCTGTTTCAGCTAAACACCAACAGTCCAGTAGTAAAATGTGCACTGACAACACAGTGTGCTTTTGTTGTTGTGGGTCTTTTAGCACAATGAATCCATTTCATCACTGTTTGCATTTTAAATATCTGTGAAGATTCTCAGTCATGGTTATCTCAAAAAAGGTTTTTCAATGGCAACTGGACTTGTTTTAGTTCCTTTAGTTCCATTCCAGAGGGCTTTCTCAAGTCTGAGAGAGTTTGAGAAAGCCCTCTAGAATGAAAGGGTGAAATGTCGTCAAGGAACTAAAACAAGTCCAGTTGCTATTGAAAAACCTTTTTTTGAGATGTTTGCATTTTACTTTTCATTTTTGTGCAGCTTCATCGTGTAAGGTGATGATATGCAAAATAGGTCTCTAAGTTCCTGTAGTTCATTCTCTGTGGTCCGAATCAGTGGACCAGTTCTGTTCCTTTTCCCTTTTGTTCAGTTTCGTTTCAAACATGTGAGAAAGGTTTACAGGACTCATTGGTTAAATAGATGTGGGATGGAAATAAGAAAGTAAACGCAAGAAGAAGTGTGAAAAGTGAATTATTCTAGAAGTGAAAGGTTGCTATGCAACATGTTTTATTGGGGAGACCACATCCAGAGAAGGGTGGGTTGTGGTTGGTGTGGTCCACCCTCCAGCATGATTGCTGTGTTCAGACCTGCTT
Organism: Ctenopoma kingsleyae; assembly: GCA_032353495.1. NCBI lineage: Eukaryota > Metazoa > Chordata > Actinopteri > Anabantiformes > Anabantidae > Ctenopoma > Ctenopoma kingsleyae. The sequence continues at coordinate 683,401 of JAUBNQ010000002.1, read as the reverse complement.
AAACAAACGGCACCAAGGGGGGAAATGAACCATAAATCAATTCAACCAGATTAAACAAAGTAGGTGTGAAAACACCCTCAAAATACTTCTACCTCTACACCGGAGTTTCAAACCTATAGTTCATTTGGTCTGGCTAAGTGGACCAGTTTGTAAATCTTGGTCTGTTTTCCTCTTGGTTTCACTTCCTTTCACACAGAGAAAACTCCAGGTGAACCAGAATGCATCACTACAAGCCGTGCAAGAATTACTTTGTCAGCTCATTGGTTAAATGGATGTGCGGCAGCAATAAGGTAAACACGGGAAGGAGAGTCTGTTCTGTGACAGTGAATATTCCTAGGAGTGAGACTTCTATGCAACATGGAACAACTGGAAGAGTTTGCAGTGTTCTCAGAATAATTCACAATGAATTGAACATCCAGCACTTACTGTGCAAATGATAGTTAACTAGAGTCAAGAAAGCATAAGCTAATTATCACCAGGGTTTGTTTTATTGTTGTGTATTCAGTGTTCAAAGATGATGATGATTTTATTTGTCAGGATGGAAGTGCCTTTATTCAACTTCATATAAATATTGAATAAAGTTGTGTTTTATCACAGGGTGTGTTTCATGAATTATTCCACTTGTTTTTTTTTTGTTTTTTTTCATGACTGCAAGCAGCACTAAGCTGAATCCCCCGAGCTGTCGTGTTTACAGAACAACCAGAAAGAGCTGAAAGCTTCCTGTTGTTGAATGTGCTGTGTTTTTTTTTGCTTTGGTTCTAAATTTACAATAATGACCAGCAAAGGCTGCTTTGCTGTTTGAACTGATGTTATCATTAAAATGTAATTATTTAAAATATGCCCAGCTTTTACTTAATGTGGAAAAATGGAGAAAAAATGCAGAAGAGCTGACAGCTAAACTGTTGGTAATGTTATTAAAAAAGAACTGACAGGCTCTGTAATGTTTTCACTGGTGCAATATTTTCATAATCAGACTTTCATTACAGACTATTTATTCTGAAGACTTATATGTTTTCTGTGTAAAATATATAAGAACAACCTTATAACACAAGAAGTCTGGAAGATAAACCAAGTCCAAGGTCACCGCATTAGGCAGAACATACCATACTGGGATCTGTGAGGGTTCAGGAGAGGAGAGGGGTAACTGTAGGGGTGCTGGAGGGCGGGTGGGGTCGGTATTGGGGTGTGGGGCATCGGTGTTAGGGCGTGATCACACTGACAGTGCCTGCATGTGTCTACAGGCAAGGCCGTAACACCAAAAACACCCCAGCTGCCACACTGACAACTGGAAACGGTAGGAGAGATATCGCACTAATGAGTGAGAGCGAGAGTTACAGTGTGTCTGCATGTGTGTGTGTGTGTGTTTTTTCGTTAAAGCTGGCAGGACAGAACCAGTGAAGTGTTGGTTGTTTGGGGAGGGTTAACATTGTCTTGATGACTACTATAAACTCCTTCTTAACTGAAATGATGCCTCATCATCATCATTATTAATATAATTATCATCACCTTTATCATCACATCACACATCACACATACATGCTAATACAAACATGCACCAATAGTCTGTTTTACATGTTCATACAATACCTACACATACATAAACTTCACAGAACAGTACTGTATCAACTGGAGCTTGTCTCTAAAAAATAATCTAGTGTTTTATGAAGCTCCCATCCATTAAAGTAACCCGGAGTGCAATCAATCTTTGCACTTTATCAACAAGCCATCTCAGATTCTTAAAGTGACACTCAATTAATTTCCAGCAGGACTATACAGGTTCTTACCTCACCTCTCACAAAGTGTCCTGTGTGCACAATTTATGAGGGGCTTCCATAAAAGTGGGAGGCATTGTATATCTTTCATGCAACACAACACACAGATGCACATATTTCCCAGAACCCAGGGTTCCGTGGGTTGCCTGTTGTCATAAATATGCAAATCAACTAATGAGAACATCGTAAAGGAAGACGACAAGGTGTGGTGCAGGCAGAATGGAAATGAACTGGGGAGGGAGGCACAGTTTAGGTATCATCAATAACCACTTGTACCGTCTGTCGTGGAAAACAAGGCTGTGACTGGATTTACACAGACACGCAAGCACAAAGGCAAAAGGTTAACTTAGAAGCTTGATGCATACAGTAACCATAAAAATGCATGTGTGCATGTGTGTTTATGCACAAACACATTTATTACTTATAGTCTTTAGATGCAGTTTTTCTTCTTTTTTTGCATTTAGCTGTGCTCTGGTTCTTTGACCCTTTGTCAGTAGAAAAACATATTACATCATTTGAAGCTAATCGCCACAGATTTACTACACACCGCAAAGCAGTTTAAACAAAACAATAGAAGGAGGAACTTTACAGAGTAAAGCTTAAGGCCTTAAAGTATAAACCTATACATAGAATTATACAGAAAACCCAAAAGGTCCACTTGAGCAGCAGTAAGTGACAGTAGAGAGGAAAAATTCCCTTTATTGGAAGAAACCTCCATCAAAACGAGGCTCAGGCTGGGCGGCCATCTGCCTCGACCAGTTGGGGTGAGTGGAAATGTAAGAACAGTAGCAGCGAAAGGACAACAGCAACATCCTCCTCATGTGAAAACCTGTGCTACATTAGCTTGAGTTAGTGCACAGTGTGACCATATCTACAAGATATCACAGAATTAGTAAAACTAATCAAACACAAGGTTATGCACACACTTCGTCACCATAATGTTTTTGCAGTCTGTTGTGGAAGTTTTCTAGGAGTGCACCCCAGCAGATGGCCTTTGATACTGTGAAAGTCAGAGGGCTCAGTGTAGATTCGTTCCAGCTGTAATCTTAGTTGATGTTTTCTTTGTTTTGGCCTGTGGTCTCTGGTTCACCAGACTGCTGCTCTCTGCTTCTTTGTCTACATTGAACTGTTACATTGGATTATTTGATTCATTGTCTTCTTAGTTATTTGCTTTATATTTCATGCAGATTATGATCATAGTATAAAAGACCTAATTAGACTCAACATGTATTTATTATGTGTGTATAGCCACAAGGGTCCGCACAATGTCTGTGTGCAGAACATTTACACTGAGGCAGTTATGTCACTAAACTTCTAGTTTGTCACAGTTTGTGCAGGCTGCCAAATGTTTAAGAACACTTCATGCTTATACTCATATTCTGGTTCCACTACATGTTTACATACCTGCTTTAAAAGGTATGTAGGTTTCTACTTGGTCATTATAGCCAAAGTGGTAATACTTTACAATAAGGGTACATTAATTAACATTACTTAATGCATTAATAAGCATGAACTAACAGATAAGTAAGGTTAACTAATGCATCTACTAATCATTTACTAATGGTATTTATGTATAACTATGGCATTAGTAATAACTATTAATTTATAGTTGAGCATTACACTAAATAACAGTAAGAATCTGTTCACAAATGTTTCCTGTTGAAATGTACTTAGGGCTTACATGCTGATTCATGTGTGAAGTAACATTAACAAATGGTTGATAAATATGTTAATTAATATGTATATCATGTTTGGGAAATGTGTTCACACTTTACAAAAAGGGTCACAAAGAGCCTTAATAAATGTTATTTACACTTAAGTAATGCTTCTTATGCTCTACTGGGCATTATTAGTGTTACTTAAGGGATTTTTTCTACATGAAGTGAGGTGTGTCCGCTGTTCTTGACTTTTACCAAAAAGAAGTCATATCTTTGAAGATGAACAAGTGGGCAATTATAAATCTTAAGTAAGCATTCATAACTCACTCTTATAAACATGATATACATATTTATCAACCATTTGTTAATGTTACTTAACACCTGAATTAGCATGTAAGCCCTAAATACATTTCAACAAGAGACATTTGAGAACTGATACTTACTGTTATTTAGTGTAATGCTTAACTCTAAGAAAAAAAAGAAAAAAAAAGATGTTTAGGTTAAGTAGAAAGACAAAATACATATAGTGAAAAGACCAAAAGTACTTGCATACAATAATAAATCCAACAATCACATAAGTTTCCTACAAAACAAACATATTTAATTAGAGTTTAGTTGCATGTGAAGGTTTTAGTAGAATAAACAACTATAAAATAGTATTTTAATCCAGGCTCATAGAGACAGAATTATTTTAGGCACTCATTGTACTGTTAACCATGTTTAATAGATGTTTGACTAAATATGTGAAACCAGTATAACGGATGTAATTGTTTATTTTGTACAATCGCTTTATGATAAGAAATATGGTGACAATTCACAAGCTGACTACACTGTACTGTATGTGCATTCAGACTGTAGAGTGGCGACGAGAGAGTGACTTTACTGCATTACTGACACTAAGCCAACGTCAGGGCATGTGTATTGATATGTATTAATGAGGAATGTAAATTGCTGTAGCATTGAAAGGTCTTGAAAGGCTAGTGAGCAGACCATACTATATGTTATAATTCCTTTCATCTGTTGCTGATATATTTACAAGGTTTGGTTGTATTTTCAATACAATTCTACAAGTCCCTCTTTAATTATGTCTGAATTTCAATACAGAAAAGTTTAGCAAAACTAAACTTGAAAAAAAATCCCTTTTAAAAGGAATTATGAGTTGAAAAATAAAAACTGAGCAATGGAAAAACATTCTCCAAACCCCTACTTTTAATCTCTTCTGGAGTCTGACATCAAGTGAACATACATAAGCAGCATTCTAAAATACCATTTTATCTGTACAGCAGCTTACAGCTAACACCAAAAGTCTTCTCAGTTGAAGTTTAGTCCTCCAACTAAAGAGTAAGACGAGAAGACAACCAAAATGGTAAATACAACCAGGCTAAATTATGAAATCTGTTTTCCTCTTTCATGCCGACAGCTGCTGCCATTCTCAGCTGTCTTCTCTACCTCGCTCAGGGGGCGTTCAAGGGCTCTCACCATTCTAGGGTGTTCACACAGTTGCGAAACATCACTGAGAGCTGCCCGTTCAGCGTCACATTTCTCTCGTCTTCCAACAACTTCTATGTGATGCTGCAGGGACAACAGACATAGAAAACATGGAGATTTATGGCAGTTTGCAAACTTAGTGTCATTTTCCAAATTGAATGTTCCTCAAACCTTATTTGGGCAATGACATATTGGACTGATTATAACAGCACCATAAATAATACACAAACACTGTTTATGAGTTAAATAAACACCTTTGCTCAAATTAACCTTTATTCAGTCGATAAAAGGAATGCATATTGAAGTAAGTAAGCAAATAAGAAATATCTGACCTCTGTCTAAGGGTACAGTGTGACTTGAAAAATCCATTTGCTGGCACACAAGTGGATCAAAAGCCTTTATTATTATGGAATGATAACAGTACTCATATACTGTACATCAACACGCTAAATTTCTTTAGGGTGTAACAAATCTTCATCTAGTCAAACCTAGTGGACAAGGCCCCAAATCTAGACTCTTTACTATTTACAAAAGCATCAACACATAAATGTTATTTACTGTAAAAATGAAATTGAATATGATAATTTGACCAGCATTTGATGTTGGCTTTTTATTAATTAAAACACAAACTCATGTTTTAACATTATGGATCCGCAACGAAATGCAATAATTCATTCTTCAATCTGACAAACACACTTTTGCACCATAGACTCATATTGCTCCACAACAGTCCTGTATGGTTCACCTTCTGGTTCAGAAGGAGAGTATAAGAATAAGCCATATGTTTAATTAAATGTATGTGTGTCTGTGTATGAGCTATGTCCCCATTATGATCTATGTCCCTGTTAAGTATCAACATTTGCGACTTGTCATTTACGTTAATTGTGAACATATGATCATTTTGTTAACAGATTACATTCTGCAGAAAAGCGTATTTGTGATGGCAGTTTAGCTGTAAAGAAATGACATTTTAGGAGACTGTCCAAATTAAATAGGTTCATTTAAACTTTAAAACACATTTTTCAGTAGTTTAAAAGAGGATGCTAACTTTGCCAATGAAAGTTACATTTTAAGCATGAAAGGTGTCTTTAAGACAGCCATTATGAATGGCTCTTTCTAAAGAAACAACATTAACATTAACATTAAAATAAAAATAAATTAATTAAATATAATTTCTAATAAAACTGTGTTATGAAAAATTAGAAGTAATCACAGCCTTGTGCAGATCAAGTAAGTGGTCCTCATGTTAAGAATTGGTTTCAAACTGCTGTTTCCAAGGTTAAGGATAAACCTTGAAGGCTTAAGTTGTAAATTATTTAATTATTTCATAGTTCATTACAGTATTTTGTATTAATGTGTGTTTTATTTAATAATTTAAAAATCATCCAATCAATAAGTTTGATTTCCACTACAATACTTAATGTATATAAATGATAAAAAAAGACACAAGATCCTAATTCACAGTCCTCACACACACTGCTGGTCATGTAAATATGGAAATGAACAATGATTTCCTCCTGTAGTACATTAGTGGACTATCAGACTTGCTGAGGTAGCTCCAGATGTTGCTCTTTCATAATCCAAAGCATAAAACCATGGAAGCAATACGTGGAAATATTAAAAACAAAGAAAGGGCAAGCGAGGTTAAGCCCTGCTAATGCCCCATGCTCAGCTTACCAATCAATCCAACTCTAATTCTGTGTGAGAGAATTAGATTTTCATTAAAAAGAAAGCAGAGCATACCTGGGCAGAGAGAAAGATAGTGATTACTGTAAGAGGCAAGGTAGGATGACTTTGATAGAGCAATATGAGGTTTAGGATATGGTGGATTCACAGAGGTCAAAGGTCATTCTGTGGCTGATGAGATCAAATGTATCATCTCGTCGTGCGAAAATGTTTTTTGGATTCGCCACCATGGCATGACAGCCAGCTTATAAAACCCACGGGTGGTGTGTGATAGCTGGTTTCCATATCCACACTGGCGTTCAACAGTCCCCTAAGTGCTTGTCACGCTCGCGTAGGCGCTTACTCAGGCGATCCCCGAGGGAAAGCACTCGAAAACAAACAACAAACAGCAGAGAAAGAAGGAGAGGGATCAAGACGAGAAGCACACACGCACAAAACAAGCAAAGCAAATGGAGGAGTAAAGTGACGCCATAAAAGATACATCATCACCCCACCACCGCCGCCACCCTCTCTCCACACCTCCACGTCTGCCCTGTTACTCTGCCTGGAGGCCTGCCCGCCTGTCAGTCTCCTATGAGTTCTGACACCTGTCAGTTTGCAAAAAGCTAAATGAAGTAAGTGACACTGCTTAATTTCACACTGTGGCATAAATCTGCACAGCACTTTTATGAGCCTGTGTTATGTTTTATTTCAGTACTTTATTGGCATCAGGCGGCAGATGCCAGTTATTTATAGCTTCCCAACAGCCTCAGTCCTGCTGCACTAGTCAGTGGGTCATTTTCTAATGCTATAAATTAGCCACGTTGTTCTTCTCATTGTACAACAACAAGTAGAATGTTTGGTTCTAGATATCAGTGCCATCACCACTCCACCACTAACTCCTCTGATTATCTGATTATGGAATTCCTAAATGGTGCTGGTAACGTACTATTAATCAGTAAATCACTAAATGCTTTTCTTCTGGCAGAACTATGAGCGGCTATTTGTTTCAGCTCGTTGTGGAGAAACTATGCATCGCTAGAATATTCTCAGCATGTTGATCAAAGTTGAAGAGCTTTATACTGCTGGCTAAGCTATTTGAGAAACTTCTAATGGTTTGGTTGAAACTATTGATATAAATCACAAGGACTTCGAACCATTTTTGGACAAACAAACATAATCATAAATTACATTAGTTCAAGTTTTAACTGATGTTTTTTGTCTTTGGCAGCCATACATAATTAAAACTATGTTTTTCTGTCCCTCTGATTGATTTGTTTCAGCTTTTCAGCCTAATCGTAGTTCTTTGACAGTTAACCATAACAGATCATGGACCAGCTGAGAGACTAAATTAAAGCTGACAGCCTACACTTTAAGCAAATCTTAATTCATTATTTTCACTTTACTGTGACCAAAACTGGTCGACCCTGAGCCTGGTTCTGCTGGAGGTTTCTTCCATTAAAGAGTTTGTCCTTTCCTCTATCGCCTAGTGCTGCTCAAATGGGACTGTTGGGTTTTTTGTATAATTCTATATTAAATTCAATTGAAAATTATCAAAATTGTGCTAATATGTACATGCGCTTGACATATTTATTTATTTAACTTTAAACGCTACATATGTGTGTATTATTATAGTATATATATATTATATATAGTTTTTATGGCTACCTTCATAGCAAACATGTAACTATATAAATCACTAGCAACACTACCACTTATTTGTGTTTGTGTCTACCTGGTGAATATACAGCAAGTCCTATATTCACTCTTGTTTAGTTGTGATTCTGGTCATCGTTTATGGTAGCAAACTGCCTTATGTGATGCACTGGAGACTGTAGAAGGCTGTAAACTCAAGACAAAGAATTGTTTGAGTTGACAATAACTGCAGGGTTGGTGATAATGCTCCATGAGTTCATCACCACAAGTATCTACAGACTTTTTAACATCTCCAGGCACATATTTTATCTGGGACTGTGGTTCAATGTGGATAGTAAACTACAAACTTTTCAGAATTACCTTTCAAACCAACAGGGGAGAGTACTGAATCACTGATTTAATTCAAGATATCCACTGAAGTATTCCTCTCAGTGAAAACATTCATGTTTGAATTGTCTGAAACCACATGACCCAACAAATTGTTGTTATATTGCAATCATAATAGTTTCCCAATGTTATTTTCAGCTCTGGCCAACTAAATCTAGTTTTTTTATTTGCTGTGTGTAAAGCTGTGGCACAGAAGCACCACACTGTTAATACCTAATAATCCTTCCTATCTCTGATCAACACACATCTGCCCCACTGTCCTCTGTAAAAACCTCAGATAACCCATCAGATATCATCCCGCATGATTTCAGGACTGATTGTTTTTTGCTGTACAACTAAAGCAATAATAGCATTCTTGGCTTTGATATCAGTATTACTATTATTAGACACAACAGAGATTTTGATTTGCACCAGATTATAGAGGGTAATCTGTTTCTATCAATATTTATCCTGACAGTGGCTCTCATTTCAATAAACAGACAAGTGATTAATAATGTCTGCTCTTAGAATTTTATATGACTAATCTCGTCAGGTTCAGCAAATGTTGTGTACCTCTGTCATGACAGATATAATGCAGTTTGTTGATTACATGTTTATCATATTTACTGGGGGGCTACAGTGATTATTGCAGTTTTGATAAGATTACAATAAAAATGACCTCCAGAGAGAATTTTGAAACCATGTTTGTGCAGAGTTACAAATACAGGAGTTCATGTTTTCTTTCTTTCTTTGTTTTTGGATTTGAAATAATATTTATTACTTTAGTTTTATCTCACTGACAGCAGAGCCTAATGATGGAGAAGTCATTTGGTCAGTTAGTCATTCCATCTGTTCATCTGTTTGTTCATGAATTTGGTCCAAACCAAGAAATCTCAACAACGACTAAGCAGATTGTCATTAAATTTTAAAGGTCCCCAGACAATGATTTCATATTTTTTACTTTCCATCTCCAGGTCAGAACTTCAACTCGATTAAGACACTGGCCAATCAAAAGTCACAAAAGTCACAAAACTAATGGAAAACAATTCTAGAAAATATATCTATTGTGCGTATGACTCCTAGAGGATGAATCCCAGTCAATCAGTTCAGTTTGTTGAACTGACACAGACGCTCACCAGAGGATGAACCACCCCTTTCTATTTTTGGACTCTCCATGGATTTGACACCAATAGACTGTGTAGGCTCCAACACCACCTAAAACACCAGGACATCATTAGAGAAACTGTAGGTGTATGCAGTGACTGAATAATCTACACCACATTGAGAGACACAGTTCTAAATTGAGAGTGGATCATTTTGAAAATATTGTTTTTTACTTGTCTAAGACAAAGATCATTGTATTTAGAACAAATAAATTTGAAAATCAAGTTTTAATCCAATTTTAGGTCTCCATGCTAATGGTATGTTAATTGATCAGGTTAAAACGGTATCACTTCAGGTACTAAATTATCAGGGACTAAACACATATGTAGATAAGGTGGTAACTAAAAAAGGTGTTAATCTGACAAAAGTTGAATTGGTGGAGTCTGGTTTTATCACTGCACTTGATTATTGTGCAGTAATATTTAGCGCTATATAAATAAACTGAATTGAAGTGAATTAATAGAGTCAAGGACCACTGAGAGTAAATTAAAGAAATTACAAATAACAAGCAGAGAAAACAGAGCAACTCCTCTGGTTCTTAATTGTGGATTAGGATCAAATGCTGCTGCTGTGCAATAAAGTCTTTCTTGGCTTGATGTTAAGAACACATTTATTTTTATTGCTTGTGTTTTTTAAAGAAATATAAATATGACAAGTCTTCACATGTACTGTAGAAAAACTTAACTCATAGGGCTTTATTTAGCATGTGGTAGGAAGTCAGTTTATACTGTCCCAAGCAAGAAACTATTCTACTTAGGACACTGTCTTATACAGGGCAATGTATGAATGGAAGTTATTAAGGAGACAGGTCACTGTGTCTGCTTATCAGCTAGTGGTAAAACCGTTTTATCCAATAGGTTTAGATAAAAAAAAACAACCTTTTAATATGCTGTAGATTTTCCATTGTAAGAGTACTCATCAGTTCTTTTTCTGGAGCTTGCCTGAGTTTATAATTCCATATGTATTGTTAAATTTTTTTCATGTATCTTATGTAAATGTTGGATTGTGGCTGTTTTGTTATGACATTTTTATGTGTATTTGTATAATGCGTTAATTAGTATTGTCTCATTGTGTCAATACTGTATATGAATTCCAAGAAGAACAGCTGCTGTGATATGGTAGACATGGACAGATCTGACTAAACAGAAAAACAAACAAAGACATTGAATTGGGAGCTGTCATAGATTGTTCAGCCTTTGGAGACAGAAAAACCCAAAGAAAATATCCAGTGTGTCTGATTTATCACCACTGACTGACAACTGCAGCATGAAGCCATTTGAAATTTAACATTGAGGAAAAGCAGGTATAAAGTCAGAAGCACTGTTTCATCAGACACACAGAGGAGGTGACAGACTGAAGCCAGGTTGAGAGTGAGAGAGACAGGCGGTGAGAAAGAGAAGATGAATTATAAAAGCTGGCTACTCAGCACCAAAAGCTGTTTTACAAAACAACAAAAACAAATGAGTACAGTTCTATCTAAGGTCCTTCAATTGCTGTGTTGAGCTGAAGATTTCAGGCTATTTACAATTTTTTCATCTATTGCTTCTCTTTTTTTGTGTGTTTTCTTCAAAATTTCCAAGATCAGCAGCATCGAACACTTCCTCTTGTGCTACATTACATTCAAGACATGCACAACATGCATCAAAACAGTCTCTGTTGCACTTCACATCAATTAGACTGCTGCTGGGCTCATTTACATCTGTAGTCTTGGAAAATACAGTGGCAAGAGAACGTTTGTGAACTATTTTGAATTTCTTGGTTCTACATAGTAAATTGGTCGTAAATGCAGTCTGATCCTCACCAAAGTCACAAATATCACGTAACACAAGATTTCTAAAGTGATTTAACACAAACAGTGATCATCTGTTTATTTAAGTGATTATATTATTATTTAACAATTACTATGAAATGAACTTCCTTTTAAGGATGTCGGGCTCAACCAGATAAGGTGGTCCGGGCATCTTATCAGAATGCCACGTGGACACCTTCTATTGGAAGCTTTTTGGGCGTTTTTGACTGGGATGGGCCCATGGAGCAGATCTAGAACATGCTGGAGAGATTATATATCTCGTCTTGGCTGGCAATGCTTTGGAATACCCTGGGAGGAGCCAACGAATGTGACTGGGGACAGAGACATCTGGGTTACCTTACTCAACCTTCATGAACCACCATGACCTGACTTTGGGTGAGCTCCAATAGGAGGTCTTTAGGATACTTCTAACAGGTATGAAAAGAAGATGGATGGGTTCACACATGGGCTCAATGAGACATACACAGTAACGTGTATTTAATGTCCAGAACAACTGCTTGGTACTGCAGACATTTGCATTTAGTTGATCAGTAGGTTTTGAACAACAATGGAACAATATAGCACAGACAAATTAGCTGCAGTTCTGGATTCACAAATGTTACAGTGAGTAGATTAATTATTATTGTTGTTAGGCTTCTTTTAATCAATTACAGCCATTTAGAACATCACTGACTTTTTCCTTTAGTGGTAGAATAACAAACTGACCCACAAACTATTAACCACTCCACCTTCCCTCAACATCCTTCAAACAGCAGTGAAGTCAAAACAATCCAGTTGGATTCTTCTGTAACTGCCTGAAACCCAGCTTTCTTTTTAAAAGTTCCTTTGTATCCAAACAAAGAAATGTCTAACATCAAATAATACTAACTCAAAGTCAAACTGTACCGACGCCAACTGTGTGTTCAAATTGAGAACTTGTCTCTGTGCGGTCCGATAGCTCGCTGAAAAGTTGTATGACTGTCCAAACTGTCTTAGCATTGATCTCTGCAACCCCAACCCCTTCCATCCCACTTTTAACAATCAATAACAACGGCTCAGACACCCACCATGTGCATAGATGAACGCACGCATACAGTACACCCACCCTGCCTCTGACACATGCTACTTTTTTCAGCACGCTCTTTTAAAATAATTTGTCATTTGGCTTTTCTCTCTCCCCGTCTGTCTGTTGTTCTCTCCTGATTGTTTTACAGGAAACAAAGACAGCAGCCACTGGGGAGGCAGTGAAAAACAACCACTCTGCTCTGCACTCAGTTATCCACAAATGTACTCTTCATTTCATCTCACCCCCTCAAAAGACACAACTCACGGTTTGTTGCTGTGCTTTAAATGTCTGCCTGTTACTATGCTCCCTCTTGGCACAGAGCAAATGCCAATCCAAATCCACCAATTTTTATTTACTTTGCTCAGCAGCGGCTAGAAAAGACCTCTGCTCTCCTTCCAGTGCAGTGGATTTGAGCCAGAGAGATCCACCCTCAGAACTCAGGACAGTCCCAGCAGCAAGGATGAAATCACTTTGACCATAGGAAGCAGGAGCAGCTAAATGGACGTCCCTTGGTTTTCACCCCTAGGGAGAGAAGATCCCTATCAGCAGCAGTGAGTCACAAACTGGAGCTGGGAAATAGCTTTGTATTCTCAGTGAGTGGCCAGTGGATCTGAGGGCTGCTGTTTCCATTCAGGCTTTTGAAAACTGTAGGATGTTTTCCTGGAGAAAAAAGACTCTGGTCAACATTAGATTTGCTGGGGGAGGAGCATTCTAAATAAAATGTAGCCTAAGAAAGTTTCATGTCCTTTTCTCTTGTCCTGCTCTTATCACTTGTACCTGTTTCTATTACAACATATACCATCTGAAAGAAAGGCTTTGCTGCCAGGAATCTTATGTAACATGATGAGAACACATTTTTTATTTAGCATACCAAACACTTCCAAGTTGTACTCTGTGTCTCGCCCATTCTCGATGGCCTCTTTATCCTCTAAAGAGGATAAACAGTGTAAATGGAGGGACGGATATTTCACATGTAGAATCTTAATAGTGAACATATCAATGTATTTTCAATCACGTTTCAATCAAACATATTTTCTTTTGTTTTCCCACAATATCATTTTGTAAATGGTTTGAGGTCTGTGTTTACTTCTTATAGTCCTTCTCTGCCGTGTCTGTACCCAAAGTGCTTTACAATGTTGTTTTTCTTTCACCCATTCACACTAACACAATGATGGCACAGCTACCAAACAAGTTGCTGACCAGATCCACTATAAGAAACCTGCAGTTCAGTGCCTTGTCTAGGGGCACTTCAACACATGGACAGAAGGAGCCAGGGATTGAACCAACCTTGCGATTGGTGGACGACTGCCCACGGGCCAAATCCGGCCCACCCCCTCATTTCATGTGGCCCACAAGAGCTTACTAATTATTTTATTGTTATTATAAATGTTACTTTCGGACTTCTGCTCTATTTCCAATGTACCATACAAACACACAAACCAACTATATTGTTTCATTTTAACACAAAATCCGTCTTCATATTATTATACTTAAAATACGTTTAAATATTCCCAGTTAATTCTGTATCCTCAGTCATGATTGATGTGAGCTGGGGGTGGGAGAGGGACAAGCGCGTAATCTCCGTCCCTAACATTACATATCAACTCTGTCACTAACTGTC
>JAUBNQ010000002.1:638966-649953 GCA_032353495.1 Ctenopoma kingsleyae | reverse complement strand
TTTCTATATAAATAAAACTGAATTGAAATTGAAAACTTTAGGAACCCTTTCAGGCTTATTATGCCTCTGTCCATATTCCTGTTTTTGAGTGTGTTGCATCAAACTCTAAATTTCCCTGTATTGACAAAATACAGTTACAGTTAATAAGTTAATTAGTAAAAACACTGAAAGTTCTTCTGTTCTTCTGTATTTTGTCAAATAAGGAAAGGTCCAAGAGAGTTAAGAAATCACAGATTTGAACTTTTCTGATATTGGGGTCTTTATTTAACCTTTAAAAATATGTCTAATTGTAGAATTGTTTCATTTTCTCTTTATTTGAGGGTTCACATATCATGAAACGTAGCAGTCACAATGCATACTTGTGGTTGTTGCTCCTCAGCTTATGTGTGAACACTAACTTTTGACTGTATTTTTCAATACCGTTCACAGAACGTATGCCTGCTCTGAATGTGATAAAGTTCAGCTCTTAAAGGGATGGTGCTCTGGAAGGAAAAAATGAGATTTAATAGGGGGCTCACCTGTGTTAATTCTATCTCTGCTGTCTTATGAAGTTATTCTAAATTCTGAAGCATTGTTTGTTAAAGTTAAATTTAACTTGATTTAAGTTTCCTCACCCCACCCCACCCTCCTATACACATGAATTAATTCCAGTGTTTAACTATTGAAAACTGCTGGCAGCACTGGAAGCCAGCTTTTGTGTCACTTGCAGCAGGCATGGTATTAACTCTGGAGCAGGTTCAGCAGGCTAAACTGGGTGCACCACCATAGCGAATTATATTTTTGTGTGTGTGGTAGTGTGTCCCGTTTGTGTAACCTATCTAAGTGCCTTAAATTAATTTAACAATGCTAAAGATGTTGTTTTACCAAACAATGATTTGGTAAATGATAAAGCCTGGGATTAACCACATTCGTGTAACTACAGGGGAAGTGGCTGTTAATGAGTTACCCTTCTGTTGCACCTCTGAGAGTCCAGAGTCTATGAAAGAAGACAACGGGTCTGCTGCACTTTTCCTAGAGAAATGGGACAATGCAAATCACATAATGCAAAATATACATACATGATGTGCAAAATTAAAAATGGTGAGTCCAGTGTTTAATGAAATCAAAAAATTAATATAAAAATGCTGACACAGCAGCATTTAAAGGACACTAAGCTCCATATAATTTTTTTGGCTTGTAAAATAAAATGAAATATGACACTGATTTAAAAAAAAAAAATTTTGAGCTTTATACTTTTTTGTCAAATTTAGCTCTTTTCATACCATCTATGTGCACTCATAAGTTGAGTTTGAAATGTCCATTAATTCCTCTAGATCACTTGCTTAAATGACCAACAACAGCTTTCTACCATTCTCTGACATCTCCTGTCATGTTGCTGCATCTGAGCCTGCCTGTCAAACCTTTGCTAACAGGTCTCTGATGGGGAAACACTATTGACAGATAATCTGTCAGTCCGATGGTGGTGCTTTGAATAAGAGTGGAGTAAAAGGTGGAGTGGAGCGTTGCTAAAAGGAAAAAAGACTGACATTTTACATTACACAGCACTACAATGCACCATTCTGAAAAGAACAGTGTCCACACAGTGGTCCAGTCATTTCCATGCGACCAAGCGTGTGTTAAACATCAGCGTGCTTTTATGGAGATTATCTGACATGTTGAAAATTCTTCTGAATTGTCATTGTTTTTTGTTTATGTGAGGTGCAAACAAAAGGTGAATTCATTACAACAGTCTCCTGCTGAACAGTTTTTTCATACAAGGTTCAGTAGGTACATGTTAAATGTTATTTCTCTAATGCACAGCTTCCAACTTCTTCCAACTGTGTCTAATCAATGTAAAATTAAGTCAAAAGGAGAAGCGAATGTGTAAATCCACTGATCACTAAGCTACAGAGACTTCATCCTCTTTTATCAAACTATCCCAGCACGGTCAGAATAACAGGCTACCTGTTCTTAGAAATGTGCGCTCTTTGATCAGTCAATCCACATAACTCCCAGCGGGTGTGAAATATGGCTTCATCCACTGAAATAAGGCTTCTGTGATTTATTGTAGGTCTAGAAAAGCAGCACATAAAAAATGTAACATGACAGCACATGGGATATGGCTGTAAATGTTAATTTAACTCTCTTTAAAAAAGCAGGACGGAAGAATGAACAGATGCAAGAAAAGATGGATGAATTGACCTGAAAGTAATTAGCTATCCAGGAAATGACTCTGAACCTCCAGCGTAGCACAATTTGCAGTGAAAGGAGTCACATTTCATGTTTACCTCATTAAATAATGTACAGTAGTTTGTCAAATGTACACTGTTTAATTATAACCATAAACTGTTTAGAAAGGTGCCATTTGGGCATGTTTGTAATTTATGCATACTCAAAGAAATAACTTTTGTCAAGCCCAGAGTCGCAGCGCCTGCAGCAGCTGCAGTAGCACATGCAACCCAGTGAGCACCCTCTTCCACACATCCTCTGGTCTTGTATAATCATAATAATTTCTTTAACACTCTGTGAGGCTGTTTATAAGCACAGCAGTGCTTTGAGCTAAATGCTAATGTCAGCAGGCTAACATTACCATTTTGGATTGAACCTGTTGGCACGCTCACATTCCCAAATTGAACTAAAACAGATGAGGCTCATGGGAATGTCATGTTATGCAGTTTAAGCAGAAGTGTTGGACCGGATGATGGCACCAGTCAGGGGGGGTCACCAAAGTGGAAATTTCTCCAGCCAATGTTGATAGATTTTATATGTGAAAATTATAAAATTGGTATTTCATTTGAAGTCTCCAGGCAACAAGGTATGAACAAAGGCTGTAAAGTAAAAGTAAAGAGGCCACTTGAAGACATGTTTTCTCTCTGTTCCAGGTCTGACCTGGAGCCCAACAGAATTTAATGTCCCAGCATCCTGTAATTACCACTTGCAGCCGAACAGGCCACTGAAGCTGCTGCTCAGCAAAGTTTACACAGTGCAACAACTGACTAGATCATTAGTTATATGTCCTGCAGAGTGGTTTTAGTCTCCTCTCCCAAATGATAGCTCGTTTATCAAGTCAGGTGCTAGAAAACAATATATAAATACATCTATACATCGCCTCTAACTGGTGAGGTGACAGGACCTGTGATATATCATATATCTGTGATATCTAGCAGAATAATAATAATAATAATAATAATAATAATAATAATAAAGTAAAAATAAAGTAGGACAAATAAGTGCAGACCATATGTAACTTGAACTTTTCTGTTTTTATTAATATGGGATCATCAGAGGAGCAATGAATACAGAGTAAATAAAACTGACAATGAAGTGGAAGATTAAAAAAACAAGAAAAAACAAAACAAATTAAAAACTTGAGGCTGTTTACCCTGTTGGTTGTTTCCTTGTTGTGAACTGTAATTACAAGGCCCTGTCATTTTGCGAGACTTTAGGCCCGCCTTGAGCGTGCAGCCCGCGCTCACTTTTACACCCTGTCACAGCACATGCATGAGAGCTGCGGTCCGGAGAGGATGAAAGAGGACCTGACTATAATTGAATGTGATTAACACTAACTGGAAACAAAACAGCATCTAATAAATGTTCATTTTAAAAAGCCAAAGGTACATGACAGAATGGGGGCAATGAATTAGACATACAGTAGAGATAGACTGCTGAGTGCAGAGAATCAGCTAGACACACCAGGGCAGGTTTCAAAACACATTCATATATTCATTAAATGCTGCGTTAACTTTGATTTCATCTGCTTGTAGCTGTGATTACTATTAGTAATACACAAGGTGGAGAACAGGTGTCACTGTTTTACTGAATGAGCCATAACACAAGTAATGTTCAAATTTGCTCTGTAATATAACATAAAGCTGGAAAGTAGTCAAATCATGTGAGAAATGTGGATGGATATTTGTTATGTTATAAATATCCACGGGTGTCTAAGCCTGACCGCACATGACTCTCGACTCTGTGGTTTGACAGTCCTGAATTAATAATGTATTAAGAGACAGGGTTGTGAGTGCACATACTGTAGCTGCACTTAGAAAAAGAAATGTATGTATGTAAACACATTCATCAGGGTGTCCACACATGCCATACAGTATCATACAGTAATATAGTGTATGTACTGTATAAATGATCAAAGCAATTATGAAATGTACACACTTTTAAATGTGAGAATATCCAGTAGATAATAATAATGCTGTAACATCGCAGGACTGGGTTAAGATCAGAGAAAGACTGTGGACTGAATTAACAGACAAAAATCTAACCTCACTTTACAAACACAACATCTGCATTAACAATTTTAACCCAAACAAGATCTTTCTCTAATCCTAATCTCAGTACTTTTCTTGCCTAAACTGGAAAAGTTTCCCAGAGAAACAAAAATGAGTTGACGTGAAAACTCGTTGAAAATGTTTGGATCTGAGCGAATATTTTCACCGGCTTTTCTTGAACTGGGTCCCTCTGCTGTTTGGTGATAAGCAGGTCGGGGGCTGTGCGTTTATCAGAGGTGTTTCAGATTGATGAGAGCACTTTGCCTGAATCGAAACCGTAAATGTGCCCTGAAATCAAGCTGAAAGCTGAAATATCCCTCTATTATCACACTGCACTTCTGTAGAGCTGTATGGTTTGTGACTGATTGTTCTCATTCCCATCACATAAATTAGTGATGCTTTGTCAAGTCCTTTGGCATCTCATGCTGATGCTGCGTCATACCCCAGTATGAGACATACATGGATGTCAGTTTACCACAATAATAAACCAGGAGAGTCAACATTTGATGTCTAGAGCAACATGAAGCCCTACAGAGGCTGTAGGTTGGACAAATCATGAACATGGAGAACTTTCTTGCAGGACACAGACGTTTTGACTCCAGTCTGAGACATTGTGTGTTTTAAGGATCATCATTCCACATTAGTCACATATTTATTGTTATTTCATATTTTTACTGAATCTAACCCTAAATGTTTTTTTTGTCTTTGTGCCAAAACTCAACTAAATGATGTTTCCACATCTGAGACATTTAAGGGATGTCTGCCCTGTCTCTCTCTCTCTCTCTCTCTCTATATATATATATATATATTTATATATACATATATAGATCCTTATTTGTTCAAAAAATATGTTGCAGCACAGCATAATTTTTATATGATTATGTTTACTACAAAAATATCATTGCGTTTGCAGTTTACCTACATACGAGCATAAATTTTAGGAGACAGGGATGGTCATGATTCAACAATTCAGGTATTAAATATTACGACTTTACTATAAACGAGAAGCTACAAAACTCAACAGTCCAGCACAATGAATTGACCTTCGCAGATTAGAAGGGTGAGTCTCACTCAAACATTTACAGCAGTGAATACCTGCACTGCTGCCAGATTGTTTGTACTGTGAGCGCAGTCAGTGGAGGCGTCAACGGCACCTCTTCACATTAAAAGTCTACATACTATAGCTTTAAGTGCATCAAAGTTGACTGTGATTATGTATCATGACATAACTCAACAATAAATAATAAATTCAAATAAATAATAAAATTAAAATAAGTAAATAAAAAAAATTCAATAAACCAAAAAGTTTTGTTTAAGGATTTCAATTTAATTTAATATAACTCTGTTTATTTATATAGTGACAAATCACAAGTCATCTGAGAATATAACAAAATACAGAAAATAACTATTTATAGAATTATGTAGAAAATCCTACTTGAACAGCAGCAGGAGACAGTGGAGAGGAAAAACTCCTGCAGAACCAGACTCAGGGGTGGGCGGCCATCTGCCTCGACCGAATGGGATGAGTGGAAACTCAGAGTTCCATTAAAACTAGGTAACTCACTAATGGTCTGTTTCTAGCAGGTACACCCTGTCGTGTGGGAGATTCACCAGTGTACTGTAGTACTGTCGGCATGATGTGCTGCTCAGTTCATTATGATTTTACCCATGAAATTCCAGCAAGTGCAGAAACTGCAAGAAAGAGAGAATAAGTGAAGCCATACCTAGAGGGGGACAGAGAGAGAGATGGCTGACGATGTGAGGGAACAGCTGCTGAGGGGAGGAGAGGATTTGAGGAGTGAGAATGGAGGAGAAGCTGGGGACCTGACACATCTGGTTAAGGTAAAAAAAACAGGAAAAAATGGAGTGAGGGAGTAGATCTAAAGTAAAACCCCTGACTCTTTCTTAAATAGAGCATGAAGACCACACACTTAGTGAGTGGGACCCGCCTGTTGCCGGCAAAGTGGGCCGTGATTGCATAGTTTATAGCTGAGGCATGATGGGTAAGGATTAAAGATGGCTGGCCTCAGGGCATACAGCAATACCATTACTCTTGATGGATTCCTTCTTCGCTCACATATTCTCTGCAGACGTCACAGGGGCCACAAGGCTTGACTAATGCATGGTGTGATGATGGGATCAGAAGAGGCAGGGGAAGGATGCTCGGCAGCTTCGCCAAACCTCCTCTTCCCTCCTCTTATGCTCATCCACGCTGCACACTGCTCTGCACAGCACGGAGCCAATAAAAGAATGCTCAAAGCTTCCAAGAGTTAACGTTTGTCAGTATACAGTGGATTAGTCTTTGAGAATGTCTTTAACTCCATGTGTAACTCCTATTTATTAAAACCAAGTGTTTGTGAAAACTGGGAGCAATAATGTACAAGGTGGTGATCAAGTTTGACGTATGTTTTCTTGTGAATAATTATTTCATGATTTAACTGTTGAGCTATTTACTTTTGATTATGAGATTCTGAAAGTCTAAAGATCTTTGATATTTTATAAATTATTTAAAAATTGTGAAATAACCTAATACACATATATTAGATGAACTATTTTCTTTTATTTCTTAATAAATAGTATTTTTATATTTTTATTTTACTGTAGGTGAGTCAATTTAAAAAAGGTGAATACAATGCAAGAAGTCATTCTCAATCTGCTTTTATTTTGACATGAACTTTAATAGGTTTTCTATTGATCACTATCAAAAAGGCTCCAGTTTTTTCACAGTTTCACATACAACATATATTCATATTTGTATTCATTTTAACTTGAAGGGAAAAATATGAAAAGACATAGTGAATAGTACATATTACCATATACACACTGAATTTCTAATCCTGTACACATAATATTATGCCGCTCTACACGATGCATGTGTGACAGACTTTGACTGTGTTGCAAATATATTTGCTGCACTCACAGATCAGAGCAGTCCATAATGATTTCTCTCTGGAATAAAGAATCCAAAACAAAACTGTATGTTGCACACATGAGTAACAGTTATACGTGTCAGCCCTAGTTGTATGCTTATCACACTGGCAGCCATGTAGGTTGGCTCATTCCTTGGGCAAAAGGACCATTCAATTTCCCCATTTTTCAGGCTCTGAGGTTCTCTTTTACCTTCTTCATCTCTCTTATTGTCAGACTCTGAATTCAAAGAGACATGATTTTCATTTTTTTAATATTCCTCATTTTCCACAGCGCACATTCCCTCCAAAACAGCTTGCCTGCCAATTAAAATCAATGCAAAAAATTGTGAGTGCATATTCATATGTTATTTTATTTATGCACATGTTGTCTTCTTTTACCATATTAGATGTTTCCAGCTCCAATTTTCTTACTATTATTGTCTTAAGATGCAGGGCTCCCAATCCCCACCAATGTAATGTAACATAATGTCATGTTCTTCACAGAAATTGAGCTACGACCATCGAGCCTCAAACTGAAAAAACAGTTAATTGCATGATTAAATAGGATTTGCTTTGCTTCACATATGACTGGCTCAGGTTAATAATCAGACATGCGGTGTAACTTCAGAAAGTGCAGATAGAAGAAATTCAATCGCTGTGCACGACACGGCGACCTTCATTTTACCCACACGCAGCCTGCTCACATGCCTCTAAATGAACCAGCTGAGTCACTGTGCCTTTGTCTTTTGATGCAGGTGTGCGGAGCGCTGCTGCAGCTGCTGGAGGAGCGCAGCGAGGCCTCTGAGCTCAGAGAGCGTGCTTGATACAATGGGCTTGCATCTTAAAAAGCTGAGAGGACTTGGTAGAGGACTGTCGAGTTTCATACGCAGCTCCAGCATACAAAGCAAGCTGCAGTTAATTGATATTGCCGAGCTGGAGCCCTGTCTGTCTCCGCATTCCCTTCCAATGGCCGATATAATGAATGACTATTCTCTGAGACAGGCCCTGGCCCGCTGTCTATCTGTCTGTCTCGGCTACGAACGTTGTTTTGCCCAAATTGCTGTCACAGTCACTTAATCTGCTCACCCCAGAGAAAAGAGATACCCGCCTAGGCATCTTTCACTGTTCTTCTCCTGGCCTGCCTCCTATATCTCCCTCTCTTGCTTTGCCCTTGCAATGTGCTCTTCAGCAAAGCACAGTCTTATCCTCTCTCATCCCCTTCCGTACCTCCCCCGTTCTTGTTTGCACTCTCTTCCCTGAGTGTGCTGTGTAGAATTCCTATTTGTCTCTCTGGTGACACTAATTGGAAAATAGCTTGAGGCTTCCCCTGGGCTGCAACCCCAACAGGCTTTTTGTTGATTAGTGGCAACTTAAGAAAGTTGGTCAAGGGAGTGATGACAGACAGCATTTTCTTCTGTCCCTCTGTCCCTCTGAGCCATCATTTGTCCCGGTGACCACTGGAGGGACATGGAGAGGGGAGATGTCATGTGGTCTGAGACTGAAATGAGGCTCTGATAACATGTCTAGCATGCCGCAGCATGTAAATTCACTTGCGGGGGCTATTTTGAGTATATTATGTAAATGTTTAGAAGTGGCCATGCCTAATTTATGAAGAAGGGCAGGGAGTGTGTCTTGCAGTGCGTGAATCTAGGATGATGTTTCACTGGCATATCGTCCCGGCATAATAAATCACTCATGGAGACATACTTTGAGGGTGTGTGTTGAAACATAAGCACAAATTAGACCTCGTACAGGAAGGTTTTTTTTTTACTTTCTCTCTTAGCTTTGTTTACCAAAACCAAAATATGAAGACAATAAGAAAAATAAACTTTACATCTAATTCATGAATTTGGTCTTAGCCATGTGACTATTTTTGACCATTACCATGAGATTTTGTACATTCACATGACATTCACTGGTTATGGTGATTTACTGATGTTTATTCTAGTGTCACCAGCAGCGTGATTCTGTATTTTTACCTCAGGATGAGTTGTAACCATCTTAGTACTCTTTTTTTTTTTTTTTCTTTAAGTCTGGTTTCATCATCAGGTCAAAATTCAAATTTACCCAGCATCTTTAATGCTAGATTTAATGTTACCAAAGCTAATGACACTTTCATCAGCCTTAAACCCAGCATAGTGAAGTAACACAGCAAGCCCTGCAGACGCTCTGTTGTTCGATAATTTGTCTTCCTCACAAACATGAAGTACAGTATGTCCCTGGGGATTCAGATGTTCTTAATTTGAGGTAGAACTGGTTTTAGAACAAAAGGAACACTACAGAGACTGTCTGAATTGCACAGCATTCAGTCCTCTCTGTCCGCCTGTTATTGCAAACTGAATTACAGTGACTGTGTCTGTGGACTGTCTCACTCATCTGGGTCATAGTTCTCCCAAAGGTGCTGGACTTGCCTGAAGTCCAGTTGCAGCTGAACTACAAGCAGTGGACTTCAAGCTTTCTTGCTTTACAAAAACATTTAGCAAGTCTAGCTACAACTGAACAGCACGTTCAGGATCCATAAAGTGTACCTCCTTCAACAGACTCCCTTCTACAAAAACGCCAGCATGCTTCCACTGTCCCATTCTGCTCTCAAATGTGAGGACTTTTTTTTTTTATCCATGTTGGGATTTTTGAGGCAACTGTTTACACTCAGAATTAGTTACATAGAAATATAATTTTAAGGAGAAATGGTTGATTTTTATCACCTGCTACTTTTTGAATATGGATCTATATCACTTTTGTTGCTCTGATCTGTTGTTTCAATGCTTTGAACTCTGTGTGCTTCCCTCTCCTTCCTTTAGGCCCTCACTGCTCAGTCAGAGAGGTGAAGTAAATTAAACACCTCTAATCAATATGCTCTCTACTTATTTAACTAATGAGATGGCTTATTTTGCCAGTGGGGAAGGCATTTGTAGGACTTTGATGCTTGCGAAAGGGCCCTTTCATCCCTCCCCTCCCAACATGACGACTCCATCTTCATCACGATTACAGGCACCGAGAGGGAACACTCAGCACATAAACTGATACGAATGCTCAATACTCACTCGTGGTTGAGTTTTACTGATATTTATTAGGAGAAAGCAATCATACCATTATATCCTCAACGAGGCCATTGACACCTCATTTACACTTCATATATCTCAGATCAGAAAGCTGCACTATCTGATATCATGATACCAAATGACAAGTGGATGTGCAACCAACAAGCTTTGCAGAGAGATTACACTATTATTTGACTGTTTGCATGCAACATGCCACCTACAGTATATGATAAAAGAATGTTCGTAGTTACCCTCTGCAGTTGAGGCTTTTTCTGACCTGACAGACTCTCTGGGCTTCAGAATGATGGTGATGTTGATAATAATAATAATGATAATAATAACATACTTTATTGATCCCCCGGTTAAATTGTTGTTGGACAGCTGCCAGACAGTACATGTCGGCACTAATACAGGGTTTTGCTGTCTTGTCCAAGGACATCTTGACATGTAGCCTGGTGGGACAGAGAATTGAACCACTTACCCTCAGGTTTGTGGATGATTGCTCTACTCACTGAGCTACTTGCTGCCTCATTGTGATGGTGTTTTGAAAGAAAAAAAATGTTGGGTTTTTAAAGGTTGGGTCACCATGGTTAAAATAATATCTACTTATGCAAAGGTTGGGGAGCAGCTGTGGATGTGGTTTAATGAAACTAAACTTTACTGTTGGTAGAAAATGAGAACCAACAGCAGTCCTCATGTCTATATGACAAATCCGAGTTATAGTTTTTGAGATATTTTTGTTTGTTTGGCACACCTTGCAATAATGTTTAAAGTTTAA
>JAUBNQ010000002.1:626574-638866 GCA_032353495.1 Ctenopoma kingsleyae | reverse complement strand
ATATATTGGTATCGGTTTATATTGGTATCGGAAATTAAGAGTTAGACAATATCAGTATATCAGATATCGGTAAAAAAGCCAATATTGAACATCCCTAAGCTTTACTCCTCTCAACTGAAAGTGAAGCTCCCTCTCACTTAGGATCATATGTGAATCCAGGATATTTGTGCTCATAGTTCTAAACCACAGCCAGATGAGTGTTTATGCTGTGATAATGTTTTTGATTCACATTTGCAGCCATATCTCGCTCGGGGTGATTTTAGTGTTCCACTGGTGACTCCAGCAACTCCAGTTAAATGAGTGATTTGCATAAATGCAGCTTCTTATTCTTTGATCACCTTCCCACCTTGCAGCATGTAAGCAAAGTTTGATTTAAGACTGAAATTGTGTGTTATGACAGGCCCCAATCAGCTACATCTTTCCTGTTTGCAAAAGACATCAAGTTTTAATGACCATGGTTTTAATGTGTATCTTTTTATGAATTCTGTGTCAGGCCAAAGAAGATGACTATATGACATATGTTGAGTCACTTTCAAGTAAGAAGTGATTTCCTAAGCTTAGTAAACACCAGTACTGTGCAGTGTTTGGGGAAGAACGCTGCATTTAAAACAGGTTTAATTTGGGCAAGAGAAGCCATGAAATGAAACTGTGAAATTATCAGGCAAAATCTCAGACGTACATCCTGCTACTTTGTTAGTTTGACACTCTCGTGCAATTATTAGCAATATTTCAGATGTGCTCATTTTGAGTTTGACCTCCACATAAGACTAATTCCTGAGGCATCAATATGGCTGTGTTAACTAATGGTTTGTTGGTAGCTAGTTAGCTAAACAGTTTTTTTGGCCCCTAACTTCAAACACAAGGTCATGCAGGTTTGAAAAGACACACACACACACATACAAACACACACTATGCACAAACCTAAAGGGTATTAAAACGAAATATTATGAAAGTGGATGGAAAACTCTCTGTGCCATTTCACACTTACGGCCTTTTGTGAAATTCAGGTGCACCTAAAATTGATTAGCTCTTTTTTAATTAGTTAATCATCCATGTATCCATCAATTTTCTGCTGCAGGTATAGGAACAGGTCATTGTAATGATTAATTATGTTATTAGGAACAATTGTTTTCAATCAATTTAATATATATATTTAATATTCAGGGTCGCCACAAAAAATCACTCCGCATATTTGATTTGGCAAAGGTTCTGGTTCTTCTTCACATATTGGATAGAGACAGTGTATGTGACAATATATGTAAGTTTTCTGTGACACAGCCGAGGCGGCTTTGGGAGTTGGGAGGATGGGGTGTGAAATTTTTGAGACGTTTGATTATGAAACCAGTTGCTGCAGTTGTTTCACTGGAGGAGAAACTGTGTTTATGACATGATTTGACCTCAAGTACAGTTGTCATTTAGTATGTCAAGTTGTGTTCAGTATGTTAATGACTACTGTTACATTCAGCTTCATTTGAACATTTGTGTTTAAGTGATCAGGCATAATGCTGCTACAGAGAGCTGAGGACATTTGCAAAGGACCAATACAATGTGCAAGTGACTGGATGAAGGCAGCAGAAGAAGGTGGTCAGTTTTTTTTGGTGACATAGCCCAACCATTCATGTGTTACTACTTTGATATTATTTCTACTATTATTATTATAATTATGCTTAACCAGAGTTTAACCAGGTTTTAACTCCACATCATAAGGACAGCATGCAGGATAATCTGTGCGTAAAAACTTTCCTGAGTCATATTTAGAAACTCTTTTAAATCCAGTCACTGTGTGCTGAGATATATAAGTAATTAATGAAGTCACACAACTGTGCTAAAATTACACATGGCCTCTCTGCCAAATCAAAGACTCTAGATGAGATGAGATATATCTCCAATATACAATTCTCACTGCTGGGTGATAAATACCAGTGTTAAACCTGCTTCACCAAAAGACCCAACCTTCTACAAGTTGGTATGAGCAGTTCAGTCATCACACAGAACAGCTGGACTGAAGTATCCACAAATCTCCGGGCCACAGGATCAAATTACAGTACTGGCAATGTTTTATTATTTCATGCACATATCAAACAGAACGTATTTAATCACAGCCCAAAACAGCACTTCTCCTATACTGGCACAATCAAGTTTGCCTGTTGTCAGGAAAATTGCAAAAGCAGGCGTAGCTTTAAAAAAGTGCTGATGAAAACTGAATAGCTACATTGTGGCTGCAGGACAGTAGGTCCCTATGTGTGAAACCCCATGTGATTTCCAACATATCACATTTGAAACATCTGAAAAACAACTTTGATGTGACTTTTGTGTATGTGAAATGCTGCTTGACATGGCAAGTCACAGCCCTCATGCTTTTGTAAGGACAGTTATATTTTATATAAATAATATATAGTTGCCCTTGAAATTTTGATTTTGTTGATTCTGTTTGATTTCAAGACTCATCCATCCATAATATTTCAAGACTCATCCAAGTCTCCTCCTCAGTCTCTCTTTTTCAGAGTGAGAATGGTGAGAGCAGATGGAGAGGAAGGGAGGTGGCATGAAATTGACCAAATATGAGACAGACCAGACACTGGGATTCTGTTCTGTGGAACTGTTTGGGTCTATGAATCAATGGTATGTCTGGAAGAAGAAGAATGAAGCATATTCCGACAAGAACACCCAGCCTACAGTGAACCATGATGGAGGCTCAGTGATGCTTTAGGGCTTCCTTGTTTCCTCTGGCACTGTAAACCTGCAGTGTGTACAAGGCAAAATGGATTCATTCAAGAATCAGGACACCCTAAGAGAAATGTCATACCATCCTGGAAGTTCTGGAAGATTCTAGAGTGGCTGTCACAGTCACCTGACTTGAATCCCATGGGAAATCTCTGGTATTTGGATTTGAAGAAGGTGATTGCAGCACACAAACCCAAGACTATTAGGTCATTGCCCATGAAGAAATGTCTGGAGGTTGAATAATTTTGAGTGTAACTGTAATACAGTATACAGTATATACATTCTGTACGTATGCAAGCATACCAGTAGTTTCAAAGGAGCTCTGATGAATATAAAAAACAAATCAACCCTTATAAAGTCACAAATTTCCTGCAAATATAAGGAATCTAAATCTAACTTTCTACTAATTCAAACAAATAAAACTATTAAGATGTTCTATTTGCATGCCTGTTTATGTTTCTGTGCCCAACATGTTTTTTCTCATCCTTTGCTGCACATAGATATTGCTGCATGTTGCATTGAATATAAATATGTTGCACATCACAAAGCTGCTGACCCATAAGCTCTGAATATAGTAACAGAAACCAGGTTTGCAGAGGACCACAGTCTCTTTACAGAGGATGAGCTCGTGTTTTATTCATATGCAGCACAACTGCAACAGGAAGCTGTGATGTCACGGCTGTTCTTGTCCCTACAGTACAGTAGGTTCAGTACAGCAGGCATCAACTACTATCATCAGCTGTTCAATCTGTGCTTTACACAGTGAGCAGCCCCTTGTATTACTTTACTTTACTTTACTTGGCAGGCGCTTTTATCCAAAGCAACTTATAAGGAGAAGACACAAACAATTACCATTCGGGGTTCTGTAAATTATGAGTTACTGCAAGCTAGGAGCCCTGATAAGACCCAAACTTGTCAAGAAGAAAAACATGCTAGGAATTGTTAAGTAATAGACATTTTTTTTTTGTGTGTGTGTAAGACTCATTTGAAATACTTTTTAAACAAGTGACTATTCAAATGTTTTTTAAAGGTGGTGATAGTCTCGGCTAGTTGAATGGAGCAGGGCAAGTCGTTCCACCAGTCATGGACAACAAGTCAGTTAAAATAGACTTGACTGGGATCGGAGACCTCGTGAGGAGGGAATTTTCAGTCTCCTCTCATTAGCGGAGGGCATGCAGGAGTGTAGCTTACCTTTTTTCTTTTGAATTAGCGTGTTGATATAGGAGGGTGCACTTCCATTTCCCTCTAGGCAAGCTTCAAGGATTTAAACTCAATGCAAGTATGTCAGGGTCATATCCTGTTGTTCTTTTGTGTCTTTCCTTGTGTGTTTTTCTGTTCCTCTCTCACCTTGACCACACCCATCTCTCCACTCTCACTCCCTGATTGCTCCCAGGTGTACTCTTCACTTTCCTTTGTCAGTTTATCCTTGTTATGCACCCCGTCATTATCTGGTCTTTCACTCCCAGCTCATGATCTCCTTTCATCACGTGAGTAAGTTGGTTTGGACAGACTGTTGAGAGAGAGAGTGAACCTGCAGGACCTGGAGATCGCTTCTACATGATTGTTCAGACTCAGTTTGTCATCTATCCAAACCCCAAGGCTTTTCGCAGAATCCATAGGTGTTAGCAGTAGGGAGCCAATTTGAATTTAGATATTTTTCTGAGGAGAGTGGTTGCCCAGAAAGATCAGAATCTCAGTTTTGGATAAGTTCAATTGGAGGAGTTGCTTAGACATCCATGACGATATGTCCGAGAGACAGGCCGAAATTTTAGTTTAAATAGTGTTATCCTCTGGTGGGAAGGACAGGTAGTGTCGTCAGCATAAGAGTAGTTAGAAAAGCCATGGCATTGGATGATGTGACCAACTATACACCGAGTGTATAGTGAGAAAAGAAGGGGGCCAAGGACAGAGCCTTGTGGAGCACTTTGGTTACATTAGGCAAGGTTACCTCCCCATGATACCTGGAAGGACCTGTCTTGAAGATAGGAGGTGAACCAATTAAGTACAGTTCCTGTAATTCCTAAATATGACAGGGTGGTGAGAACTTTTAGATGGTTGACCATGTCAAAGGCAGCAGACAGATCTAGTTTATACTGGATATTATAAAAACACAAACACAAAAGAATCTGCTGTTGCATCATAATGTTAATTGTGTGAAGAGCAAATATCTACAGTGCTGTAAAAGGGTATTTGCATCCTTCCTGATTTTTTTAAAATTATTTTTCTGTATTTGTCACAAAATTCTTCAGATCATAAAGTAAATACAAAATGCTGTGTAAATGATGATTTCATTTTTATCTGTCCAAACCTACATGGCCCCATGTGAAAAAGTAATTGCCCCTAAACCTAATAACTTGTTTCGCCATCCTTAGCGACAAAAACTACAATCAAGCATTTGTGATAACTGGCAATGAGTCTTTCACATCACTGTATGTGAATTTTGTTCCACTCTTCTTTGTAGAGTTGTTATAATTCAGCCCCACTGGAGGGTTTCCAAGCATGAACAGCCCCTTTAAGGTCATGTCACAGTATCTTAATTGAATTCAAGTCTGGATTTTGAGTAGGCCACTCCAAGACCTTCATTTTGTTTTTTAAGACATTCAGAGGTGGACTTGGTGTGTTTCAGATCACTGTCCCGCTGCAGATCCCAATCGCTTCAGCTCGAGGTCACGAATTGATGGCCAAACATTCTCGTTCAGGATTTTCTGTTAGAGAGGGGAATTCATGGTTCCATTAATGATAGCACGTCGACCAGATCCTGAAGCACCAAAGCAGCCTCAGACCATCACACTACCACCATGTACCACGTTATGATGTTCTGCTTATGAAATGCTGCCGTAGTTTTAGATAGTTTCTTTCTCATCTGTCCTTGAATTTCTTTATAACAACATGATGTGTTGCTTTTTGAGATGTTTTAGCTGCTTCCCTTTGTCATACAGCTTCTGTTTAAGCGGTTTCTTGATTTATCTGGGAGTAATCAGGCGTGGGTGAGAGTGGGGGAGTGCAGTTACTTTTTCACATAGGACCAAGCAGGTTTAGACAGTTTTTTCTCTTAAGTGAAATCATCATTTAAAAACTGCATTTTGTATTTACTCAGGTTATCTTTGTGTAATATTAAAACTTGTTTGATGATTCAGTGTAACAAAAACAAACAGGAAGGGGGAAAATGCATTTTTACAACACTGCCTGTGAAAAGCTGCGTGTGTGTGTGTGTGTTTCTGAGAGAGAGAGAGAGCCCTGGATCCAGCTCTAGGTAGAGCTGACCTTGAGGAAACGTCGTTCATCACAGTGGGGAAAAGGAACCAAGCAGAGACACACGTCTTATTGGGTAAAATAGTCTTGTTGTTGGAAATAGCAATGATGAAAATGCTGACATCGATGCTCTGCTGTAGTTTTTCACAGCATCTGCAATTTGGGCCACTCAATGGCTCAACACGCTCACACTCCTCTGTCCTAATGCACTATTTGAAGGCAGGCAACAGCATTTCAGCATCTCTGAAATTTCTGTCAGGTTCACGTTAGGTAAAACAGCTACAGGAGGAAGGCCTCATCAAATTTAATAACACCCCAGTGAAGCAGTATTAACTGTTGTGTTTATGCATCTGCTGCTAAAGGCTGGATTGCAAGATGCCCCCAAGTGCAGTGTTGAGCTCAAGGTAAAGCCCACTGATTAATGATTCTGCTGAAAAGAAATATCTTCTTCACTCAAGTGCAAGGACTAATGTCACAGCTGTAGAACAGAAATAGTTTCTTTTTTCATTAGTTTTTTGATGTTTTAACAAGATAGAGAATGGAGAATGACACACAAAAGCTATTTCTACACAGAGACACAGTCTTGTTGGTGAGAAGGTGGCACCTGCTTTACAATACCTTTTTCTATTTACACTGCATTTTAAAACGCTATATAAAGGCACGCCAGTGCGAGTTACACAAGTATCTGCATCCCGGCTTTAGTGGCGTGATGTTTAATGTGATGTTTTGTACATCTTAGCGCATTTGCATCAAGTCCAACATATTCACTGAGGATTCTGGTTAGAGATGCAGCAACATGTGGGCAATGAGGAGCTGCAGGAGGAATCCAACTGGCACTACTATGATGTGCAGTTATGGAGTATGACAGAATTTATGGATAAAGTTAGGGTTTGAATAATGGGGTCTGGTTAATAAATGACAGTGTTCAATGCAAAGTCCGTGACAGCACAATTAGAAAAAGACAAAAGAACTATGGTTTGTTTGAAAGTGTTGCCAGGACAAAGCCTCTTTTGTCTAAAAAGAACATGAGAGCACAACTGAGGTTTGCAAAAATGCAGTTGACAAGAATTCTGGAATAATGTCCAATGAACAGATAAGACCCCAGATGTTTTTTCTTTTCTTTTTTGATTTTTCTGCAAAAAAATAGAGAATTAAAATGAGTGCTTACTTTGTAACATGACTGTCCGTATATATTTCTTTGTTTTTCTGGGAAACAAAGCCATGTATAGAAATGAATTAAGCTTGTTTTGCAATGCAGCAAGGCTGCCATGCAAAACTGATTTCCAGATGCTTTGGTACCATGGTCTAAAACATTTTCCGGGTTTATGATTACACACAGTACATTCTGTAGATGCAGTTTGGTCAGATTTGTCTGAGATGGCATACTCACCTTGTAATCTAATCTGATCTAATGTGTACAGCATCTGGCATCTGCCCCTGTAAATAGATGTATACACATAGATACCACATTGGCTGCTGCTGTTCAGTGGAGCGATACATCACATATTGGTGAGCAGAGACCTGGCTCTATAACCTTGTCTATCAAGGCAAGAGCTCTATCCCAAAATTCAAATCATCATAACTTGCTGAAATTTCTACTGATTTGTTACAAATGTTACAAATGTGTATGTGATTTTGTGTATTAGTGTTAATTCCTCTTAATCTCCTCCCCTGTATGACTGGATTCATTGGTTACTTCTTGAATTAAAAAAGAAGTAAACGACCTTCCAAACAGTTGCAGGTAGTAAAAGATGAAGATGACATGACTGAAGAGCACGACCTGAAACTTTCTATTCACATTCTTATTTACAGACAGCATACAGGATACTTGGTTCATTTAAAAATGAGAGTTTCAAACCAAACACTTTATCATGTTTTTTATTTTATTTTATTTTATTCAGAATATAATTTTTGTTTGTAATTTTGTAAATAAATAAAAATGTAATTAAGTAAATTTAAAACAAATTAAGAAAAAAAAAACAAAAATTACAACAAGCAATGTTATATAATTAACTACATTTTTAGAATACACTATTGACAATTCTGTTTGTATTTACATTTATATAAAATATATATATAAATATTCACATTTTGCCTAAATTACTTTCAAGTGACAACTGAAAATAAAAGCATCAGGGAGAGACATTGGACTGCATCTTTATACAAGAGAGATGAATAATACATATTTAGCTCTAATCTTATAAATGTATGAGAAAGGACAACCAACCAATCCAGGGAAATACATTGTTTGTCTCAGTCCTCTCATATGACCCATATGAGCACCATTATAGGCACCAGGCACCAAAATGGGAGATGATGTAACGATTATTTTAGCCTGCCTACTGAATAATAACAATGAGCAACATGGTTATGATTGGACAAACAGACATATCGGTTAACTTTAGCGACTAAAGAGACATGGTTAAGGTTTGCAAAGATGTCAAATGCTTGGCAAAAATGCCCCAATTTGCATATTTATTAAGGCAAAAATGGAAAATCCACATTGTGCACTATTTTGCTCCTTTGAAAGATACAGTCCTCAGTGCACACCCTTAGTAGGTCGGTTTGTCCTAATTTTTTACAAGTGATAATAAGTTTGCACATGTTTTTGTACTTTCAAACCTTTACAAAATCAGGCTGTAAGGCTGAGTCGTAACATTCGCCCCACAAAGGCAGTCCTGGCAGTGAACGGTGACGTGAGCAGCTCAAATGAGTCCTCTGCCAATCTCTGCTGTCATCTCAGAGGGAGCAGTCTTATCTCTGAAAACCCTGTTACTGCTGAGTCTGTTGTAGCCTTTAGAATTATAATTCTTTTTAGAAAGTAGAATTTGATGTCAGATTTTAAATGTAATATGTGTTACTGCTGTTATGTCTGAAACAAAGGTGAATAATAAATAGATGTTTGATTGGACAGTTTAACAAAAGTATTGTGTCTGTGGCCTCATATGTACAAATATATCAATATGCCCATACAATATATTAACATAGGACCCATATTGTATAGTTTTTTTTAAATATTCGTTAAATATTGGATAATGCATGCACATAGTCAGTTAGATGCATAAACAGGATTTTACAGGGGCAAACAAAACATAGAGAAGAGAAAGGGAATCCATAACCTTGCTGTTTATCCACATAGAGCCCAACACTGACACCAGACATGTCATGAGGCCTGGCCTTCAGTGGCTGCAGTTTTACATTCTGAGATGAGCCATGAATCTTTTATTTGATCAGGGAATATATAAAGTCCAATAGCTAGAGCAGACTGGTTATTTTATGTCAACAAGTTTTAAAATCTGACTACAGTGGTGTCAAGGTGCAAAGGCAGGCCACCAATCCAGCTCAGTTGTCTGTGTGTGGCATGTGTGTATTTGGCAAGAGGCTCTGTCAATCACTGTCACATAATGTGACCTGAACGAAAGGAATACATTATGCATTTGAATCAGTCAGACTGGGTCAGAGGTATGGTCGAGTTGCAAACACAACACCAGAGAAAGTTTAGTATGAATCCTCTGAACTTTTCAAAAGAAGAAAATTAGATTCAAGGCCAACTGAGCCTGATCATCCAATTATATGAAAAAAGACAGTAAAAACCATCCAACTGTGAGCAGCTGAGCTTATTAACTGTAGTGACCAGATGAACACTTGTGTTAGCCTTAACTGACATTTAAAGCTTGTTAAGAACGGGCGTGTTAGGTTCTTGCTCAAATGGTAAGAGTTTCAATTTGAGACATAAATACTTTTAAACATGATGAAATGTGTCTACAGTGAGATTTAGATTTTAATATCTTCTTCATAAACTCGATGTTTTTGTGTGGAAGGTGAGCAGGCTCTGAAAACAGCAAAGCTTCATCTATCTGTCTGTATTTACCATGGTGTTCATGGTGCTTTACTCGCAGGCTTTGCTTCACTGTTGGAGCTGTGAGGTAGCAAATAAGTACTATACTAAATATTATACTTAATAATACTAACTTTTCCTGGAAATGCACTGATACAACTGATTAGCTTGTACAGGTAGTGCAACATTAATAGAGGGATAGAGGAGAAGGAAGGAGACTGATCAACAAAGAGACAAATGAGAAAATATGAGGTGACATGAGTAGAATTCATCAGGGGAGAGAAGAGACAGAGAGCTCACTATCACACATCTCTGTGGACCAGTGAAAGCTGCAGCTACATTTACACTTCACCCATACCCAGACAGCACACGTGTCTATTACAGAAGTATTGCCAGTGTATGTGGAAACAGTACCACAACATATTTTTGGAGAGCAGGTGCTTTCATTATGGAACATGTAGTGGACTTGTTGCTATGCTGCTTTATTATCAACATGTAGCCACCAAGATCTGACAGCACTGCCTCAGATGACTTGTTTGCAGGAAGTAAAATGGCCTCATTTTGCTATCATTAAATTGGCAAAGGTTCTACACCAAACCTCCAGCATCAGCCTCAAAAGTCATTTTATGGACATAGATCAACATTGCCTCATTTGACATACTCCTAATCCTCATTGCCTGCCTTTGCCATTAAGTTTTCTTGCCACTACCAACAGAGTTCCTTCAGAGTGGCCATATTGGAAATACATGAAATAACACTCTTGTGTTTCATAGTGCAATGGTTCTGAAAATGAGAAAGAAATCACACAACAACACACACGTCCATGGTCTCATGTCTCGGTTCCAGAACTGCAATATTACTCTCCCACCCTGGGTCAAACAGATGGGGGTCAAATTCAATTCAGTGTCCCAGATATCTGTTATTTCTTCTTGTAAGAGGATTCATCACTTGTCTTTTGAACATGAGAGAGAGACTGGAAATATAATAGGTAGGTTTTCAAATATAACCTCAAACAATGTGAGCCTGAAATAAATCATCACCATTAGAAATAATAAGAAGCCATATTTATAATCATTTATTATTTAAACTTAGGGTTTATTCATATTTTTTGTTATAGTGCAATTTTGTAACAGTTGCAGTGAGGCAGGTAATTGCTGCATGGGATGTGTATATGAGTAAATATGGTCTTTAAGTTAACTATAAATACACTATAATTGTCAGTGTAACAGGACATAGGATGATTGAAGTTTCACACGCTTTTAGAAAACTGAGTTTGAAGTTGCTATATCACTAAAATATGGTTGGTGTGGAGTGAACAATTTTTTCCGGATGGTTGATCAAAACATATGTCCACCTCTAGCTCTCTAGCTCTAGTTCACTCTGAAACATGTGTGTAGAACACTTATGACTCTGTGTGTGTGTGTGTGTGTGTGCAGTTGCTGCTGCCAAGTGTGGCACAACCAGTTATTAGTTTAGAGGCCAATTACCTTTTCACACAGTGCCAGGCAGGTTTGAACAGCTTTTTCAGCTTAAATGAAATTATAATTTAAAAATAGCATTTGTATTAACTAACAAGCTAATGTCCACACAATATTTGATGTGATTATGAGTGTGCGTCATTTGTAACTGTATTAATTATTAAAATCCTCTGCAGCACCAGAATCTAACGATCCTTTACCTTCAGTGCTATTTTACATGCCAGACTGGTGAGATATTACATGCATATTCCAAGCTTGTAACTTCTCTTTTGAATTGATAAACCATCAGGTATCAATCCATCAGAGCTGTCAGATTTTATTTTATTTTATTTAAGCAAACTCCAATCACAGTTGGTTTACTTTGTCCTGTTATGTCAAAGGAAATACTGACCTTTCAGTTTTGCTGCTGACAGCAAATTACTTAAATAAATAATAAATGAAAGTGACAGTATGTGTAAGTTAATATAGTTAAAGTGTCTGTTTTTGTGCCAAACCGATCCAATTGTTAATGCATATGTTTGCACACATGCAAGCAAAACTTTCAACTGAGACCTCATTAAAACCTCATCAAAGTTGTGCATAGAACAACTTGACTGATTGACTGAGAAATGAACCCTCCCTGCTGCAGTTCCTCCACAGAGTCCACAGAGTAGTTAAGTTGTTATTCTACAAGGGTGAAATTAACCTTTACACTAAAATATAGATGAGTTTAAATGAGTCTTGGCTCTTTTTCTTTGTACTTAAAGATAACGTGTAGTTGTACTACCAAGAAGTTACTCCTGTACCCACCCATTAGAAGACGTAGACACAGATACACACAAACAACAGGGGCTTTTGGAAGAAGAACAATTTGATACTGTAGATCTAAGAACTGTTAGACCTCAAACATGGTTCACACAAATTGACTAGTCACAATGTAGTTCAAGATATCTGGAATTCACATTTCGGATAGTCAAAATGACGTAGTAGATATCTTTAATTCGACTTTTGACAAGTCAAA
>JAUBNQ010000002.1:581419-606132 GCA_032353495.1 Ctenopoma kingsleyae | reverse complement strand
ATATAACCACAACTGCACAGAAAACCGATGAAGGTATATAAATAAAGGTAAGAATTAAGCAGTGAGAGAGACAGTCTGTGAGTGTGAGAGAGAGTCACAACATTATCTCAGCTGGACAGACACAGTAAAACATTCACTAAATCACTTTTCTCTTCTTGAGATTTAAAGAAATAAGTGTAAATGTGTCAGGATTAAGAAAATCCAGATGTGCAAATTGTTGGTTATTAGTCAGACACTAGTGTGTATAACGATGACCACAACTGACAATTAGAAAAGTTGTTAATATTCTTTTTCTGTTGAACTTAGTCATTTCAGTTCAAGTTGTCTCATAGCATACAGATGGATGTAAGGATGGAGGTGGCAGTGTCAGTATAACTACACTCTTCTCAGGTCCTTCAGACTTTTTCTTCAACCAAGTTATTGTTGTGCCTCAACATAACCAAACTATGATCATCATCATACCTGCGTGTTTATGTTTTCTTTGACCAGAAAAGAGCATTAGATCAGCTGCCATTTTAACAATAAAGATATATGTTTTATTTATCACCTTGGGGAAATTCTTGTTGACAGGCAGGAACATTTAAAGCACCAAGGTTTCAGAGTTCATTGTTTTAGGGAGACCAGGAGTCGAACCACCAACCCTGTTGTTCATAGATGACTGCCCTACTTTAAGAGACACCTGCTGCCACAGGAGCACTATTCCACCATGTCAAGAGAAGCGCTATTTGAAGAGACGCTTGTATGTTGCTCATTACATTGAAGGTTAAAACAATGGGTCATGTGCAGCAAACTAACTAATTAGCTCAAAAGTCAATGTAAACGTTTTCCTGAGCTCAGGTGCTTCAGTCAGCCTTTTTTTCTCCAAAAGCTCGAAATGGCAAACGTCAGTCTATGTTCCATGTTCTGTATACTGTACGAAATTCAAAGACATCTACACAATATACCCAGTGAAAATAACAGTAACTAAATGCATGGAAGTAGTGCTTCTCTCCCCTGGTAAGTCACAGAATGCCTCACCTCAATCCATTACTAAACAGATATTTGTAAGAAGTTGAAAACCTGAGAATATATAAAACCCAAACAAGTTCACACAGCATAAATTGTTAAAAAAGTTTCAAAAGTTATCAGTTGTCAATAACTCACCGCCGCTCTACCGTCTGTTCTGCTGTACTTTGATTTTCAAGCTGTGAGACTGCTGCTTTTACTCCAGCGTATAAATGTTTAAGTCTGGGCAAACTGACTGATCTGTGAGGTGAAACCAGCGGGAGAGTCAAGGAGCTGTCCGTCACAGACGATGTGTACACGCCCACACAGTGCTGAACATCAAGTCTAATCAGCTAAACAAACTGAAAACACCTAAGAGCCTGTTTGGTCACTGCAAACTCAACAATCATGTACGCTGAGAGAGACAACCTACAGTAAGTACAGCACCCACTGAGAGGTGCCCAGTCAGTGTTCAGAGCAACAAATGTCAAAGCTTTCATGAGGTGGACGCAGGTCAAAACACTCCTGCGTCACAGCAATCAGTGACAAGGAGCAGAAACATAACACAAATGTATTTATCAGAAAATGTGGCAGGTCATAACTTTAAGCTGTCTGCATGACACCTGAATTACATGGTAGGCACAGTGGTGGCTGTGATGATCTGACATCCCAGTGAGCTCCATGAATATGATTTATGGTGACAAAGATCACAGTATGGCTGGAAAAAGAGACGAGACAGCAAGAGAGAGGGTGGTGGTGCTGGGTGCTGGCTGTACAGGGATCATTGCAGATCAGTGTGATACAACAACAACAACAACAGAAGGACATACACACACGGCAGGAATAGTTTGAGTCAATGTATGGAGACTTTTTATACTAATCCTATTCAAATGTTTGTCACATAGTAAAGCAGTGCTGGTTTGATAGCACCACTCTTCCCAGAGTGTGTCTCGACTGTTTACAGTTAATAAGTATATCAACATAAATCTATTCAACTAGCATGTAATGCTAAAGAAGTTACCCTTAGTGACAAACCCACAAACTCTGCATTTCTCCTTTAGCATCTTTCAGCTCTTTGTTTTGGTTTCACTGCAGCAGCTCGACTGAAAAACTGCAATACTCACTGGTAATGAATACAGTATTACTTCATTTGTGCATTTTCTTTCATATACTGTATCTAATCCATCACTGACTTAGAACACTGGACTGTTTCTATTCTTCTTATCTGAAGCAACTGTGTGTGTGTGTGTGTGTCCACGTCATTTTTCTCTGGGTGACATTTTATTTGATCTTAAATCCTCTGTACAGTAAGCTGTATCATTTTTATTAGCTGATAATATGACAGAATGTTTGCAGGTCTCCTGTAAACAGTTTTACAGATGTCTGTGGGGGGAAATGCTTTTCTAAGCCTTTTTTTCCATCACTACACCTACTACACCACCGCAGTAGATCTACATTTATATTTTCATTTACAATTTTCTATACAGCCCATATATTTAATTCTAGACTGAGCAGTCAACTTATTACAAGAGCTGTCAATCATCATTACATCACTAAATGTGATGTAGTGTCACATTTAGAAAATGCAAACGAAAATAAACATCAATTTCATAATAAAGGAATCATCTAAACATGATGATAACAAGGAAATATCTGATATTACTTAGAACAGTACTTCTGAGCAACATTGAAAAGTGTGAGTAGAACTGACACTGGTTTAACGTGTGTGATATCTGTGCTTTCTGATTTGAGTCTGAAAACTGACACTTTTGAGGAAAAATGCTCAAAAGTCTATTCTAACAGAGTAAAATAAAGCGTGTAATTACTTCTTTTAATCACTGGTATTAGATACACACACAGTGGCTGAATGGCAGCTGAGAGATCTTGGTTCTCACAACCTTTCACTGAATTTATTCTTTTTGGGTGCATCATCAAGAATGTTTGCAAAAATTACCATACAACACTTTCAATCTATGAAATGTAGTCTCTGTTTAAGAAAAAAAAAAGAACCAGAAACACCATTCTTCTCGGAGCACATTAAAACTCTTTTGACTGCTAACGATCTGAAGCACCAAAGTGTTGATGACAAGCGTGTTCCAATTAAAAACTCTCACAAAGGCAACATGAATATTTTGCAAGATGAACAATGTATCAGCTCTTTTTGGAGTTTTCTCAAGGTTTTGTCGCTTGCAGCCATCGTCTTTTTGAATTTACTCGTCAGTGGCGCATCAAAGCTGGTGGTGATGACAGCGGAAGCATTAAAAGCAGATTTTTGGAGGATGCGGGTGATAAAGCACCATGAAAATCTGCACAGTGGCATGGAGCCAAGTTCCTCCAGACTCCAAGATTGAAAGTTGCCGTATGTTTGCTCGTCCTTGCCTTGCCCTCAGTGAACCAGATAATCAGCTGCAGCGACATGGAAGGCGACCAACAGTAGCGTGTGATCACCACAGGGACCCAAACGTGGAGCTGGTAAGTTACTGTAGCGTAAATATTCAGACTCATATTTAGCATGAAAAAGGCATTACTGAACAACAACAGATTGCACAAACTAAAAGTCAATTAGAAGAAGGACAGTTTGAGAGATCTTATACATGGCATATGTCGCCTGTTACTTATAAATATTCATTTTTTTATAATCATGTTTACAGTTGGAAGTAATTATTGCACATTGCAAATTTGCATTATCTTCTCAAAACTTCTTCTAATATGGATGCAAAGGCAGTTGGGGTTGGGGGGTGTTGTTTTAGCACATATTAATCCATTAAGATTTGAAATATCTATTTAATGTTATTCATAACTCTATGTTAACTTATGTTATACCACTCTTATAAAAATCTCAGGCTAATATGGCCTAATAACTTAAAATATGGATGATAATTAAAATTTTAATCATTGTGAACAATATTATTACATTATGCTATTATGCTATCCTTCATAATGAACACTACCTTTAATTTGATGTAGTACAATAGTAAATAGCACTTGTTAAATGTACTTTCTTGGAAATACCTAGTGGATTCTGATCACTTGTAGCAATATGGAGTGCTGTTTGAATAATGTGACTTATTTCCCATTTGGTTGGATTTTGACCACACACATGGACACACATCGACACATCCAAACATGCCCATACACAGTTCTGCTGCCAGTTTTTTGTTATTTCACTGAGTGACAGATGGTGAAAGTAATGTGCCTAGAAAAGACAGCTAGACAGCTAGCTGTCTAACATGTATGTTAATGTAGGTGCAATTCACATTTTGTTCAACAGGGCTGTGAAAGCTAAACACAAGTTACCTTTTTGTCAAATATTATTTATGCAGTTACACCTTGGCCCTCTCAGGCACAGCCCAAAGAAATTTCATGGAGATGCCAGTCTGTTTTTACCCAGCTTTAGAAATAGACTCTGGAATGCCATGTTTAAATGCTGTATTCAGAGTTGTGACCAGAGGGTTGTCAGTACCTGCTGGAAGGCTCAGCTCTAGAAAAGGATTTTTGGTGGGCCTCTAAGAGGTTCTGGCAAACCATCAGGCAAGGAAAACAGGACTTAGTCCAGGCAGTGTTCAGTAAGGAGGACAACTGCTGCCCCTGACTCGAGACCGCATGCTGACCGAAAATGATCAACATGCCCTCTAAGGAGGTAACATAGTTTAAAGACTTTAGGAAAGTTGTACTTTTACTTTATTTCTAGAAGAGGGCTCTGAGGTAGTCAAGCAGTTCCACAGAAGGTGTGAGTGAGAACATTGTTGGGCTGTTTTAACCAACACGTCTCTCTTCTCCAGAGTGGTCATTAAAGAACTGGACCAGCAGCATCAGAGCATCACACTGCTCAACCTTCCTGGGAAGGTTTATGTCATAGTGGTCCAAAGGAGGCTTTGGCCTATTGTTGAACCTCAAATGCTGAAGGAGCAATGTTGATTTGGTCCTCGACGTGAAATAGTGGACCAACTCTTAACCTTTTCAATGCTTCTGCAGGGCTCATGGGAGTTCACCCATCAAGTCCACATGTGTTTTGTGCAGTTGCAGATGGCTTATGACCATCTCCCCCAGGTGTCTCATGGAGATAATATGGGGTTTCTGTGCTATCAGCATATACAAATAATGCTGTCAGTCAAGTAACATAAGAGGATTAGATGACTTAGACCTATTTACAAACATGCCTTTGTGACTGTGCAATTTTGAACCTGACTTGTGCCAAATAACTTCTGGAATAAGTGGCAAAATACTGCATTTCATTTTCCCCACTAGTGTGACAGACCGAGAGGATGGGTAAGCAACAAACATTTGAAACTGCTAATGGAGCAGAAACAGGAGACAGAGGGAAGTTTGGCTGTGTATGGCCCCTCAGTAAAGCAAATGTTAAAAATGTAATCATTCTTAGCTAAAACAAAAAAGTAGCATGTAATATTTTCCTCTGTGATAATGTGAAAAAAAAAAGATTTTTCAATTCTGTGGACATTAACGCACAATTAACAAACTAATCAAGTAAACTAAATGCTAAGGAGTCATGTGCATCTCCTCACATCTCCCTCCAGTGGACAGGTCCTTCAAGCAGTCCTTAAGGAAATCTGTGACATAAATTTCCAGCTTTGCATTCTTGCCACTCTTAGGTCCAGAGACACCAATTGTACAGGAAAAAGTGCCTTGCACACTTTACAACTTGCTCAT
The DNA here is from genome assembly GCA_032353495.1 of Ctenopoma kingsleyae. Classification (NCBI taxonomy): domain Eukaryota; kingdom Metazoa; phylum Chordata; class Actinopteri; order Anabantiformes; family Anabantidae; genus Ctenopoma; species Ctenopoma kingsleyae. The sequence continues at coordinate 600,480 of JAUBNQ010000002.1, read as the reverse complement.
TGACCAAACGTTCTGAAATATCCAAGGTTGCTGCTCTTCTCTAATGGATTGGCAGTATTGAGCTGTGATTTGTTGACAGCACTTCGAGTTACAGGAAGTACCTATACCCTTTGTACTTATTTCTTTGCCTCCTTTGCTCTTGTATGTCATTCCTTTGAGTTGTTTTTTAGCCTACTTTAGCAATTCTGAATGGTTTGTGTGTTGGTAAGCAAATTGTTATTCAGTGTTTTCATGAAAATTTTGATATATTACAAAAAAATACAGTTACTATTTAACATTTTAATCAAACCTTTAACTGAACAACTGAACACAGAACCACAGCAAACAAATCAATCAAGTCTTAACATTACGACTCTATATATAAGTCTTTACTGCAGGTTGGCATTCAGAAATTTTTGCTCATTTATTCACTTTTTCTCAACACACTTGCATTTAAGTCTCTCCATTGCTCCATGTACCTGGCCTGGCCTGGCCTTTAGGTGTTGTTGAGCTCAGCCAGTGATTTCTTTCTTTTTATGCATTCAACTGTTGATTTGGCTACATCTAGCCTACAAGTTTTTGTTATCTCTCTTGTTCATTTATGTTGTTTTTTTAGCCTAATGATGGACTCCTTCACTTGCATCGACATCTCCATGGACTTTATATTCAACCCTGTCTCCTAAAAATTACATTTGTATAGGATGAAGCTGCAATAACGATTATGTTTTGATAGAGAACCGAATTCAACACCATAGTCCCCCGTGAGGTTGGGTTTAGGCAAGAAAAGTACTGAGGTTAGGATTAGAAAAAAGACCGTGTTTTGGTGTCATTTTAATGCAGATGTTATGTGTGTGAAGCAACTGTGTGAAGTGACATTTTTAACCAGACCCCAGTCTTTCACTGACCCTAACCCACTTCTGTGATGCCTCATCCCAACCATGAAACATTTTAATATCGCTACACTCAAATGTCTGGAAGCTGAAATGTAACGTCGGATATTTTAGCGGTTGGAAAACCAGATGTAGATCGCATATTTTGGCTGTCAAAAATACGTTACCTGTGAACATTTCATTAATACGTTCAGTACCAATGTATTTGCGACTTGTCATTTACGTTAACTCTGGACATAATGATCATTACATTAACAGAAAAAGTAATTGGGTCGCAAATATGTCCTGTAGCAAAACGTAATCGGGACAGTAGGTTCGTCATATATGAACATAACTTTTAGGAGACAGGTTTGTTATACTGGTAGCTGTAGTCAAACAGCTGCCAAATGCTAATTCAAAACCTAATAATAATCATAATTGATACTTTATTGATCCCCTTGGAGAAATTTCTTTGTGAACCTGTTGCCCCTTTGAGACAGTAGGGTTCAGGTCATCGGTGTCTTGTCCAAGGACACCTCGACATGTAGCATGCTTGGAATCAAACCACTCACCCTCAGGTTATAAGACAACTTTTTTTTGTTTTAAGGTAACAAGGGAATGGACCGCACTTGGTCAATAATTTGTTCAAATATCTTTGAGCCTCTGAAAATGGAGTAAAATGGCAGTAATTCCTAAATGGTAAATGACATATTTTAATGAAACCTCTTGAAGTAAAGTTGAAAGTCTACACTTTCATCAGATCTTCTTAACTTTTATTTCAAATCCATTTTGGTCATATATAAAGGCAAAAGTTTATAAAAACTCTGTCACTGACATTTCTGGGCCTAATGGTTAGTCTGTCTTTATTTTCAGGGGCAGAGTTCTCTTCACAGGATAGGTTATAGTTCGGACCGCTGACATAATCATTAGATGTGTCTTCATGGTGTGGACATGTCTGATTGACATCTTCAACAGCATCAATGGGAGTGTTTAAAGTACAGTATTGTCTGCTACATCTGAAACAGAGTCTTGACAAGTTGCATGCTGCTCCATTTGTTTAATGACAGTCTTATTGTCAGAAAAGACTAAATAACTATGCAACATTAATAAACTAAATTAAATACCATAGTCTAGCCTATATTATACTAAACCTTATGATTTACCAATAGGGAATGAGTCCTGCATCATGGCAATAACTTCACTAGCTTAGTAGAATTTCTTTCTTTTTGAGTCAGCCACCATTTTGAAAAGCAAACAAATTTGCCTAAGTCACTCTGTCTTGTGACTTGGGCAAAGTAAAACAGCCTAATTCACACTCTTGACATAGGCCATTATACTACAGGGGTCAAATCTCATGCTCTTTTTATCTGAGGGTGTAGGTGATTTTACCAGAGGTGGCCAGCATGATTCTAGCTCTCTTTTGGCCTCCACCAGCTCCTGGTGGAGCTTGACTCTGTAATAGGTTTTGCTTAAATAAATGGACCTGAAGTCAGGCAATCAGGGACAGGTTTATGAGAGTTTATTGAATTAACAATAAGTCCAGGGATGAAGATGATGCAGGCTAGAGGTGGCACCAACAGCAAAAATGGCATGCCCCCTGATGGCCAATCACCGTCTGGTAAATGTGGATATCGATACAGATGAGGAGAGTGATTAATATTATGCGTTTTACTGCTGGTATTGTAGATGAAGAAGAGTGAGATGACTGGACACTGGTAATGAAGAGTACAGAAACTTCAGGAGTCAGGTGAGTTAGAGAGACAGGGCTGACAGATTTTTGTGCTGGCAGCAGGAGGAATAACAAAATGTCACAGAGCAAGTTGATAATGGCTGTGCCCCACAAAACTGTCATCTGTCATGTGGAGAATACTAGAATGAGAGGATACTACAAATAACTTAATGTCTGCTTAAGCATGTGAAGAGGAACATACAGAGCCCCACAGAGAGCAGCAAGAGTCTTTGTACAAGCTTTAAAGAACCAAAAGAAAAAAGTAAAATCTCCAAAACTCTTTGGCTACTTTCTCAAAAATATTAACAGAATGGGCAAAACAGAAAAAGGCAGGTTTCAATCCACAGTTCACAAAAGATTATTCCAAAACAAAAGGTCTACAATTCCAATGCAGTTAAAAGAGAGAGGGCTGAGGTCTTACAGAGCTGAGGGAGAGGCAGGTTTGTAGTGAGGAGAGAACAGGTCGGCATCCAGGTGAGCAATCAGGTTAGAATCAGGTTCAGGTCTTCAGAAGACTGCCTGCAGAAAGCAGATCAAGACAGGAGGAAAATAGGAAATAACAGCTAACAGGCAAAAACTGGTGATCAGAAGGCTGGAGAGTTATCACCATGAATGAGGCAACAACCTGGCAAATGAGACCGAGACAGGTCAGATAAGTGGTCCCTTCACAGGTGTAACCGCTTACCATATTACCGGCAGTCAATGGAACAAGCAGGGAGTGAACAGTGTTCAAGTGGGAAATATCAAAATAAAAGCAGAAAAAAGTGAGACAGATAAAGCTCTGATTCAGGTCTGAACCATGACACTCTCTTTAGCAGTAAGACGTTCCACAGTTTTGACATAGTTTCTGTTTATTGATTATCAGCTACTTTGCTGTGGTTTTATCAGTAGTTTTTCACTCAAAACATCCACTGCTGTCAGAGGTTTATACAAAATGGAGGACCCAAAGCAGACCAGGGCAAGAGAGGGTTCAAACAAAAGAAACTTTAATGGGGACTGTGCGCATAACAGAAAGACAACTTAGCAGAAAATCACTCCAGAAGGAGGCAAACCACAATACTAAAACAAACACTAAAGACAGGGAGATCAACAGGGTGCAAAGGGAGAGTGAAGATAGGGACTAAATGCTGACTTGGGAAGAGGGACGTGACATGGAGAACATGGATAGGCAGAGGTGAGAGAGAGATGGAGGAGAGGACAGAAAGTGAACCCAAACCAACTTACGGAAATGACGAAGGACATGAGTGAGGGGTGAACGGCAGGAGAAGGACAGGATTAACTGACAAAGGGAAGTGAAGAGTGCAGGACTTAAATAGTGAAGGGACTGATAAGACACGGGATGCACCTAGGAGCAATCAAGGAGTGAGAGTGGAGAGAGGGGCGTGGCCAAGGTGAGGGAGGAACAGAAAAACAACAAAACAAGGATATGACAGTAACAGCTGCTAAACATAACTTTACTGAACCATAACTATAAAGCTGCGTAGTAACATGAGGCAGTGAGCTGAAAGACATTCAGCTACAGACAAATGTCTGTAGAACTAAAGGCACATGTTGGACACATCATTACAGCCTGTGGTTTCGTCACGGTATGCAATCTCTTTGACAGTACATATAGTGCTTAGATCATTGGCAATGTAAAATTGATTAATTTATATTGTACCTTTAAGAAAAAGGTCTGAGTAATTATTGCACCACTGCACGGTTCACCTTGGACAAATGAAGACAAAGAAAGTGAGATTGTCTGTGTTCATGTGGGGTTTGTTGAGAAAATGTGAATACACAGTGGACTCTGAAGCCTGAATGATCAGATCAATTGCAAGTATTAAACTGGACCAGTAAAAGTTTGCATGGTGTTTGTGATAATGTTAAGGTGAGCGTGGATAATCAAAGTTGGTAAAACACTAAATATTGGATACTGCATGAAGTCAGCTAAGGTTGCTTAGAGATTTGTGATGGAGCTCCAGAGCTTGTGTGAGTAATGAGTGAGTGAGTGAGACAAAAGCCTGGCCTCTGCTCAGCGGTGGGTGAGGATATGGGCGTGCGGTGAGGCCCCACGGCTCTGCTTCTCCACTGAGACCAATCTGGACCTGGGGCTTCCACTGGAGGGACACTGCTGCTCCATCTGGAGGCTGAGTAAGCCTGAGGTGACCAGACACACACACACACACAGGTGAATGAACATACTGAGCTCACACACGCAGTAAGTCACACACACACACACACACACACACCCACCAAAGTGATGCTTTGTTGAGGGAGGAAGAGGTAGAGGAAGGTTATTATCTCCACCCCGGTATTGTGTGTGCATCTAGGATGCTGACATCTTGTCACTACATGGGAACAGTCTAACGCTGAGTGCCAGTGAATGACGAAGAGTCTGCTGCTGTGTGGCTGTGGGTGTGTTTCTCTGTGTTATTTTGCTTCCATCCATTTCTCCTCACTCGTCCTTCCAGCTCTTCATCCTCTCTCTCCTCTCTCACTCCACTGACAAAATGTAAAATCACATCATTAAATAATCTACACCTTCGAACAAATGCATAGAGAAAAAAAACACTACAGACTACTTGGGGGTATTTGATGAATCTATTTTCAGCTTGGATCTGTAGATTGTCTCATGTCACTCCATCTTATCATCCTGAACACCCCTCCCCAACTGGTATCTTAAACCTAGTGCCGATTACAGTCTCAGATATTTTTAAAATATATATAGCAACAGCCAAAAAAATGAATGTTAGAGCCAATAATTAAATAGATCCAAGAAAAGTGCAATCATTCATGGATCGTTCCAGTTGGCATAATGTGGCTCTCTACACCTGCAATCCTGAGATGGTGAAATGAAGAAAAAACACAGAGGAAGTCATTTTCTATTTAAAACTCCTCCTCATTACCTAACGTTAATCTACATCACTGCAAATGCTAATTTTTCACATTTCAGATATGATTCTGGACTCGGGACTCTAACCAGATAAAGTCAGACTGTGGTCATAATAACACAGCTCTCTCAGCTGCCTGCTTGTTGTGGCAGTGCTTTGTGAGTCTGTCCGTTCCTGAATCATGATTGTAGACCTCAGATTCTAAACTAATGTAACATAGCTACCAAACCAAATGTGAGGTATATGAAACATTTCTCACCACTGATGCTAAAGGACCGATATGATACCATATCAAAATATAATTATAGTAACAGTCTAAATGTCTCATTAGGGACCCCGTGTTTAGCTATATGCAAAATTGGACATTTTATGGATGATTCTGCCCCAGTCTGTTCCCTAGTGGGTATTAATGTGCAAACATATGCACAATGCAAGTATCTACACACCTGTCTTGATACAAGTATGTAAGAAGGTTTCAATTATTCAGCTCAGGGGATTTCTATGATTTGATGTCTTTAATCTGTCATTTTAAGTTTACTGAAATATACTCATAGGGTTATTTACTCCATTTTTTGTCTATTGTGTGTTTGTGCACACAAATGACAGCTACCCTTGCATCTCTGTTTCTTCTCTCCTCACTTGGCTGGGGAGGACAGACAGCTTGGATGTGGGGTATGTGATGGTTGGTGGAGGGCGACTGTCTGTTTCTTTCTCCCTTCCGTATGGATACACAGACTGCAAACAAGCCTCCTCTGTGGTGGCTTGTGCGAGCGATAACAAACACAGGCCAGGCGTTGACACACACACACGCACACACACACACACACACACACACACACTCTGGTTAGCCCTAACATGGCCCTTTGGCTTCTGTTCTACCAGAACAAGCCACATTAGCTCCGCTGCTTTGGCTCTAACTTTCTCCCCTCTGCTCGCTGGCTCTTCAGTAGTCCCCCCTCAAACAGTTCAGCGGTCCAATGTCCCGTCACGCTACAGGTCCACTTGACCCCTGAGCACAGAGCATGTTTGAAAACTAGCATGCTGGTGTTAGCTTAGATCACAGATGGGTTTCAACTTGTGACTCTGGGCTGCTCACACCACGTTTGATTGTGAAATCAGCAGAGACAGCTGCGGAAACATGCCCCCTTTTGGCTTGAGGTCTGTTCATGTGATGCTCTGGGTGCTGTAACCATAATTAGACAGCCAGAAAAGAACTGTATTCACAAGCTGTATGAGTCATTATGTAGACGTTGAACACATTATATTCAAAGGTGGCGTGATTGACGATATCGACTATTCACATAGCAGCCATGGAGCGGCGTTCATCAACACTGAGTGATGTGGAGAAATTACACTACAGTCAAATTAATATTAAACACCAGACAACAGGAGTCGAATTATGACCTCTTTGGCTTTCAATAGAAAAATTATTGTTGTAGCTCGATTTTTTCATTGATAGGATATTTTGACAAAAAAAGAATTGCCTGCATAATACATGTGAAGTATCAACATATTTGCAACTTCTCATTTATACTAATGTGTGAATGGTCATTATGTAATGGTAATCAGATTGAATTTACATTGCCCCACAAAAACATATTTGATGGGTTGGGCTGATGTTTTACAATTAAGTTATGCCTTTCATGCCTTATAGCATCATGTGGCCCAGTATGGCTTTGGACTTTTCACTATTCACTGTCTTCTTAGTTGGTGATCTTTCAGAAATCAGAATTTCTACATTTATCATACAACCTTGACAACACAGCAATATGACATTATCCTTTTGATAAACTTCATAATCCAATAACCCACATCATCAGAAAATGGCCACTGTCTGAATTTGGTCTATGGTGGCTTGACAATATCAACTACAGTTGCAAGACTAGTGTCTCACAGGATAATGTCAGGGTGACTTCTCGGACACTTTTTTGGACAGAGCCCAGGACTCAACCCAACACAGATACTGTGGAATGACATGAAGAGAGACATTCACACCAGATGTCCTAAGAACTGAAGCAGTTCTGTGATAACGAAAGTTCCTCCTGGATGTTGTTCAGGTCTAATCCACAGCTACAGGAAGGTGTTTCAACCAGCACTGCTTGATTGGGTGTGTTCAATAAACACATGTTCAGGACTGTTTGTGTTTAATCAGATTAGAAATAGTTTAGATTTGTGACTCTGGTGAAGATCAGATCACATTTCATCACCAATTTATGCAGAAAACCAGGAAATAGTAAACACTGCTAAGTATTTTATCTTTCTATTGTAGGTCCAAACATTTAAACAACCTTTTACATTTTCAATTGAACAAATGTGTGTCCATGTGGTTCATATTGTATTTTGGGAGAGAGGCTTCTAGCAGAATGGGAGGCTGCAGTTACTCTGTAGCATCTTGAGATCTACATAATGGAAATAATGTTCCTGCTTTAACGCGCTTCCATTCTGTTTGTGTGAGCTCCACTTTCCAAAATAAGTGCAATAAAAAGAATAAAATTAGTCGGGCTGCAATCACACATAAAAATTTTGTTTTAATCCAGAACATAATTACACAACATGTCTTCTGAGTTGGCCCACATAAAAATGCAAATGTAAAGTGCCTCTAGTCCACATTAACAGCTATAAAAATATGACAAAAACACAAGCACACACATCCTGCTGCAGAACACACAGAGATCCTGCAGACGGAAGGCAGTTCAGAGAGAGAACTGTTAAAGATGGACTGATGGATGGGAACAAGCCAGGCAAGGTGCTAGATATCACTTTGTAGGAGTGTGAATATAATGGGAGGAACAGAAGTGCATGGTGAAAATCCACATCCAAATTATAATGGATTAAGGATGTTGCATTTCTGCGTGATTCTAGAAAACACAAATAGTAACAGAACAAACAAAAGCCAGAGCTAACATATCACAACTCAGACTCATACACATTTTTTTCCTTTCTTGCTTATATATACAATGAATTTGGAGCACTGGTGAGGTTTGGATTTCACACTGTATTATGCAGGTTATGCAGGTTTCTCTTTGGAGACATGCTCCATAAACACTGAGCCTAATTGCTCCTTTTGACTGGTAGGAATGCTTGGATCAGATCCCAACAGTGAGTCGCACTGGCCTCTCTCGTGTATAGTCCTCTCCTGCTCGATGCAGATGCAGTAACATTGGCTGGGCGTCTGTGTTTAACATTAGAATTGTCTCTTGGCTCTGCCTGGACCTCCAGCTCTGTTAGCTCAGATAGAGACGCGGTGATGGCCACTGTTAATGAACCCTCCCTGGCTCCTAACCCTGTCCCGTATTAGTTGGGCAAACACAGGCAGTGTTTTGGCTGCCACCGTCTGTGGTCTCCTAACAACTTGCAGTGATGATCCCTTTGGCTGCCAGCCACAGTGCACTGGACCCACAAATGTCTCCAGTGGACACTGCCATGTTTTTATCCAGTGTTTGAAAGATTGCATGTCCTTCTCTCTGCTAGAGGCAGACTTTTATGCATTGGTTTATCCACGATGCTCGTGTTCAGCAGGAAACGTGACATGCCACACCCCACCTCCCATCACACCCATCATGTTGTCTTTAGCCCTGTTTGGCTTTCTGTCCTCGTCTGTGTTTCCTGGCCTCTGGCCAGTGCCGAGTGTCATTTTTCTACTGTTACAAGCCCCCGTTGCCCCAGCCACCTAAAACCCTGTCCTCACTCTATCTCTTCATTGCACCTCTTCGCCCCCAGATGCATTCTGGTCATTTTCTGTGTGGTTTGTTGTGGCAGCAGCTCAGTGAGCCGTCACAGCCATTTAATGGCTGGGTGCTCCCTGGCTCACCGGTGTTGTTTCTCCCATTGCCAGAGTCTGGCACTCCAGATACACTCTCATGCTCCTCCCCAGGCTGTATAATTGATGCCCAAATGGCTGCAATACTTCACATGCTGCAGTGTCACATACATAGGAATACACTGTAGTGGTAGATCTCAGTCTGGTGCCCAAGGGAACTGCTTTCTTTGTTATACAAAGCCTTTGTTACACTGTACCTCACTGTACTGTATACTGGAGGTATATAAGAGAGTGGTATTGCATACATGTGCACCAGCACCTTGTCTGCTCAACAACATATCTCAAGTGAATATTGACACAACCATGTTAAGCCTGATTTAGACAAAAGCAAATAAATATAATAGTAATAATAGGAATGCAAAGACCAGGCTGTAGCACTATTTACAAGTCTGAAACTGTTTATTTTAACAATGGTGTTAAAACAGTGGTGGTTGGCTTGTAAGGACAAAGTAAATGATTTCATTTATAATTCAAGTTTGGGCTCTGGGGGCTGAAGCCCTGGGTTTTTTCCCAAGTTAATCAAAGTTGCCATGCTCAACATTAATTAACCTCATTAAGTGAGGGGTGGGGAGGTTAGTGGTTCAGCAAGGAAATAGCTGTGGGGAACCTGTTTGCTTTGGTCTTTAGGCTCCTGTAGCACTTCCTAGAGGGCAGGAGGGCCTATGGACAGAGTCCTTTGTGGCGTTGTGTGCAGCGCCGGCCCAAGCCTCCATGGGGCCCTAAGCAAAATTAGAATTTTGGGGCCCTCTATTACTGTCAATAATACTAATTAATGATAATTCACACACCTACCGTACACTTATTTCAGCAATATACAACATGCAGTACATAAAAGCTGTTGTTTACATGGCATGTTTTTACCCATCTATGGTTTTTAATCTGACATGGTGGTAAACCCAGCTAAGTGTTGACCGGGGTTGATTTCCACGTAATATTCAAAATGATATTGTACTAACTGGGATACTGAATGTCATAGACCACTAAAAGTAACGAAATAAACCAACATAAAATGCATTTATTATAAACACGTCAACTGCTTTATTATTTGTGGTTTTAAATAAACTGTAACAGCAATGAACTACAATTAAAACCACTTAAAGAACTTAAATAACAGTACCTCTATGTTAATATATGTTCTCTATATGAAAATAAATGAAAATCTACAAAACAGACAGTATTCAATAAAATATCCAATACTTAAATAATGACATAAATGAACAGAGGTAACAAACATGGTTTAAAAACCAAATACCAGGTTCATCATCTGAGCTGATGACACAGGCAATGACTGAATTGTCAGACCCCTCTAATGACTTTTTTTTTTTTCCAAAAAGAGCATCAGACTCATAGAGACAAAGACGTGAAAGTATGTATCATTCTTAATCTTCTCAACAAGCAGCGGATGCGACTCAGTCCTGGCGCAGTAGTGGTGTGCGATACCGCAAGCTTTGGTATCAATCCGATAGCAAGTAAATACAGGGCCAGTATCACCAATGCCGATCCGATACTATTACCTAATAAGGGCAGCCTGCCAGAAAATGCACCCCCGTCACATAAAAATAAAGTAAAAATGTTTAAATCGCTTTAATAACGTTAAAATTGCTGTGAAAATACAACCAAACGCACAAAACACAAACAAACAAAAACAATTGAAAATTAACAAAATTAAGATCCAGATCCAGGATACTGCTATTGAACCTAGAGACAATCACAATGGCTGCTACAAATTTATTATTTCTGTAGGAGAGTGATTTAATGACAGACTGGCCTGCCACAAAATGCACCCCCCTAAAAATTCTGTTTCTGTTTGTCCCAGAATTGAATAGTTTTGACAGTGATGTTGTAGGACTGATGCTAGTGGTGTAAGTTTCTTTCTAACTTTCCTAGTGGGAGATAGGACGGGGTACATTGTCTGGCAGGGGAGCTCTGTCTCTGTGAAACGGGGGTCTCGCTGAAGGATTTCCCTCCTCCTCCCTCCATTTATGCTGTAGCTGCTGTTCTCTTGTTCATGTTTTTTCCAACCTTGTCTTCTACAGATTACGTTCGCATACAACTAAACTGTAATCCCAATCACGTCTTTGATCAGGACGTAATTGTTATGTTTTACTGAAACATATTTTTATGAATGAATGACACGCTACTATTATTAATGCGAAGCAATGCTGTTTACTGTGCAGGACAGAGATGCAGGAGACCCGAGACCCACACCAAAATGTCCTGTCTATTACTATAAAATACGGTAGATGACACAACGCTCCTCTTTCTTTGTGCCATCATTCACTACAGTCTGCATTCTAATTTCTGATGGAACATATCATAGTAACATAACATAGTATCGATACCACCATGCTAGTAACGATCTGATAACGATACTAATTGGTATCGATACTATCGATACTTTCACATTAAGGACCCCTCCCACCCTGGCCAACACCTCTTTGAACAGTTACCTTCTGGCAGATGCTACAGTACTGCCAGATCAGAAACATCCAGACACAGAGACAGTTTTTATATAACAGCCATCAGCACATTAAACAAACAATAAACTAAATCTGTGCTCACTACCTTTTACAGCACATACTACCTCATGTACCATGCACCTTGGCACCTTTACACTATTGCACTTTGTGAGCTAAACACCTTGTCCAGACGTCAACCAGCATTACATTGTTACATTAAATTACATTGTACCTCAAGCATTACATTTGAATTTTTAATGTTAGTATTACATCTTAACACTTGCTTAACACTCCCCAACTTTTTACATATATATTTTTTTATCTTTTATCTTTTATATTTTGTGTTTGAATGCACACACATTAGAGTGCCAACTAATTTCGTTGCAACGTTGGTTTCAATGACATTAAATGCTTTCTGATTCTGATTTCTGAGTTAGCTTTTTTTACGGCTCCAAAGAGCTGAACATCTATAGTTCATCTGCTGTATGTCCCACTGTGTTTACCAGCTACTCCTGTCTGTCCTGTGCTTTCTCACAGAGAAACTGCTGCCTGCTGCTGCTGCTGGAGCTGCGCTGACCCCCCCTCACATTAGCAGCCATTTCATTCATCCTTAATTTTTAATAGCCATTAGTCAAACTTCAAATGTAGGCAAAGAAGCATTTAACCCATTCTCATAGCTCAGGTTTTATTTCTCGGTTACGTGTTGTTTAGCGGATAACAATACTGTATCAGTACTTCATATACTATTAATTAATCGGTTTCACCGTATCTGTCGTGTAAGAAGCCAATAACGCTGACTAAACAAGATGTCATTTTTCATAGAGAAACATTAGGCTGTTAACTAAATCTGTCAGTCTAATTTAGGAAAGAGAGTAACACTGAGTAGTTGGGAGTTAGCATGCAGAGACGAGCATGTCATGTGTGATCATTAACACTACGCTGTCATGGATGCTATCTGTCCTTCCTGTCCTCCTTAGACAGACGGTCCAGTGTATAGTAGAAAGATGTTTTTTTTCATATATTTTCAAATGAAAACTAAACCACTATGAATATTATTTCAACCTCCACACACAAGTCCAAAGACCTACTTTAAGTCAGGTAGAGAAGATGGATGAGGACAAGATTGCTGGTTCAGTGCTGCGTTATCCATTTAGCTTATCTATTATGCTAATCCTGTGATGCAGGTATTGGCCAGATGAATTTAATTTATTGACCCCCCCTTCCAAAAAAAAAAAAAAATCCTCATAGTCCACTTTATATTTTCAAATGTAGCCTGTTGGTAATTAGTGACTGTAACTTATCAAATCTCTTATTAATCAACATCCATAAATCAAACCTGTGCCTGTAGATAATTAGTGATAATGTGATACTCCCACTGTGTTGTGGTTCTGCCTCTCTCTCCGCTGACAAAGCTGTTACTGGTAATTGATGATATTAATTGATCAAATGAATCAACAATGGACGGAACACATTCATCAGTCTCTCAGTGTTAATCTGCCTGGCCATCTCTTGTCCTCCTCCTGCTGCTTTACTGGAGACGTTGTCTGTGTTTTTAGAGGACGCCTGGCTGCTGAGATCAATGGGCAGCGTTGGGCCCTCGGCATCGGACCTTAGAAGGTGATTATGCACACCAGAGATTTTCCATATTCCTAAAGGTGTCTAAATTAAACACAGATGACCTTACTTTGCTATTGGAAATCACTGGCTCTTTGTAATTTATCTGACAGACTTTATTTTACCTTTGAGGACAATTTGCCTGCAATCGTTTGTGTTCATAGCTTCATAAAGGAAAAAAAAAGAATGACGTAACTGAAAGCCATCGGAGACTCTGTTCTTTTTTCGTCCACTCTCAACACTGGATCAAAGCAGGAGGCTTACATTTTGTTCTGTAAGAAACCTCTTCTTTTAATGTCATGACAACATCCATCTGATAATTAAGGTCTGCTTTCTTAAAATGGATATTTATAAAAGCATAGATTTTTTTCAAACTCATTTATGTTTATTGGTCTGGAGGAGTATAACTACTACATGAGTGAACTGCCATCACTCATATGCCAGCAGCTGCAGCACCAGTATCAGCTGTCTGTCTCCATTTTCATTTTGATTTCCAGTAAGACTGATCTGTGGATATTGATCCATTTGTTACTTTTCAGCCCAAACACAGTATATTGTGACCGGCTGTATCACCAGGTCGTGCAGCTCTGATAACGTGGCGCCAGCTGAAGATAACTCGCTCCTTTTCATGAGTTCTACTTCTTCCTGCAGGTATTTTTCATGTCAACGAACAGTCGGTACAGTGCTGTTATTGTCCTTCATAGAAACACTCATTTATGATTTCAGTATCATTTTTGGGCCCCCAGGAGCTCTCTGTCCCTGTAGCATCAGCATCCATGATTTGGGTTTGTTTTTTATGCCTACCACTGTTAACCCTACACGTTTTACCCTCGGGGTTCACTGTAGTTGTATGCACTCCTTTCTTACACCATTCAGTCCTACAAACCTGTACAAACCTTTGCTCAACTCATTTCTGCAGCACGTGTATGAACTCACTGCCCTCAACACTTCCTGTACATGTAAGCCAAAGAATATTGAAAAGAAACCTCTGGAGCTTCAGGACTGTCCAGATTAGTTTATGTGCGATGTCAGACATTAGACTCAGTACTTGTTCAGCACTGGTTAGTGTTAATAATTGTTTAACATTTTAATTTCAGCTGTCTCCAGGTTATTTTTTATATACTGTCATAATATAACCTGCAGACTAGCTGGTAGCATATTAAATATTAGAAACACATCAACACTGTTATCAATAATTTTAAAGTTAAGATTTAAGTTAAAACAAGAAGAAGACACTAAAGGTAAAACACCTGCACTTCATTTCTATCCTAAAACACAAAGCACACAAAACATTTGTGCCTCTTATTTGTCCATTTACTTACACACTCACACACCAATGCAGCAGAGCTGTCATGCGAGGTGCTGACCCACCAGGAGCTACTTGGAGCACAGTGTCTTGACCAAGGACAAATTATTATGTGAACTGGAGGCTGAACCACAACCTTGTTGATCTTTCTGATCCACAGCCACTCATACGCTGCCTTGTGCACTGCAATAGATATTGCATAGTCATATTTAACAATATTAGGCAACAACAAATAAAAATAATCACAAAAACATAATCAATGAGTGAGTATGATAAGCTTTCATGAACTGTTGCAGTAGATTTAAGAAAGAATGTTTCTGCATTCTTGTTCCACATTTCTGTGTCTTTTCTCTGATGTTTCTTTGTTTGCATGTATTTACAGTTCTATTCACCAAACCCGCTCTGTAATAGTGACCAGACCAGATCATACCTGCTCCCTTCTAGTTCCAGGTGACTTCAACGGAGCAAACCTGAGCCACAGATTTTCAAAATACAGTCAACATATTCTGATCACTGGTTCACCTTCAGCTGACTAAGTAGACATGACTGTGAAGAGATGGACAACTGAAGCAAATGTGGAACTACAGCCCTGCTTCGACTGCACTTGGATGATGAATGTACAGACATAGATGAGCTCACAGACACTGAGAAAATACAGTAGTTTCGGTGAATCTCCTTCACCTCGGGGCTCACTTGGCCACACTGCACTGACCATCTCATTTTTAGGCCTCAGTGTGAACTTCTGAGATGAGAGCAGCTGTAGCGAGGTGACTGTCGGCACAGTAACGTCAGTGCCTCACCCCCCCCTCACCCCATTCAGCCATTAGGGAGGCAGCTCGGCGAGAAATTGAATTTTGTGTCGTTATCTGGCGGATGCAAAGCTGCTGCTCTAGTGTCTGTGAAAGAAGGAAAGAAAGAAAACAAACAGCGGAGAGGAGAAGAAGGGAAGATAGACGGTGGGATGTGAAGGAGGAGAGTGGGCTGGAGATAAAGCATAGATGTGTGTTTTAGACTGATAAAAACACAAGCAGAGAGATAGAACAAGAGGAAATGTGAAGCTCAGCCTCATTGGCATGATGGGGAGTGTGTGGCAGATTAACGTGGAGCCTAGCTTCAGTTAATTATGTGCATACTGTTAATTCTGCATGGCTGGCTGTATGTTTGTGTCTCCCGGCTGCCATGGAGTTTGTGTGTGTGAGTTTGTGTGTGTGTACGTCTCTCATAATGAAAATGATGGTCGGACCTTTAACTCCATAGCAGTGCTTTAAATGAACCACTAAAGTCCCGCATCAGCGTTTGGTGAGCACAAGGAGACTGCATGTGTGTGTGCGCGTGCATCTTTGCATGAGCAAGATTGTGTACGTGTCCGAAAGAATGTGTGTGTGGACTGACGCGTGCAGGGACTTGATGCATTAACCTAAAATAGAAAGCGAGTTCTCCCAGGAAGGTTGTCCTCTAATTGACTGGATTCTGTGCGAGCAGCACTTTTTAAACACCTTTTGTTGCCCATTTTGCAGTGATTAAACAGGCATCGCTTTTAATTGGCTGATCTTAGGAGGACCTGCTTTACTCAGCAGAGGAGAAGAAGAAGAACCAAAAGCTGGAGAGATGAAGAAGGCTGGAGCCACCAGTTACTCCTTTTGTTCTGAAACAACATGGACACACAGCTAACAAATGCTTGTGCTACTGTAAATGATCGAATAAAAGCTGTATTAAGTTAATGACAATACAATAAACAGCCATAAACCACCTGTGAAACATATTTCTATTTCTAATCTATTTCCACAGCAAATCAAACTAATACCATGTTGCATGGTTCAAAAAGTCATGACTGTTCTTATGAAAAGCAACATTTCATGCAGACATTGCAAAATAAAAGTCCTCCGTCTTACACCCCCTGAAACACTGCAAGGGGTTTTATTTGAAACTGATTAAGATGATCCTGGCAAGAGGCGAAAAGCAGTAACAGCAAATTAACATGGCAAAGAGAGTCAGATAATAGCTTAATGTCTAACTTTGGAATTTCAGAATCTTACAGTATGTGTGGCCCAGTATGTTTCCATGTATGTAGACAAAGTTCCAGGAATTAACAGAGGTTCATACTTTTCAAATCTGATGTAAGTCAATACTTATATTCCCTTAAGTACATTTTAGTACATACTAATCTGTCATTGTTTTGCCTTGGAATGTGCACATGTAGTTCACTGCAGCTGAGTAGGAGTAACACAAAAAATTAAGTTCAGAACTAAAATCACTGTAACAGCTCAATAAACCAAGGATGTGATCCATCTAATTAAAATTTCCTTTTAAAATAAAGTGAGGGCTGTGACTTTTGCCCCAGTCTCTTACATTAAAATTGCAAGAAGCGTTGTGATGGGCCTCAGCCATACAGAGGATTAGACTAAAGCATGATAATGTGAAGCACTGCAGACTGGAGTTGATTCTCAGTGGAATCAGCAGTACTTCAAACTCTGTCAACTGACTCTTTCACTTGATTAAATTCATAACAACAGAAACATACTGTGTAATGGAGCCTTGATTTAATATCTTTTTTTTTATATTCATTCTATCCTGGCTAATAATCCATATATAAATGCATGTTGCTCTTATTTTGTGGCAGATAAAGGTAAAGCTATGAGCAGTGTCACCATTTCATCATAGAGTGTGGGGTAGGTGAGATATCAGGGCTGCTAAAATGCCACTTTGATGGGTGTGAAATGAGCACTGAACCCTGACAACAATCACCGGAGTGAGACCAGGCCACGTGTCTGTGTGAGTGTGAGTGAGGCAGAGGCACTTTTTCAATGATTTAGCAAAGTCAACTGAGCTCCATCTTCCATTTGATTTTAACACATAGACCCAGAGCAGCAGCTTGATGGAGACAAGGCTGCCTGCTAACCTCCATGCTGTCACAGGTTATTTAGAGTTTAGAGAAACCATATGTGATCAAAGATGGCTCATATAAGTGAGTTAATTCAGTAGCATGCCTCATGTGAAAGTGTTTCTTTCTAGCTCCGTATTCTGTGCACATGTTTCTAAAACAGCTGTCTAATTTGGCCTCCACCGACAATAATGAAAGAGTAATGTTTCATTTCATGTTTCAAAATCAGATTAGCATTGATTTAGTGTCTTTGGAGCATAATACATGATGAGGAGAGGCTACTTAATTCACATGTGATAGTTAATTTTTCAGAGTGACTGACAAAATTGTCAAATTATAAGAATAATGTATGCCAAACACCACAGGCACCATCCCTCATACTCATACTGCTCTGATAGATCTGCCTTCAGCTGTGTATTCCTGCAGTTTTCACTTAGTAATAATCCATTTTTCTATTTTCAGGTTGTACACACACACACACACATGACAGCATTATGGTGTAAAACACACATAGCATTATGAGACTATCCTAAAATGCTCACAAGCACGTACACACACACACACACACTGTTCAGATCCTGATAATTGCTGCTTTGGGAGGTACAGGGAGGAGATGAGATGAGAAATTAATGTGGGAGGCTCCTCCGTTCACTTTGATTTTGAAGTCAGCTGTAATTTGGTCTGGGTATGCTGCAAACACTGGACACATTGACATACACGCACTGGCAGAATGTGTGCTCTTTTGACATTCGAGCAAATCATGGCATTTTAAATGGCAATGAAAATAGACACCAAGTATTCCAAACTAATGATCATATGTGTCATTTGTCTCTATTGATGGTAAAGGATGGCATGGTTTATTACACTAAAGCATGAAACACACAGATATGGGAATATGATAATCGCCAGCTAGAAATGATGCATACAAATGTGTGTGTGTGAGAGAGAGAAAGAGAGAGACCTTGTTGAGAGTGAACAGACATTTAGAGAATAGAGAAACAGACTCAAACACCTTTTGTCTTTTTTTAAACTACCATCCTTGCATTGTAAACTATCCAGTTAAAATAGTTTAGCTCACGATTGGAATTTGTCTACCTCTGCTGGGGGTGGCAGTAGATCACTTGGTAGAGTGGTGACCCCAGGGTCACAAACTGCTATATGTTAAAGAATCCTTGGACAACACATTGAACCCCTAAGATATCCAAAGAGCCCCAGCCACTGAGAATGCACATGCCAGCACAGTCTGGGTTCTGGTCCCAGCCTGGTGAAATATTAGAGAGGGCTGAAAGGGTACCCGGTGTAAAAAAAGCCCTTACAAACCATGATGCTATGTGGTGGTCAAAAAAGTCAAAAAAAAAAATGGATGACCCTACCAACCAGTCACGTTGCAGTGTACATGTTTATCTGTCTTATCTGATTCATATTCTAATCAGTTCATCCATGAGTCAGGTGGACTTTTGTGACAGATATAATAATTAATGAAATTCCCTCCTGATATATTGATATATAAGAATGAATCCAATGTGAAGTC
>JAUBNQ010000002.1:561766-581319 GCA_032353495.1 Ctenopoma kingsleyae | reverse complement strand
CTTTTGTGACAGATATAATAATTAATGAAATTCCCTCCTGATATATTGATATATAAGAATGAATCCAATGTGAAGTCACATTGACCCACCAAAATCTTATCAGTTCATGCTGATGTGAGGTCACAGTTACCTTTGATCACCATAAGTTAATAAGTTCATCATTGAATCCAAGTGGATGCTTGTACTAATTATGAAGAAAAGGTATTCTGAGATACTGCATTTACAATAATGCTATGGCCAGAATGGGTGTGAGGTCACAGTGAGCTTGATGTTTGACCTTTGGATTCCAAAATGTAAACAGTTCATCCTGTAGTTGCAGTGGACATTTGTACCAGGTTTGGAGAAATTCAGAAAGCTATATAACCTATAGGATATGACAACACTAAGATTTGGTTAGGTCTAGGCACAATAAATATTAAGTTTAGGAAAAGGTGATGTTTGGGTTAAACATTGCTTTTATTTGTTACTGACTGACCAAACCCAATGTACTGTAAATTATGGTTGAGGGCTTTACTTACCTCAGTGCAGGCCTTATTTGAGGTCTTATATTAGAGACAGGTCTTTTTTTAATTCCCCTTGTTGCACGTATAATGCAAACTCTAAACCTTCTTCTTGTTTTTTGTTGTATTACACATTCAGTACAGTGTCCATATGAACAGCACTAATTCTGTACAACAACTTCTGCAAGACACTGACCACAAAGCTCTGTTAACGCAAATGAACAAAACATTCAGGTAGCAGGTTTCCAATTTATTACAGGCACATATCATTTTCACCATACTGTGACAAATAATGTCACTTGCAACACTTTAAATCAGCTGTAGCTAACAAACATTAATTCCATCGATGGTAGCTTGTTAAAAGTCAGATACAGTCTTGTTAATGTGCTTTGTGCAAGTTGCTGTCTGCAGTCAGCCAGAGAGTATTGTCAGCTGTCTTCAGCAATTACAGTATTTCAGTGTCAGATATGTTGGATTCATATTTCTGTATGATGATGTATGTAGTGTTCAGCTTATAATCAAAGGTTAATTAGCTCTTTCCATTTATTAGATCAGAAGACCTGCAGTGTTTCTCACTTGTCAGTTAACAAAATGTTGTAAAACATCTTCCTCCTAATCTTCATCTTCAAGATTTAGTCATTGTAAACTTTAGTCACTTACAAATGTTGAAAACGGAACATACAGTAAGTAAATGTTGAGTTTACTTACTGTATGGAGTGACACAAAGCATCCTACTGACCTGTGTTGATTCCTTTTTCCTCTAGTGCTGATGATGTGGATATGAGTGAAATCCCTTCATGACTATTGGATGGTTGCTTTTACATGTAGTGCAGCCAGTACAGTTTCGCTGAATTAAGCTGACATGTAGCACCATCATATACTGTACATATTACCAAATAGCTAAACTATATCAATATTGATTTCTTTTTATAATAGCCAAAACCTTAACCAAGACGTTTTGTTTGCCTTCATTTATCCAGAGTATAACCATCGCTGTAGTAGATCAGGAATCAATGCATACAATCATTACGTGGTTCTAACGTGTATATGTTTTCACTGTGTATATGACAATAAACTTCCTGATCTTGATCTTGATTGTGAAAGTACAACAAACAAAGCATTACTGAATTATACAAAGAGGATGATATCAATCAAATTTTGATCCATTCCATTATATCACAGTAACACCACACTGAGGTAGGTTTTCTAAGAGTAGACCCAACACTGATCTCACTATTCAGTATCATCATTTGCTATATTTGGTTGTTACCGGCTGCACAGAAAGTTCAAACAGCGCAGTGAGCTGTGGCTTTTTAAATAGCTCTGTGTTGGAGTTCATCCTGCATGATTTTGGCCTGGGGGCTGAATATGGCAGCAGAGCATCCCCGTGTCTATCAAAAGGGAAAACATCACAAAGAGCAAACAAAGCCTCCGTCATTAGATTTGTGAGTCAAATGTAGTGAGCTGCAGTGATTTGCTGCCGCCTCAGTGGCTCACTGCAAGGTGATTCAAGGAACATGAGAGAGTCCAGACAAAGCTCACTCCCTCAGATCCAGGTCCCTCTCAGTGTTCGAGAGGTACTGTCAGCCTTGACCTAAATTAGACCCCACCCCCACTTCCACTCCGCTCGCCCTCCGTCCTCCTCTTTGATTTCATCTCAGGCTCTGCTGGGTTTTGTCTCTGAGTGGAGGAGCAGTTTGGGAAAAAGCTGTCTGTTCCAGGCTAGTGTGCCGCGAAGGGTAAGGAGGGGAATATGAGCTAATGAAGTCAGTCCTGAGTGGAAACAGAGGTGCCTTTTTTCCAAGCTCCACTTTCACTTGTTAAGATGACATGTTAGACCTCTGTAACTGTTCTTGTCTCTCCTCTCCCCGTCTCTACATTTTGGTTTTCATTATCAATCAGCCTTCTTCCACCAGCTCCCATTTTCTCCTTTTCCGCCTCTTGGCTCATTGTGTTCTTTTTCTCCCTCTCTCCATTCCTCCAACCCTCCCTGTCAGCCCAAATACATGTCTATCCCAGTTAATATGGGAACTGAAAAGGCCCCGAAGGTGACACAGTGACAGGCGAATCAAGCTCTTGTTTTTCAGCATCACTCACACCCGTCAGGGTCTTTAATATGAATTCAGAAACCATTTGCATTCCATTTGTGGCTATCGAAAGTTATCAATCTGCCTCGTTTCCCTCGGAGATGTTGACTGACTACTGAAAATCAGGCCCACGAAAGCAAAGAGCAGCAGAGTACAAGTACATACTGCACATGTGCACATTCAGTTCATTTGGTCATCTTTTGGGTGGGTGCACTGCTGCCATGAGTAATACGTCTATATTTGATGTTCACTCAGTGCTTTAGCAAACACGTACATTTACAGTAGTAGTGTAGTGTAGTTATTGTGGTGACGTGTTCATCAAGTTTTAGGGATGGGGGTGAGGGTGTGTACCAAACCATGACTAAAGAGAATGTGAATGAAATAGAAAGTCATGTATAATGGGAGTTGCTGTTATTGCCTTGCATTGGTTTTAAAGAGAAAATCTGATTCCTAAGTAAATACAACAGAGAGATGAGAAGTTACCAGAAATAGTTTATATTAGCTAACACACCTTAAAAATGTCTTTTTTATACACAGATTATTCTAGTTGATTCTCAGTAATTGATGGTAGTCTATACTAAGTCAAGAGTACATTTCCCTACAACTCCATTTTATTTCCATTATAACCATCATGAAGCTAGAATAGGTAGGCTTTACCCTTCTGATGGTACACTTTGGATGCGGCCTCTGTTGTTTGGACATGAGCTGCACCCAATGCCATCCCATATTGCTGAATTGATCACTGCATACATGAGTTCAAGGAGATATTTAATAACCACTAGATCATACTGTATTATTTTACAAATGGAGCTCTATACTTATTCTAAGTAGGTCAATTTCCTAAGCATATTTAATTATACCATCTCTGTGATCTAAATGTGTAAGTTCAACTTTGTATGTCCTAGATAATGTGCCTTAGCCTTGTCCTTGTCCACCCTCCTCTGTCCTCAGGACCAAAGACCTCTTCTCCTGTTTTCTGTCTTTGCCAACTGATGTCTTTGATTAGCAGATCCCCCCACTCTAGCACTGTAAAACTCTGATGAATCTCTTCATTTAGAGCCTCTTAAACAAGCCTGGCCTCCAGAGGAGATCCTTAACAGACTGTTCCTCAATTACAGGATAGGGATAGAGTTAGAAAGCAAGCCATTAAAACCAGCCAGGCAGTGGCAGGCCTGGGCAGAACGACTTGTTAGGAGACAGTGTTGTAATGAGGACCGTTTAAGGCTTAGATGAGGCTGCCTTTAAAAAAAAGAAGACCAGAGGCAAGAAAGACTGTTAAAAGGGTCTTTACTTGGTGTCAAGGCCTCTCTCTCATACACACACACACAAATACATGCTCCACCAAAATTGTCCTTTATGCTGTTAGAGGGTGCAGGCAGCCTTGAACTTCTCCATTTAGCTGTGTGCTGTACTGATTACTGGCCTGTCTGCTATAGCTACCTATTAGATATCAGAGAAGAGGAGAAAGTGGAGCAGAATACGCACACAGAATATATTTCATGTGTACGTACTCCATATTTATGACTATACCTGTGTTTCGCATGTGTTAGTGATGTTTCATTTAGGATGATCTGATGGCCAGTATTCATGATTAAAATAAAACCATAAGATCAAGTGAAGGTAGACATTGGATGAACCCGTGCAGACGCTCAGAGGCAACAGTGAGCTGCAGACCTGATAGCAAAGGTAGTGCGGGTAGATTGTGTGCTGTTGAAAAAAATATCAGATGTATGTTGATTGACGTAGTGCTTGATTTACTTGCCTCAAAATTAGCAACATTGTTTCACCTGAACTCGTCTGCAGCTGAGGATGAGAAGTGACGCTACAGGCTGAGCGTCAGCTGACAGTCAGCTGACAGTCAGCTGAAGTCGATCACTCAGGGACAGTGTTGGAATTTACTCACAGCTGAGAAGTAACTAAACATGACAAAATGCGCTGCATCATTCACTGTAGTATTCAGCTCTAATTATTTATGACACTCAGCATTTTCACAAGATTATTAAGTCCAAATACAGTTCCACCGTGATGAAGATCATGTTTGGGGCTGGTTACTGTGCAATAGTAATATGGAAGGTGGAGGGTGTCACATTGCAATCAATATAACGAGCATTAAACACATTTTTAAATGTGCTATTAAGTTATTAAGTACAGAATATAGAGGGTTGGCTGAACACATGATGACGGGGTCCTCGTTGGTAGCTACAGCTCTGCGTGTAGGTGTCAGACTGACACTATGGTCGTTTTCATTTTGAAGCAAGGAAAGTATGACTGTTTGTTTTGAAGAGCAAAAATGAATGAATAAATGCTACACGATAAAATAATAAAAGACCAGAGGCTAGGAAGGCTGTTAAAAGTAGACAATACATTCTGACAAGGAACAAACTGCCAGGGGCTGTCACTCTACTAAAGGGTGATTCTGTTTGTTTAGAGTTGTTGTACTAATGTCTCAGATTGAATATGGCAATGATTTATTGATGTTAAAAACATGACTTTAAAGTTTCATCTAATCTGAGCACAAGAGGACATGCAGGAGGACGGGAAGAGATTGGGAGAGCGGAGAAGGAGTGTGACCTGCTAAGTGTTCATGTCAGGTGAAAGAGTCTTCTTAGGTGAGCTGATGGAAAAACAGCCCTGAGCTATGACTCTGTCATGACTGGGAATTCAACATCACTGTTCTCATGGAGAAAATTATCCATTCAAGCATTCAGTAACCGGGTCACATCAGATAAAGATGCAGGGGATGAGGATTTGACTGCACACGTGTGCAAACAGTGACACACACACACACACTAATCAGTCAGGCAAGGGGGAGGAAGAGGAAAACAGTCCAGTTTTACCTATAAGCGGGGTGCATTATATTTGGTCTTAACAAATTTCCACAGAAAAATTGTTTTTAAAAGGAATTTTATACTTTAAATCCCAAATTTCACTTTCTCGTGCATCCAATAAGAGTTTAAGTTCATTCAACTTAGAAACATAAGTTTAAAGTAAAAAAAAATCTAAAATCAGTTAAAAATAAAATTTAACTGAAGTGAAATTTAACTTTAACATAACAGTTTAGTCACATGAACAGTTGTTTCTTCTTCTAAGGCTGCTCCAGTAATTTTGTTATATTCTGAGCATTTAATCCTTTTATTTTTATGAAAAGATACTATTTCATATAAGACATATAGAAGGTTTTCTTCATGACTGTTTACTTCAGAGTCTCTGAAGTGTTTTAACTCACAAGTTTATTTAGGAATATAATATATCCAGCTTGGATCTCAATATTAAGTAATAGTCAAATTACTTAATTAAAAAAGTATTTTAGGTATTTATATGTATTTTGATTAAGCGGTGTATACTTTATAAAAATATATTTGCATCATGTTATGTAGTTATAAATAATAATGAGTTTGGTAGTATAATAATATTATTACCAAATATTTTAACGTCTTGGTAAATGGAAAACGAAAAAGGATTCAATTTTTTTTCTTTTAGTAAAAAGAAAAGAAATCTCATTCCCTTCCAGTGTAGGAACATTTGGTCTTGACACACATACACTTGACTGTCTTGTCATTTATAGAAAGCGCTCTGGGGCATAATGTCCTGTGAGTGACGACAGCTCAAACACCTGATCCTCTAAAAACTCAGGTGTGCTCTTATCAAAATGGCTCCTGGCCCAACATGCTCCAGAACCGCCAAACCAGGCATGACAAGGAACCTGGAATCTGTGCATCTCTCCTGGACTAATCCACCCGCGGATATTTTTCTGTCTCTGTACGATGAAGGTGATGTGTGTATTTATAGAAACGCCCACTGCAGAACTCATCCCTGTGATTTGAAGTTTTCTGGGCCAATTCTCTAATCTGCTCTTTGTCAGCATTTTGATTTAACCCTCAGATCCAGAACATGTTTAGGCGGTTGTTTGCTAATTAATACAGACTCTCTGGCGGCAGATAACACAGCGTGTCATTCATACAGACAGCCACCAGCGCTTTCATCCTAAAGCATAAAACATGAGATAAAATGGAGCAAATGAAAGCGTGTGCTTCCACTGAACTCATTTTCATTTATTATAGTGTCTAGTCAAGGGCCTCACTCTGCAGTTTGTGAGAAAAGTTAGTGGGGAAAGGAGAGTGTGTGATGGTTGTGCGTTTCTTTGCCTACCATTGAGCATATTGGCATAAACAGACAGCATATACCTGTGGACGACACTGCTGTGCAGTAACCTCAGCCTTTGCTCTTGTAATGACATTCTGCAACATTTCAAATTCTCCATCAAAGATGTTTTATAGTAAAGATGATGAGATGTTTTTAGCTGATATTGTGTGTATATTCCTCACAAAGTAACACAAATCTTTTCTATTCTAATTCTATCAGGTAAAATATAATGTTAACATGGAAACTCCTGCTGATAAATTGGCCACGCCAAAACAGCAAATCCTTTTATTCCTATGTCTGCATAAATGTGACATAAAACATGGTTAGATTTTTATGCAAGACTTAAAACTAGATAAAGGAAACACAATTAAGCAAACAAGATACAAACATTACAACAATTCATTTTGTTATTGTGGAAAATGATAAAAGTCTGTCATTACTCAAACAAAACAATTTCTGAAGATCTTAGAAGAGCAACATCTAGAAAACTAAATACTTCTCTTGCAGAATATGTAAGTCTATAAAATGAGTATTTATGGGTCCACCACTGGTTAGAGCACTGAACAACAACGGTGTTCATGGCAGAGATGCAGGGAGAAAAGCACCACTCCCCGACAAAAAGAATTTTACTTCCCGTCCACACTTTATTGAAGGCCACATGGAGGCTACTGGAAGAATGTGAGGCCAAAGTAGAACTTTATGAACATAATGTTGATGATGATCAAACTACAGTAGAGAAGGTAAAAATAGAAATTGAAGAAAGCAAGTGTTAAAGTAATCTAAGTAATTCAAGGTTATTTGGAGTTGTTTTAGACTTGTTTAGAGTTTTCATGGTAGTAAATTTTACAACTAAAGTGCAGATAAAGAAACCTTATATGGGAGTTATGATAAAAAAGTAGCACAATCTAACCTGTTTTCCCCATCCTCCCCTAACTCTTGCTGATGGGACAGGTCAGACTGGTTCAGTAGGGCTCCCACCATTCAGCAGGTATGTCCTCTTTCCACTGTGACCTGCATCTGGTCTGCCAAAAGCTGCCATTACCATCACAGCCAACAGCAGCAGTGACCGGGCCAAGCCCTGCCAGAGCTCCCTTTAGTGGCCTGGCTCTGGGCCGGAGAGGCTGCTCTATGGTCCTCTACCTGGAACACTTGATGTGTTTTAATAGGAGTCAAAGCCTAATAAACAATGTGCATGGAGTATGATTATGGTGTGCAATGCAGTATATAGTATTTGTCTAATGAAACGACTAAAATATATATATACTGTGTATATATATAATATATATATATATATTTTTTTTTTAATTCTGGTCCAAACACAATTTGACTGTGTTACACTTAATAATAAGATCAGAAATCCTTAGTAGATATTCTTCAAAATGTCTTTCTAAAGTCTTCCACCCCCAGAACAGCTTTAGTCTCCTTCACATGGATTCAAAAGGAAGTGGGTTGGATAAAGATTACTTTCCCAAAAGATACTCAAGTAGTCTTTGGCTTCTGTAGTTTTCCTAAATTACTCTAAATGAAATACCCCACAGACTCTAAATTGTCCATAGGTGTGAATGCGAGTGTGAATGGTTGTTTGTCTCTGTATGTCACCTCTGCAGTATGAGTGACCTGTTTAGGGTGTACCCCACCTCTTGCTCGATGACAGCTGGGACCCTTACGAGGACAAGTGGTTAAGATAGTTGAGGGATGGATGGTTGGAAATATCCCACAGACAGAATACATAAACTCAATACTTTAGTAAAAATGCAATACTTGGCTTAAAGTAGAAGAACCACGTGTCCAAGTGTCTGGTCTAAAATGTACATATACTAAGTATAAAAGTAAAAAATAGAGCTAAAAGTAGAAGCACTCCACTAAGAAATCAATGTTTTTTAAGCAGTAGTGAAATTGATGCTTTTGGTCCAGCTTTGTTCAATAAACTTGCAAAGGTGAAAATTATGGTAAAGAAAATGAGAGGTGTATGAACTCTGTGTTACTGTAGAGACTGGTAAAGGTGGAGCTGATTTTAATACTTTATGTACTGACAGTTGCTCCTCTTTCATGGACTGCTGTTAGTGTGTGTGTGCATATGTGTTTTTGTGCTCCCACATTCTTGCACATATCACTCTCTGTTTTGCAGGAGCCATTCTATATTTTCTCACACTCAGTCTCACCTGCAAATTGGGGGGTAGAATACCATGTTGCCTATTTAGCTGTGAATTGCAGTGGATGGTGATGGCGAAAAGGATCTGTGGCCAAAAAGACCTTAAGGATAATTTTCAGAGAGAGAAGCTTGGCAAGATATTGAAGAGGAAGATTTTTCAGAATTTGAAGATCAGGTTTCTGTCAGTCCAGAGTCTGGCAGTGAATTTGAAGAAGAGGATGAAATTCATCTTGAACCAGCTCCAAAATGAGCCCGTCAGCCTGCCTCATGCATACCAAAGTTGGATTTTTCAAAAAGGCTCAAAAAGTCAAAGAGGCAGTGAGTGAGTGGAAAGTGGTGAGCAATCAGATCTGTGTATCACAAAATGGCAACTGTGAGAAAGACAAAGACTCAATCCAAACCCTAACAGGGCACAGGGCAGAGACTTAGAAACACGCATGTCCACAGCATAGGCCACTGTGAGTTTGACACAAACAGGCAAATTGACCTGCCAACCAACAGTGTGTGGTCAAAATGTGGTATGATTGCTGTGTGACAGATGCTCATCGCCAAGCCAATCAATTATTTGAACTAATAATGATACTTGGATGCTCAGTGGTATCTTGTTGCTTGCTTGTGTGTGGGGGTTTTACATTCAAATTTAAACTGCATAGCTCCTGCTTCTGAAGTGAGGGACAGAATGGAGATCATGCATGTTTCAGAAATGAGGCGTTCAGGGACTGACCTTAGTGTAGATCATCTCTTAAACACAAATTCTAGATTTTTGAGCTTAAGACCTTATTTTCCTGAAAAAAATGCATTCAAAACACAAGCTTCATCTTTCTGAGCTAAGGCGTATGGTTGGCATTACAGCACTGGGTTAAGGTCAGGCTGGTTGGAGACCAACAGTGACTTTACACATCTGTATTAAAATTTAAACAAACACACAATCTTTCTCTAACCATAACCAAAGTGCTTTTCTTGCCTAGACCCAACCTCTGGACTCGAACTTGGGTCAGTAGCTTGTTAAAATACTATACTATTTAAAAGGGCATAAATATTGCAAGTTGAAATTTAAATTAAAGTCATTTTGGACATATATATATGTGCTAACTCCACTTAAGTGCATGTCGCTTAAGTGCACGCTCCGTTTAGCTGCACGTCACTGATGGACCGCTTTTTGTATAACCTCAGGTTTTTTGGTTCCCTCTGTCTGCAATGGACTCAGGACCCTATTTAGGGTCCTCTTGAGCTGAAGAGGATAATGTGTGTATATGGACAATAACTTCGGATAAGCACACTAGCGATAAGTGCACAATCCGCTTACTGTGGCCTGGCAATGTACAGTGCACTTTAGGTGTACGCTGTAATCAGTTTAGCAGTGTGTCCTTATGTAAATGTCGTCTCAGAACTGCCAATGCGTGAAACAAAAGTCTATTAGCAACGATTAGTCTTACAACTCAACTGTGATAAGTTAGTTGTCGTGACTTTTGACAATGGAGAGTCTATGTATTATCTGCTATATTATATATATATCCGCTGGTCAACTTTCAGCACTGACATGTTGCACTCATTTTATTCACATGCTTAATAGCACCCCGCTTAAGCGCACGCTCCGCTTTAATGCACGTGTCAATCTTGTCCGGTCGCCGTGCACTTAAGCAGAGTCGACTGTAAAACCAAGAACAGCAGGTAATTCAGAGCCCTGCCTGAGGATCTGAGGCTGCACCGTGGCATCAGTTCTGCAGTAAACTGTAGGAGCCATTCCATTAATGTAGGGCATGTAATCAGTAACATTTTGAACAAGTATCAAGTAAAGATACAGAAAAACAAGGGTGCTATGATGTTGATGTGGGTCCAAGCAGCTGCATTCTGCATGAAATTATTGGATGAATTATTGGATCAGTGAGGTTCATGCAAATTTGCCTGCGTACCGTTGCCTGATCATTCAGTGAACTTGTGGGCTTTATCTTCATGATTCTTCCACACAGACACACAAACAAAACTAAATCAGACAATTTGGCTGCAGTCCCAGCCTTTTTGTTATGTTATGAGGCTATTTCTTCTCTTTGGTCTTTGTTATTTAGTTTCAGCTGTTTTTCTCAGGCCTGCATTGTTTTCTCCGCCCACTCCTACTACCACCTTTCACCACCCGATGAGCTGAGAAGTGGCGCTAAGTACACTTGACCTTGGCAGACCAGTGGGGGCCATGCAGCGGGGGGTCCGGTGCTTGCATCGTGGGTCCCTGGCTTGGTGCCAACGCTGACGGTGCTGGTAGCGTTTGGCAGGGATTATGGTCTTTGGGTGAAGATCACTGTGGCATGTTGAAATAGGAGAGGAGGCTGCCAAAAGGAGGGAGCATAGGCTGGGACTGTTTAGCTGCAACACACACATCCACATATTTATATTTCCAGAAATACAAATACAAACGCATATGCATGAAATCATCAATCAAAACTGCAACACTGGTTGTACATTGCAATACATTTCTCACTTTTTCTATTGCTCTGGTATGGACAGAAGAATACAACACTAACTAAGAATCCACAAAACTAACTAACAATGACTGTTCCTCAATCAAGATAATTATGTCTTTGTCTTCTGTTTATTTTAATGGGCAACACATTGGGAACATATGGTAGACATTGACCACACACAAAATAAATTCTGAGTGCTACATTCATGTCTTTGTCCAATATCATCCTCTGTTCTTCCATCATCTACTGCAGAAAATTCTCTGCTCTTATATCTCAGTGATTGTCCTCCCATTGACTTCCTCACATATTATTCATTGAATAATATTCATTTAATAGTCATTCTTTGCTTTAGAAAGATGTTTTGGCATCTAACTTCAAGCACAAAGGATTAAGGAAAAACACTCCTTAGACTCCTTACCTTCTTACCTTCTCATCCACAACCTAATAAACTATTCTCCCATTGTGCATCTCCTCATGAATAGTTTTAACAAGTCAAACAAGCCTTTTTTAGACCACTTTGAACACATTTTAAGACCTATTTTATGTGTACACAGGAAAAGAAATTAAGAAGGACAGGAAGAAAAAACAGAGTTCAAGTTGTCTTCACTTCAGTTAGTTCACTTGTATTAAGTGTACCGCAAAAACAAATGAATTAGCTTTGCCCTTCAAACCAGAGATAGAGGTTTCACATGTGCAAGACCAGGTTCTGTGCATTGTAAACCCATCTACAATGAAATCAATTGATAATGACACATTTTTCTTCTTCTATCTATATAGACCTTGTAACTTTGCATCATCACATGGACATGTATTTATCTTGGCAACAATTGGCCGCCATACAGTGTTGTTTTTTCCCTGTATGTGTGAAGAGAAGCCAGGAGAGCAGGGCCTTCGACCTCTTCCCTGGCACACTGCTCCAGCTGCTGTTATGTGGAGAAACATGAATCAAACATCCATGCCTTGCCTCATTATGTACATTTGTGTGAACATGCATTCATGCACATTATGTCAGGCAGGTACTTTATGTATTTAGAAAATCTAAACATGTAAGTATTTACCTTCACACATGCAGTATAGGCACGATTTGAGAAGCACACGCAGTCAGAGTCAGATTGCCGCCAGGTGAGGAGTCAGCTGTGCTCTGCTGACACAGCCTTCCTGCCTTCAGACCTCTTAGTTGAACCCTGACATTCTCCTGACATTACTAAGGTGAGCTGCATATGGCAGCTGGAAACCCAGATCAGATTTATGTATTAATACTTGAAGAAATGTTTGTTGTTGTTTTCTTTCCTCATACAAAGTCTTTGTTGCATTCCACCACAGAATTGCAGACAGTACACCTCAAGTCCAGGTTTAAAAAGAACAACCTTTTTGTTGCTTGTCTTCTCAAGTTTGGATGAGATGTAGCCTTTGATATTCACCAAAAAGCATTAGTGCACAACTACTTTCCCTAAAACCCACGGAATCTGTGGAAAAGGTCTCAAACAAGCATGTGCAGTTGAAAGTGTCTATAAATTGGAACTCTCATAAGCCTAGAATACTATCGTAGGGAGATCACATGATTTATGTTGTGTTGCTGTTGGCCTGGGTTCTTGGGTAGTTTCAAGCTGTTCACTAACGTCACCAAAGGTTGGCATGTTTCCTTGCTCCAATCCCTGTTTTTTCTCAACATTTTTTTTTCAATGTTGATTTAGAGACAGTATTTTTCATATACAAGGAGACTGTTCTTTCATCAGAAATGCCACCAAAAATGCTCAAAAGTCCCAGGAAAAGGTGAACCAAAGAACAAGTTAACAAGTTAATATCTCCATACATGTTTTTTTTCTTTTGTTAACAATTCCCAAATGTTTCATTTTTCACTGGCATCTATCACTAACGTCGGGTGAAAATCACCTGAACATGTACCTGCTGAAAAAAACAGGGAGAGGAGCTGGTAAACCTTTGAATTGACATACTCCTCATAGGAGTACTTCAGTTTGCCATGTATTGTATTGTACTTTAACATACTTATATATATATAGGGATTTTTTTTTTTTTTTTGTATATTACATTGAGTATAATATACCCAACATTAGTGATGGTGTTCTAGGGTGAACAAACCTCACAGAAACAAAAGAAGCACAACAATGAACTAGACTCTCAATAATAGTTAATGACTGCTCTACCATACAAGCATCGTTTTATCATAATAGCATGAAAACTGAAAGCTTTATTAGCATACTGTGAGGAATGTTCTATGTACTTGGATCAGTGTAGTTTCAAGTTTGTGTCAATTTCAAAAACAATAAAAGAAACAAACCTGTTTATCAGTCTCTGTGTCTGACTGAGCATATAGGGTTCACAGGATGGCTCTGGCAGAAGCTTTCCCTCCCAGTACTTGTTCAATGAAGGGGAGCGGCAGTTTGCCAGACTAAAAACAGAGCCATTTGGAGCCACTTGCAGGGGCAGCGGTAATGACGGTAGACATTGGCAGGGGGGCAGAGACTCATTAGAGTCATTAGTTTCAACTCATTTCTGTGTCAAGTCTCTTTTGCCATGTTGGCTAAGGGGGGTGGGGGTGGGGGGGTTGTGGAGGGGTAGGGGATGTGGGGGAGGGATGGGTGGAATGATTTGGGCATGGAGAGAAGGGTGCAACTCTGCAACAGCCATTAGCATCAGGCTGTGATGGATGCGACTGGCTGGGGTGCCACCGAGAATCTGCACCGTCAGCAGCCAGACTTCCTGTCACTTTCCTCCATCCTTTACTCCCCTTCCTTTTCCTCCCTCTATCTTAAATGAGAACAAAAAAGAAAGGAAAGAAGCATAAAACAGCATGAAGATGAGTGTTAGAGAGTAGCAAACAAAAAAAAAATACTGTCAGTGGTTCAAGAAGTGTGAAAAGGCCCTCTTGATAGGACCTCATTACAAAAGGTCAAAGCACAGTGTGAACTGGGCAGCAACATTAGAAGATCATCTTTTTAAAGTTTCACATTCCACTACAGGGACTTCAAAAGAGAGACGAGAGCTCTGTGGCCATTAGCTGCACCAGCATTTCTGCTCCCACTGAATGCTGTACTGAGATCTCAGGGAGCCTGTTTTTGAGTGTTTTCACAGTTGGCTTACAGTCTTTTCAAGCACTTCTCTGCTCTCTCATATACATTCCCATCAGTCAGCTTTACTACGGATCAGACTCTTCAGTGTGTGCTCCTTTGGATCAGCAGGTGAGACCAGATCACACCTGAACAAACAAGTTTGTTAGAAGTCAGAACAGTCAGTGTTTTAAAATGACTTTATGACGGATCAAACATAATTGGTAAATGGTTCAAAGTGATAATGGTTGGTTCATTTCAGGTAAAATGAAAAAAAGACCAGGGACTAAAATATGTATAGGTACCAGGTTAGTGTGTGTGTGTGTTGGCTTTTGTTCAACATTTGTAGCTACTAGCTCATCTACACAAACCGTGTATGTGGTGGTGAACTGTGAAGCGTGGTCCTGCATGGCCTGTGTTTGTCTTCCTCTAGTCCCACACTTGTTAGTCAGGAAGGCTAACACTATGAAGAAAGCTTGTGCATATCGACATTAGGAGAGAATTGGAACACTGCTGTCTCCCATATGCCGAACTTTTACATCTAACCACACCTGCCCACAGTATGTGGACTGTGTAAAAGCAGAGTACCTGGAGGACAGACACTTCTCAGCTGGTAGGTCATCTTACTGTGAGATAACCAGTGCTCCTAAATGTCACCTTGTCCCTCAGTGTTAGTCACATTATGCTAAATTTCACTTACATATTTTTATTCTGGGAGTCTAATGAAAAAGTTTTGGATGATTTACAATTTCAGAAACTCCCTGTTTTTCTAACAGTGGGTCTTTAAGTGTGACCTCTGTAGAGGACAAAAATGGGAGTGGAACACCTGTCAGAATCTGGGGAGAAGCTTCTCAGTTCAGGATCTGACTCAGCATTTAGCAGCTTCATCTGGATGCCAAGTTCATCCTTCATCCATAGTGGGAAGGAGATAGATCAGGAATGGTCTTTGTGGAAGCCAAGAAACCACTTTTTGTGTTTCTAGTTGTTCTAATGTCAAAACTAAGATATAAATATATATAGTTATCATAGCATTGAAAAACAAATCTAATATGGCTTTTGCACAGTACTGTTTATATATAACCTATATATGTATAAGCTGTTGAGTGATGCTATGTGAGTCCATCCCCTCCCTCATCTCCACCCTGATGTTTCGTTTGGTCTGAGCGATTCAGCTTTCAGAAGAACTGATTTAGTGTAATATCTTTCCCTGCATCAAGATAAAAACAGCAGCCACTTAAACCTATAAATTTCACGCAAACCAAAGCAGCTTTGGTCCATCTCCAAATTCAGAAGGTAGAGTAATATATAAGCTGCTGCATTTAACCCCACCAGACCTCACAGCTTCACTGCAGCATCAATTAAAGAGATTGCTTTTCTCAATTGTTCCTCCTGTTGTTTATGCCCATTAACATTTTCATCAAATTGCAGCCGTCATAATTCATCCCAGTGGCTGTAAAGTCCTCACACAAGCAGTAAAATCACAGAGAGGAAAACACAAAGCTGCATGAACGTCTAAATGCAGCCAGGCTCCCTGCTTTTTTTGGTGTGCACTTTGACTTTGTGGCCTGCAGAACAGGACTGCGGTTGTACTGTACACTCCCAGTGGGCAACAGTCTTTAGCAGACACCCCCTGTTTTCTTCTCATCTTTCTTTGTTTTCAAGCTGCTCCTCACACTGGGATAACACTCCATTAGTTTCTGCCCGCTCCTTCTGTCTTTGTCTCTCCATTCCCCACCACACTCCACTCTTTCTTTCTTTTTTCTTCTCTTCCTGCCTTTCCTTCTATCTCTGTCTCATCACCCACATTGTCCTGTTTTCTATGTTTGGCTGTCAGTCTATTTTCTTTCTCTGCCTTTTTCTTTTCTCTCTTTATAGTGTAGGTCAAAAGTGTCCAAGTGGATTTGCCTGTGGCCGGGTAACAACAGTAACGTGAAATGAAAAGCACACTCTCCTTAGGCTTGTTCGCCCTGTTGATTTTACAGGCATGTTATAGACACATACACACATACATACACTTCATATTTGTATCCAAGCATCAAACAATAGTATCTGTGAGTATTTTAGTATATTTTTGAAGGAAAAAACTAAAATGCTGATCAATGATGACATAAAATTAGAACTATAAAGACACAGGTAAAGGATATTTTTCTCCTTTTTATAACAAAGTCATCTCCTGGTCCGTCATCTTTGTTTTTGTGAAGCAGAAATTAAGGGCATAATCTTCCCCTCTGTCAGGGTTCAGGTGCAAACCTCCAAATCATGATATCATGACACCGTACGTCACAGCTGAGATGATATTTCCATGTTGGTAGAAGTAGTTTCATCAGTCCACAAAATATTTCCCCAGTAACGCTGTCGAGCGTCAAAGCATTCTCAGGCAAACTTCAGGCTTGCCTGGAGGAATATATGATCCATTTATGTCTTTAACTGTTACTCTGGGGTTCTTTTTTTACCTCACAGAGCATTGCACTTTGTGCCTTAGGAGTCGTCTTGGATGTGCGCCCATTCTCTGTAGCCACAGTATTCAGTTTTATTCAATTCAATTCAGTTTTATTTATATAGCGCCAAATCACAACAAAAGCCATCTTGAGACACTTTACATTGTAAGGTTTAGAACCTTACAGAATATAAGTAAATACAGAATAATGTAGAAAACCCAACAGTCCCACTTGAGCAACACTAGGCGACAGTGGAGAGGAAAAACTCCCTTTAATAGAAGAAACCTCCAGCAGAACCAGGCTCATGGTGGGTGGTCAACTGCCTCGACCGGTTGGGTGAGTAGAAAGAAGAGAGAGAAAAGAACAACAGGTTTTAAATCATCTCCATTTATAGACAAATTGTCAGTGGAGCGATGAATGTCTGAACATCAATACTGAAATATTAATATTTTGATATTAACATTTCTGTATTATATAAGTGCAGCCAGGGTAGAGACTTGCAGAGCAAACCTGACAACTCATTTTGTTTCTGTATTTATTAATGGAATGAAATGGGTTCAGACTGTTCCCTGTTTTAATGCAGGCCATTCTCTGATTTATTTAGCACTCATGGCTGCTTTATTGCCTAAAAGTAAATTCATGACAATTTTATTCTTAATTTGTTGTCAGTGTACAGTTAATTAGTACAGATGCTCAAACTGTTTGCTTTCATGGTCAGTCTGTTGATACATTTTCTAAGTGCACATGGACTGTGTGTTAATATTTGAAGATATTTTCCATGCTTCTGTGGATCTACTTATGCCCATACTATCGAAACTGATTTGCAATCACACTAAGTGTGGCCACTTCATGCCATAAGTGGAAAGTCAAATGTTGAATTGTCCCTGAACAAGACACTGAACCCAGCCTGTCCACAAAGAATTCCCCCAAGGGTTTTAGTAAAGTATCAATTATATATTATTATTATAAGCTACAGACTTCTGTTTACAGGCACAGTCCCTTTAAAAAGAAACAGAAAGAGGAGAAAGATGAACAGTTGGCCTACTGCTGAATTATTCTGACTGAAACACTCACCAAACAATGGTCTGTGGGACTTGTGTTGAAGTTGGAGGTAAGTTTGTTTCTAGAAACTCTGAAGGTGCTATATGGTTTAAAGTGACAGTTCAGCCAAAATCCATTTTTTGAGTATGAAACAGTCACTTCCTGGAGGCTTGAAAAATGACAGTAGAAAGTTTTCTCTTTGCTCCTTAATAGAAAACAGTGACTGTGGTCAACTTGGCTTCATGGCAGTTTCAATAAAAATCCTATACCTGTAGTGGCAAGTTTTCAAAGTACAGTCCTACAGGAAAGTTCACTGTTTCACAGATTTTTACTGAGTATGACAAAACACACCTTTATTGAAATCACTGGATAAACCTGATAATCAGAATTATAATCAGCCATTTGGTATTGTTTGATTGATTCATAGTAAAGGTGGCTTCACCAGAGGTGGGTAGAGTAGCCAAAAATTGTACTGAAGTAAGAGTAGTGTTACTTCAAATATTACTCAAGTAGAAGTAAAAAGTAATCATCCAAAAAATTACTCAAGTAAGAGTAAAAAAGTACCTGATGAAAAGACTATTCAAGTAGTGAGCAACTGTTTGATCGTAGCTAATGTCTGATTTATTTTTAAAAAATGATGTAATCAGACAAATGAAAATATATAATGATGTGCAAATTCTAGCATTTCCAAATAATAGAATAAACAAAGAGTACAAATAAATAACATCTTTACAAAATAACAAATTAAAGCACAAGAAACACAAATTTCCAAATCTAACAGTCAAACACCTACATTCACTGTCTGCTACGTCACATAGCACGTACACTACATGTGAAGATATCTGGAAATGGGGTCCTGGCAACTGGATTTCTTTCTTTTTAGGTTGAAATGTTTCACTACTCACCCAAGTAGCTTCAACCTACCAAAAACGAAATCCAGTTGCCATGAGTTTGAATTATTGTGAAATATCGATTATAATATCATTTGACATGTGTGGACTAGATTTTAATGTCTGATCTGAACATTTCACAAGGTCTGTTTGACAGTGAGATCACTATTTTGGATTTAAGAACATTTTTAACAATACAGAAAAATTATAATATTTTGTGAAAAATCTTTCAACTGGTGTAAATGACATCAACACTGTTTGATCAATATGTAACTTGATAATTTAGGTGTACCTAAATTACCTAAATTGTACCTAAATTATCAGTGATCATGATCGCTTTTATTTCCTATTAAACGGAAGTGGTATTTTGAAAAGACCGCCAGCAGTCGTCTTGACGCTATAAAGGAAACAATGGAGAAACGGTAAAGGAGATAAAAACAAAGTTTTAAGTTAGACAAAACTCTGCTTATATTTAGCTTGTTATGATTTAAATACAGTCCTACATGGTTTTAATTTGTTTTCTAGATTTGGTTCGTTCGTGAATGTCACAACTCTAGGCGGCATCTCTCTGGCAGAATAAATGGCAAAAAAAAAGTAATGAGTCAAGTGTTGTCAAATGTAGTGGAGTGAGAAGCTTTCTTCTTCACAAATCTACTCAAGTAAATTTAAAGAAGTCTGATGCAGTAAAACTACTCTTAGAAGTATATTTCTTTCAAAAACCTACTGTAAACCAACTGTGAAAACCTACCTTAAGTAAATGTAACGCAGTGAACGTAAC
>JAUBNQ010000002.1:545987-561666 GCA_032353495.1 Ctenopoma kingsleyae | reverse complement strand
GTAACGCAGTGAACGTAACAGCGTGAACGTAACTCGTTACTACCCACCTCTGGGTTTCACACCTGTTTGCTCTGGTCCGAATCATTTGATGAGCTTGTAAACTTGTAGCATTTTCTCAGTATGCTTTCTCTCCAGGAGAACTGCACCAGCTGGTTTGTTAGAGTTTGCTAGATGATTTGGATTGAGATTGCCTCTTTTGGGCCCTCTGGGGGGTCTCAGTGAGGCTGTTTTGGTGCACACCAGAGTGAGAATACTGTGTTCACAGCAGACAAAACTAACTGCACCATAAAACAAACTTGAATATGATTCAAATGGACTGAAGTCTGTAGGTGTGACAGCTCTCAAACACTCTGCTCCGGTTAATCACTCTCTTGGAAGGGGATGTACTGTAGTTTTGTTCTGTTTTGAGTCTTAAAGAAGAGACATTTTTGACTAGTTACAGGTACAAGTGGAACAGATTTCATTAAAAATGACTCAGTTGCATCATGTGTCCTAGTGAGTCATGATTATGAGCCACAGCATACATAAGACTAGGACCCTGAAACTAGCTTACCTAAACAGGACATTTATTTATTTTATGTTCTACTTTTTTTATTTGTAACACCTTCTTCCTGCTACTGTATGACGTGCCAGAATGTCTGCTGTGTGAGGGTTTGTTGAGCAAGTACTTTATCCATCCTACCAGCATCACTTTCACAGAAGCTGCAGTAAATCTTTTTCTCTATTTATTCAAGAAAGACTCACTGAGGGGTTACCTGTCCTTTTGAGGTGGACACATCCACACATTTACACCTACAAGCTGTTGAGTGCAACCACATCTGACCTGTGGCCATTGAGCAGCTCCACTGGAGTTGGGATTAAATGAATGGCTCAGGTCTTTTGAAGTTGGCCTTGATATAATATCTAGGTACTTATACAGTATATTTGTGAAAATATGTCTTGGGTGATATCTCTCTGTGTAACACAGGCTATATAAAATGTCAACAAGAATGCATTTAAGAAATCAGGGCCAAAACTACAGCTTGTGAAGAGCTAGAGGTACTTTTATATGATTTATACATGTGACTGGTAGAAGACATTCATATGCTGCAGGTCGGTCATTGGTGATATCAGGGGAACAAAAAGAGGGACTTTGTCTTAAATACAAAACTCTGGTTTAGCTCAGTGGGACTTAAAGTTTCAGCTGAATGTTAGAAAACAGTTTTGCTGGGAACAGGGGCCTTTTGGCCCCAATTTCTTACAGTGTAGTCATGTTGTAGATAAAATATGATACACAGGCGCGGATAAATGCACAGGCTGACATACAGTAGGCTGTAGCCTAGGGGCCCCACATGTGCAGGGGCCCCGGATTGGCCAAATTATATTCAATTATTTTTAATTTGCGTAAGACAGCTCATTGACCAACAGCCGATTGTGTAGCCGTGAACCGGTCAGTTTTGCTTTGATGTAATACGACATCACTGCTCTTTAACTTTAACTGTTGCAAAAAACATGTCATCAGCTGTGTCCCTACATGACAAAGTGAACTCAAAGGGGCGCAGAGTAAAAAAATATTTTTAATAACATATTAATATTACATATTAATACACTGAACCAGAATGTGAGTGATCAGTTCCAGACAAGTTCAAAACAGCTGTTTATATCATCGTCATCTCGTCCTGAGCTGGACCCGAGGTATCAGTCCTACAAACACACTGAGCTGACGTTCGCATTTTTGAACAATTTTTCATTCACCTCTGCACAAGATCTCAGAACAGGCTGATCTCCAGAAGAAATGAGTAAGTGAACGTCTCGTCAAGGTCGCTGCTGCAGGAAGAAAGTGACAGACAGTGTTTCTGTCCGGATATTTATGACCCTGTCTGTAACGAGTGCTACAGCGGGCAACGTTCATTTTTATAACTGAGATCCACAACAGGCCAAAACATATCGGATCACATGTCTCTGATGTACAGAGAAAGCGATATTCTGCACAAATTGGATTTTAATAGCCTCATCAAGGACTCTCTCTCTGTCAGGAAATCAAGGAAGAAATTCATGTAAACGTAAGAAAATGTGTATTTGCTGTCTGATTGTGTTGCTGTTACTTTATTACTGCGTGTTACTATTTCCATTCTGTTGTTATAGTTATGTTGCCTTTTATAGTTGCTCTCAAGTCTGTATTACTTGCTACTTATTATTTATCTTTATTGTTATTATATAGCAAAGAAATAATTTAATTGTACAGGGAAACATGTTTCCTTACTGTGCACATGACAATAAACCTTTGATTCTTGATTCTTGAATTTTGTATCTATGGGTATTAATAATTTGTTTTATTTGTCTCTCTTGCTGTAATTTTTCCTCAGTAACATATTGTGGCCTGTCCTACTGCCATTATTGCACCTGTTGGTTTAGAAAGCTAAGCCTTACATCTTTACAGTAAACACTGTCAGTGTATTCCTGTGTTTGATCGTTTATTCTAGTACACCTGAGTGGGTGCATTTCTGCCATGTAATATTCTCAGCACATTATAACAGTAGCATTACATTTTTTTTCTGTTAAAGCATTATCAGTATAAGTGGGGCTGTCTATTTCCTCTGCAACAGGTGCCCCTAGAGGCCTAGAGGCCCATGACTACCTTAATCCACCTCTGATGATACAGCAAGTTTATTGTGACCAAAATGTCACATTCATATAAAAAGCTCGATTTTATATTAAGACTGAGCCATTCATTTAATCCCAGCTCCAGTGGAGCTTCTCAGTGCCACTTCTTTAATTTGGAGTCATGCTGTAATGAACCATTCATTTGAAGGCCTTGCTCAAAGGTACCACGTTAGTGGTGGTGAGGTAAGGCAAGGGCTGCTTTTTTACTTGTCCCAACCAGATCTAATCTTGCCCTTCTGGGGGATTGAAATGGTGACATTTGGTCTTTAGGTCACTAAATCCTGGGTGTTTGCTAGGAGTAAATAACACAGGAGAAACGTGTTGATTTAAAATTCACGTCTATACAGTAAATCCATCTAGATGGGTCTTAGCCAGCTAACTAATCAGCACCTACAAGTCTCTGATTGTTTGTTCAAGCGGGGGAACGATTGTTAGTCAGCAGCGTGTTGATGGAGGCTGCTGTCTGTCTGATTCACTTAACGATATCTCTGATAACAGATGATTTCTCACACTCCAGCAGCGTCCCTATGTCATGTCACATGATTCTCACTGAACCTCTACAAACATGAAGATGCACACTATAATCTGTGTCTGCAGCTCACGTCACCAACAATAAAGATGGTTTTTTTGGCATCTCCAAATTAGGTTGCAGTTAATTTATGGTAGTCATGTAGTGTGCTAAGAACACAGTGACACTAACTCTGCTTTTTCTGAAGGCACTAATGTGCCCTAAATATGGCGCCCATATGTCAACTGTAATTTGTGTTTTCTCTGAAGTGTATGAAGGGGTTTGTGAAATGTACAATAGCGATGACTACCGATTTGTTTTAATGGTTAATATATTTACATAATCTGATGGCATAAGCGTTTGTTTGCAGAAAAACAAAAACGCATCCTCCTCAAAGGGCCTTCACATTTATGTTAATGCTTATTCAAACCAAACCCAGCTCCCACAGTGTGTTTCTTAAAGGATAATTCCATTTTAGTTAGTATCCAGCCACAATTGCAGCATTTATGGGGAATATGCCAGGTTGAAATAAACCAGAATTATCCTCTGTGAAAGAATTTGCAACATAAAGTGTTGTTAAACATAAAACAATAAAAAGGACAATAGAATAAATACAGAAATAAATGAAGAAAGGAGGGAATAGCAAAAAAAATGCAATTATTCTGTCAAATATGAGAATGTCTATAGGTTTGTTAATAGTAGGGCAACACCTAGCCCACATCTACTGTATGTGTGAGGATATGAAGGAGTGCACTTCGTCAGTGTTTAGGTAGGTGGTATGTGTCAATGTAATATCCACATGAATGCCAGGACTCGAGGTTTCCCAGCAGAACATTACCCAGAGTATTGTTCACACTGTGATCTGACACCTCTTGATTATAGCAGCCACTGGAATTTTTAGCAATCTGTGCTACTGTAGCTCTTTCCTGAGATCAGACCAGACAGGCTACCCTCTGCTCCCCACATGGATCAGTGAGTCCCCCTTTCACCAGAGCATGGGTAGTATTTCCTTGGACCACGTTTGTTAGGTATCAACAATGTATACTGGTCAGTCTCCCCCTAAGAACTGCTGTTCGGAGATTGTAGCAAGACAATCAATCTACTGTGCTTTAAAAAAGCTTTTATGGATTTTATTTGGATTTGAAAGTTTGGTTCAGATGAATCGTGTGGCCCCTCCCCAACTATGGTGTAACAGGCAAGACTCTGAGGTCCAAGTTGTGTATTACCCAGCCTGCAAGCCAGTTAAGAGCTCAAATACAACATACTGTATGACCTTTAGTCCTCAGCAGTAACTGCAGCACATGGGTCATGGGCTATGGCTATTCACTGACACTCCTGTACACATAGGAGCTTCTAGAAGCCCTGACGACTTCCAGACTTCCTGTTTTTACACTGGAGAAAAGTACAACAGCAGCTTATCATGGCTATTAGTGTGAGAATGGACAACAGGCTGATAAAGAGATACACCAGCAGGAGGTTCTGGCCCCTGCTCCTCCAAGTCACATGACTACAATCATTGCTCCTCTGTTGCATGTACTAAGGCTCTGAGCAGAAGTCAAGGGTGTAGTTATTACCCTCTAAGATTGAGATTACAGTACATGTACAGTACATGCAGAAAGCATTCTTATTTTCACTGGTAGAAAGCTCTTCCAGATACTGAATGTGCTGTTGATGTTGTGAGCTGCAGGGCCCGTTGGAAGCTGTCCAGTTTAGAAGGAGGAACTGACACTTCCCTGCTTTCCAAGCCCCAGCCTCACTGTGTTTCTGTCTATCTGTCTCTGTCAGTGTGTCTCAGGGGAAATCGAGGCCCTTTGCTGACACATCTCTCTCGCTCACACACACATACACACATCCACTTTCTTTCTCTTTCTGTATATCACTCTTGTTCTTTACGTTCCTCCATCCATCTTGGTGCCTTTCTTGCCTCTGTCTCAGGGGTATTCGAGACCAGAGCAGCCACTGTCACATCGGGAGTCATCCAGTGTGACAGAATGATGAGCATCACACAGGCTCAGGCCTGCTGGACCGGGCCACAGACTGCCAGCCACAACACACACGAACACACATGCAAACACACACAAAGTCACACTGAGATAGAGGGAAACAAACATGTTGATTATACCTTCTATTCTGTCACCAGCCCATCCTGAAGGTCAGTCTACTGTACAATAAATAGTAAATGTTACGCTCCTCTCCTTGAATGAATGTCTTTGCTTTTATTTTCCTCTTTCTCTGTATTGTTTTCTTAAAAGAATAGAATAATATTCATATTTTGCCATAAAAAATGTGGCCTTTCTGTGAATGAGATGAAAATATATTAATCACTGTGTCTGCATGTTAAAGGCAGAGCTGGAGTATACATGTGGTTATCGTAGACTACCATAAAGACTGCAAACCTCACCACGAACTGCTTAAAAATATATATTTCTGTCTGAGTTTCACATTTTAAGATTGGACGAGAAGTGTCTGTGAACATTTTTCAGTCTTTACAAAGATGTTGTATGAGGTTGAAGTCTGGGCTTTGGCTGGGTCACTCAAGGACAGAAGAAACCACAC
Source organism: Ctenopoma kingsleyae (assembly GCA_032353495.1). Taxonomy (NCBI): domain Eukaryota; kingdom Metazoa; phylum Chordata; class Actinopteri; order Anabantiformes; family Anabantidae; genus Ctenopoma; species Ctenopoma kingsleyae. The sequence continues at coordinate 555,959 of JAUBNQ010000002.1, read as the reverse complement.
CAGTGTTGTCTTGATTGTTTCCTTCAGGTCGTTGTCATGTTGAAAGGTGTGTAAGACTGTAAGACTCAAATTCAATCCAATTCAATTTATTTATATAGCACCAAATCACAACAAAAGTCATCTCAATGCACTTTACAGTGTAATGTTTAAGACCTTACAGAATATATCTATAGTGTGGAAAACCCAACAGTCCCACTTGAGCAGCACTAGGAGACAGAGGAGAGGAAAAACTCCCTTTAACAGAAGAAACCTCCAGCAGAACCAGGCTCAGGGTGAGTGGAAAGAGGAGAGAGAAAAGAACAGGAAGAAATGGTGGCATATAAATGGTTAGAGGAGAGGAGAGGATCCCAAAAGGCTGTAATACATTTACATGTTGAAAGTTACTAGTTATTTTCAGAAAAATGTCATCATGCTAATTCAGTCAACTGAATTATTCATTGTTATCTATGTACATGCGTTTAGTTAGTTTAAGTTGATTAACAAGTCATTTAATATTCAGTGTATAAGAGTAAAAATCAACTTTGTTCAAAACTTTGTGTTTTAAAAAAATGCATTTATTATACAGTAATTTCCTCAGTAAGGACACAGTGAAATGCATATTAAGCAGTCATTATAGTTATATTGATAGTCATTCTGCTCATCAGGTTCCCAGAAAAATGGGAAGAATAAAAATCAGTGCATCTACTGTATTAAAGACTTCTTTCTTTTTTCACAGCCTAGTCCAGGAATTTCCACAGCTGGTCCTCAAGGCTCTACCCACTGCTGATTACCTGGATCACGTGTGTTCAGTCAGTCAGAAGCTGGATGATGCTTATTCACTTTGTCTTCCCCAACCCCACCCTCATCTGTGATGTTATCTTCCAGTTTCTGATTAACTTAACTCCAAGGTCTTCAGATGCTGTTTACAGTTTCAAATTTGAAGCTAATAATCAATGTTTTGGAACATGAGGAAATCAGGATCATAAGGATAAGTGTACAGTAAGGAGGGCATTGAAGTGAGTGCTTGAAATGAAATGAACTGAAATGAAATTTCATGGCAATGCTTTCAGTGTTTGTTGAGGATTTTCACTGTTAACCCAAGTGTTTGACTGACTGACATTTCCATCCCTAGAGCCACACTGCTGGGTTGAAAAGAAACAAGAATATACAAAACTCTATCACCATATCTTTGACGCTAACCTCTGGCTGAACACAGCAGAAATCCCCTTTAAACAAACCTCAAAATATTTGGCCCTCTCACTTAAAAATTATTTTGTGGTAGGAAAGTAATCGTGAGTTGGATTATGTTGAGAGCGCCATTCTATCGAGTGAATAAAGCATTAGACTGACTCAGAGCAGTGGGGTTTATGTGGGTGGCATTCATACAAAGCACATAGCAACACACATGACGTATTTGCAACTAACCAACTATGTAAATTAACAACATTTCCTTATTATAATGAAGTAATGTAATCCAGTCACAGTCACGTTTCCTTCTATATGTATTTGCTGTTGGAAAGTAGTTGACAAGGTTTAAATATTGAAGCAGTAAATCACTGGAATGCGAAGTAAAAATCTAAAAGTCACAGTTCTTCTCTGTGAATAAATGCTGCACTACAAAAGCAGGTGTGTGTGTGTGTGTGTGTGTCACAGTGTCACTGAGTCAGATTAAAGGCCTGTTTTTATCTCTGCTCTTGAGGGAAAAGGTTGCTGTGATCAACAAAAGAAATAGAAATGAAAACCTGTACTGAACAGAAGCACTTCTACAAATAAATAACTGAGAAGAAAAAAGGTGGAATGACTTTCTCAGGAGACTGGTTTTGGTGGGGGAGTTTTTCTGTTAGTTTACTTGCTGTGCAGAGATTTCCCAGCAGCATCACAAGACTGTGTTAATTTGGCTTCACTGAGTGATTCTACAGTAGTTCAATTAATGATGACAGGATGACTGTAACCCTATTTCATGTGTTAGGAAGTACATGTATGTGCACGTAATAAACATTATAATCATGTCTAAATGCGTGAAAACATGTGCAAGGTGGGGGCAGTGATTAATTGTGTCGGGGTGAAGAAAGGTGAAGTGTTGTAGTCTCACCTTGGTCACACAGCACAAGCACAAATTACAAGTGTTTCTCATCACTCTCTGCAAGAATAAGCAGTTGTGGGTTTGTGTTACATAGCTCTTTGAGCCCTGATGACATCATCATGGTTTCTTAGACTTTGCACATTGCACAAAGCTCCCAGAGAGAGAGAGAGACACAGAGGACACATGTGTCATGGAAATTCTTCTGAGAACAATGCGATGGATGATCCCAGGTTTAATATATGAAGCATGGAGAGAAGACCAGTGTTCTCTGACCAGGGTTTCCAAAAGGCATGCTCTCAAACCGTTACCCAAAAGAGGTCCCACCCTCACATCATAAAACCCTAATAGCACTAAACATAGCTGGTAAACTGTTCTACTCATGCCTCCTGAAAATCTACAGGATTGCACAGTTCAGTGTCTTGCCCATGGAAACTTCAACATATGACAGGAGGAGCCAGGAGTCAAACCGCTGATCCCACAATTGGTAGACGACTGCTCCACCTTCTGAGCTACAGCCACCCAATAATACACGTGGTAAATTAATGTGTAACGTTCACTGACAGCAGCAAATATGAGACTGAGGAAAAGAACAAGCTTCAAGTGAACAATGAATAAAACACAAAAAAAGCAAACACGGGGCGTATGTCTGCGGCAAGCTGCTCATACATTTACAATGCAATTTATGATAAATCAAAACTGTAATTTGCAGATAAATTTTGAATAACCAAAAAAAATGCTCAAAGAACCACTGGTCTTCCTGGAAGGAAAGTATTAAACTTTCACAGGAAGGAATGTGTCCACAACCACTATTGGGGTGTGGCATAAAAAACATTTCAGGCACTCAGGTAGATCATTAAAAATAAATGGCCTTAAAAGATATAGATCTTTGTGTAGTTGTAAACACATTGGAGATATCTTTACGGTGAATTCTATTAATGTCTAAGAAATGCTTCAGTGGTGTCTGTGATGTCATTGAAAACAGAATTCTGGCTAATTGAAATGTAATTGTAGATATCTTCACCGACCATGTTGACAAGTCACACTGTAATTTCAACTAGGCAAAATATAATTTTAGATGTCTGAAATTTAATGGATATTCAAGTGAAACTAATGAAATGACATAAGTGCTCGCTGTAACATTTAATGTAGAGTCAAGCTCCATGAAATGATTTTTTCCTTAATTTAATACGTATATTATGGAACATTTAACACACAAACATTTAAAATATAGTACATTTAAAATACATCATATAGTAAGCCTTTTTCATTACTAAACAATTCAATTCAATTATTTATATAGCGCCAAATCACAACAGAAGTTATTTCAAGGTTTAAGACCTTTCACAATATAAGTTTATACAGAATAATGTAGAAAAACAGAACCAAAAGTCCCAGAGTTCATAAGTTTGTATTTGTAAGATTAGTGCTAATGGGCCACCGTCTGAGGAGGATGACAGGTAGCACTGTCACTGATGGTAACAGCTGCCATAAAGCACATCACAGTGAGAGTGGAGAGACACAGACTCTGTTCCAATCTGTCAGAAAGGTTCACATTAGACTACTTCCAGTAGATGGGAGAAGATAGAGAGTTAGGAATAAGTGGTAATGTATTATAAGATTGATTTACTGTAAACTCAGGGAATTTGTCTTTCTTTGACATTATTTGATCTCTGTTGCGGTGTGCTCTGACTGACACTCATCATTCCTTCTTACTTTTGGCCAACAAAATGATTTGCTTTGCTTTACAGTGACATGTTCTGAATCTCATATCTCTTGTTAAGATGTCGTGGAGACAGACAAACACATAAATACACAATGGACCCATCCTAAACCAGCAAAGACTGAAAGACTGCATCATATGTGTCTCAGTTTGTGGTTATACTCATGTCTTTGTGTGTCAGGGTATTATCATTAGTCACTGTGTGACTTTCTGAAGTCATGTAATCTTGTATCTTTCATCAGAAGAAGGTACCTCCAATCAGAACAGTCATTATACTGATGCATGGATGTGGATTTTCCAGAATAACAATAACTCTGTTGAGGACACTGCTCTGAATAATGTTAAACTTTATTTTAATGATGTAAACAAACACAAAGGCATTTATTTGTTTACTGGTAATGTGGTTGAAGTCATCACTTCATTGGATTTGAGGTTAGAGGGGAGATTCCCTCCATGAAGCACAGTAACGTCTCAAAAAACAATAAAAATATAATTCAGTCAAAATATAATTTATAATTTATACAGCCCTAATTACATACTTACTACCAAGTAAGCTCTGTACATAATTCATTAATATAAATTTTATCATCTTAATCTAGAAAATAAGCTCTTTTCCCCTACTGTTCTTTAGAAGGATTTTTAGGCCATTTTCCCATTTCATGGTAAGTAAGCACTATGTTTTAAATACAGAGGAAATAAAAAGTATTTTCCTGGAGATTCTTAGCTCCTAAGAGATCAATGTGGAACAGGACATGAAACTATGAAAACTGGTTCTGGAAAAGAGCATGGGTTTGTTTGACCACTACAGGTTAAGTAAAGTGAACCTAATGACAACAACAGGTGTATTCAAAGTGTCTGAAGGAGAGCAATGGGAAATCAACAGTCGCATGGTTAAACACATCGATGCTAATGATTTAGCAGCAGTAGGTCATTTACAGAAAACTCACCCGTTCTCCCAGCAATGGAACATGTCTTGATCTGTGTGTGCATGTCACCGTGTGTGCTTTTGTTTCCACAGTTGTGCAAAAAGTTCAGCCGAGCAAACAAAAGTGAGAGTGACAGAAGCGTAAATGATCCGCAGACTAAACAGTGGAGTTCAGTGTTAGTGAGAGAGAGTGAAACAGTGAGCACGAATAGTTAGAGAGGCTGAGCATAGAGACAGGCATGTCAGCCATTTGAGACACAATCGATTGACAGATAAAATGAAAGTGGTCTGTCTCTGTCCTTGTTCCTCATCCACCACTGTCCCCATGCTATTGACAGCTCAGTGGAAAATGACATGGTAGCAGAGTTATGGTGGATGAACACAATGTTCTCTAAGGGAGGAGAAACACAGAGTGAGTGAGTGTGAGTCGGAGAAGGAATGAGTCTTAGAGTGTGTGTGTTCTCATTAGCAGGTAGATAGGGCATGGCGGAGCTGACAGGTGTGACAACAGGATACTGGGTTATTCAGGCTGACAGTCAACAGTGAACACACACACACATTCAAACACACACATCAAATTTCCATCCAGGCCAATTTGCAATGGCTAATGCTGCCGCACGCTGGTCAGACATTTGTCGGGAAATGGGCGGGGGCTGACAAAGCTATTGAGTCTTTGAGAAATATTTCATTTGTCTGATGATTTCAACCAGAACTGGGTCAATTACACAGCAGACACACAGAGTGGGCAGGGAGGATTTCCAATCAGCCACCAGGGAGCTGTGAAGGGCACTTTGTGCTGGAAATGACACAAACTACAGGACTATGTCCAGGTTGCAGATAGTCTTAACTTTTGTCTCAGGGTGGTTATAAGCCAAATGACCCATATTCAATTGAAAATAGGTCACATTTCCCCAAGGAACAGTGACATTGACCAAATGTGTACAAAAAAATATCTAACCTGAAGATAAGCAGCAATGGCAGGTTGAGTGTAGAAGTGCATATATATTTTTTTTCCATTAATCATTGTGATTTAATAAAGTTATTATAATTAAAACTATGTTTTCTATTTTTGTTAGGGCGTTATCAATAGGAGAGGTTAGTTACTGAAATTCATCTAATTTAGGATTTTGTGTATATCTTCTGGATATACACCAACCTCCTGTCCCCACAATGCAAACCAAGCTCTGACCCAAAGTGAATGTGGCATTTCTTCAGCAGTAATGCAGACATTTCACTGGACTGTGATGAAGAAGGAACTTTCACTTTAGCTGTCAGGCTATATTCTAACCCTTTAGATAGTGACTGTAAGGATGGGGTTATGAATATCATGTTTTTGCTACATAAGATGGCCACTGTCAGTACCTTTTGTTGATTGTTTCTGGGCATCCTCAATTGATGGAAGACCCGGGGCAGATCCAAAGCAGAGAGGTTGTATTTCTGGAAATACCCCAGGGTCCCCTAGTAGGAGCTGGGAAACATTTCTAAGGAATACCTTGCTGATCCTGTTGCCATCACAGCTGGGCTCTGGATAAACCATGAAAAATGGACCGAAGGATGGTTCAATGATTATCTTAACATGTTTTTCTTTTAAACTGCCTTTATGGGAAGAATTAATCAGCAAAATGATTGTCAGTTGTCAGGAAAGATACTGGTCAGAACCAATTTTTTTTAAAAGGTCTGTGCCATCTGTGAGACAAAGCTGAATGTGTACAGTATGTCAAAGAATAAATGAAGAAAGAGCCTTTGCAAATTATTTTTTTACTTTAAATAATAGATTCAATATTGGTCTAGCAAGTGCAATGATTTTTAATGTCTGGCGATGTAAGGTTTTACCTTGGATAAAATTAAGTATGACAAATATCTTGATTAGATTTTTAAATCTTTTTTATCTTATTTTTATGATTTATATATATATATATATTTTATCTCAGAATAACAAACAAATGAAAAAATAAATGATGTGCTTGGTTGTGTCCAGCTTTAATGATTAACCCCTGGCAAACCTCTTCTTAAAATTTACCAACTCCCTCTGTACTACCTCCAAAAGCTGTTTGTGTCAAAACAAAAAAGGTTGTGTCATCAACAAATACAATGCATTTCATAAATCTGGAAAGATTGAAAATATTTGATACTACCTTCAGGAACCCCACACCTGACCTTCTATATTTTCTAAGAATAATTGATGAACTGGAGATATTTTACTATATTATCCAAAGAACGTCTTAACTGAAAATGTTTCGCTAAATCTCTTTATGATCTCTAACTTATCTAGCATGTGCTGTATATGAAGGTACAGTAGGGTTCAAATTTCTGCAGGCTGAACTGAACAAATGGAAACAAATCCCTGCATGCATGACTGATAAGCTTTAGTAAATTGGGTAAAAATGTCTAGTATGGTCTTTTAAGCAGGACCTATTTGCCCAGTGAATTGTCATCTTGGAGAGCTCAGGTGTCCACTTTGGCTCTCCCTTGCTAGCTCCTGGGCATCCTGTTCTCAGTCTTGTGATTTGATTCTGATGTCTTCCGCCTGGCATCAAATTGCATTACTACTAGCCCAGTGTGCACAGCAGCAGCAGGATATCAATACTGATTGCCAGCCATAATTACAATGTAATGTTTGAAAGAAACAGAGGCTGTATGAGATGTTATCAATATTTATGCCACAGCTGATTTCATAAGCTCCTTATTTTAAGGTCACAGGGACATATTATGCAGAGTTATGGACTATCACAAAGCAATAAGTGAAGCTTGAAGTGCTGACCTTAAATCTGTCCTTCCTTTTTTATCGATGTTGTTGGTAAAATATGACCTGCACAAATATGACTATTTGTGTTATTTACAATGCACAGAGATGTAACGACCGGAAATTGGAACATGTGTAGCCCGTTTTGCTCATTGTTGCCAGTGATTGTGAATGGTGATGAAAATATGATGAAAGAGGATCAATCAATACTTTCTCAATCTGTAGTACTTTGTTCACAGAAAATTTCTTTCAACAAATGACAATCAGATCATTCTGGTAGAATTCAAACTGTTATGGATTCAAATAAAGTTGATGAAGGTATCCCACAAGGATCAATATTAAGTCCACTGCTATTTACTCTCTAAACTACTACTCATTTGCCTGCTGAACATGACAATGTACAGTTTTATGCAGACACATTGTTCACATACTCATAAGAGACTAATAAACCACACCTTTTCCAGATTACAATTTGCTTTTCATCAATTCCAGAACTCTTCATCTTGTTCCACTCCTAAAAAAATAGAAATATTCAAAGCAAACACTCGCATTTGTGTGTAAACTTTATGCCTAAGGCCCCATGAAGACTAATTGGAGGCAACTTGGGTGAGACATATCACCATTGTGTTAGCACTCAATCAACGCTTCAGTAGCAGTAGGACAGCAACAAGACATAGAATAAGATTTTTTTGCCTGTAATGTACATTTTTGTAACACATATGTACTTTTGATCATGTATTATACCATTTGTTTTTAACTTGAAAAATAATTCCATATCATATCTGGATTTCCCCTCTTTAAAAATCCTTCATGTTGTTAGCCACCTGTTTTCAGAAGAAAACACTGTGCATCATTTGTCATTTGTCCAAACCTGCTTTTTTAGTATGTATCACACTGTATTAAATATAAATAGAAATATAATCTTCTATGACAACTGAACCATTACAACATTCCACCTAATTGTTCACCTCAAGCTTGGCTGGGTTAGTTAGATTTTTGGACATGGTGTTCACCATGCACATCATACCATTTGTTCCCTTTTGTAAACCAGTTGAAGCACCACATTACTGGAGGTTCATCACAGCCTGATGCAGTGACAGGAAGAAACAAGCTAATGACCAAGACAATTAATAGCATGGATGAGAGCTTCCTCCCTCCTCCTCCTGTTCCATTCCTTAAATATTAATTTAGTCCTATTAATTAGGACTTTATGATATTAAGATGTGTGGGTGATGAAAGGGAGGGGGACAAGAGCTGAGACTGGTTAGAGTAAATTAGTTTAAGACAAATGACATGCAAGAAGATGTGTACCACACTCTGAACCTTGCCATTGCGTTTAATGGCTCCAAGGCTGACAATGTGATAGAGCTGGTGCATGATGAGGAAGAGAGTTCATTTTCCACAAAGGTAATACACTGTTAATGACTACGGAGGAGAGAATTACTACGTTGTACGGGTTATGAGCAGTTACACAGTTTCATGAGGTCTGCTGTGTGTTACCTGACTGCACATAGAAAATCACTTGGTTGACATTTTCCTGTGTAAACCAACTAAAAGGGGTTTGCCAAGGAAGTAGTGGGAGTTTAGAAAAGGCTACGGACGGCCCCCTCAGATTTACCCAGCTACATTTTGTCAACATTTGCCTGAGTGTTAACATAGAGAGATGGGTCAAATCTTGTTTAATAAATGAAACATGCAAGCAAAATGCTTTTTTAAAGACAGAGCACTATTTAATTTGCAGCTGAAAGGCTTTCCATTATTAAATTAAATGTCTCTTGTATGAATATTCTAGTGCATTGAGTGATAAATGAGGTGTGTTTTGAGTTGCATAATGGAGTTTCCTATCTCACCACTGCAAATAATGATCCACCTATCTCAGTAAGGAAAAGACTGAATAGCCCTGAACATAATCAACCTGGGAGCAGATAGACACATTTCTTTAATTTGAGTCCCTTAGCATTCAAAGAGCAGAGCAGTTTTAAAAGAGTAGATTTAATCAGGTGTCGCAATTTCTTGTGAGACATTCAACTTTTTTTTGTGTGTAGCGTACTAGTAGAAATAGCTGATGAATGCATCTTGCATGATTCAAGGAAATTCTCCAATGATTGTTTTACTAATGAAAGTCATTTACATGCAATTGAGGAAAGATAAGGTGTATTTCCACCAGAAAGTTCCCTTCTTTTCCCAGGAAATCAAGTCCAGGAACCTTCCCTGGAGTTAAAGTCTCTTTGAGGGAGTTGTGATTTGCATTTCCACAGCAGGGCCAAAGCCCTGAGAATATTAATGTATCAAAAGCACAACAGTGCCTTACTTTTTTCATCATAAAATGCACAACAGTGGGTTTCAACAAGTTAAATTTAAGACTTCTTAAAATCTTTTGTAGACAACTATGAATGCACTGTAGGATTTTTACTGTGCATTTTTTTGCAGTCAGAGATGACAGTGGATGATTTGGTCAAACATTTATAGACATTATTAGAATTGTTGAATTCAAAATAATAGTTTTGCCTTGTCCAAATGAT
>JAUBNQ010000002.1:518067-528306 GCA_032353495.1 Ctenopoma kingsleyae | reverse complement strand
GAATATAAGGCGCACTGTTGATTTTTGAGAAAAATATAGGCTTTTAAATGCGCCTTATGGTCCAAAAAATACGGTAATAAGACAGCAGCAATTTAAGATAAAATTTTTATCCAAATCCTTTCAGATACAGTCAAAAGACATAGAACTGTGAAATAATAGTTAGTTTTTTTGGTTGGAGTCAGGAATATTTTGAAACGCATAATACATTCACATAATTGTGGGGTTCAGCACAATGATGAGTCAAGGCTGTATGTTTGTGGTATTTGGGGAAGAAAAGACCATATATGTACTGTATATATATTTCAGACAGGATTAAAGCAAAGACATATGTGGATAATTTTCAGTTGCAGTTGCTTTTCTGCCATGTGTTTTGCCAAGAGGAATATCACACATAATTTAACCCTTGAACCACTGGGAAGAAAGTGAGTGCTAGAGGGGATAAACTATGTGTGGTTGTGTGTGTGCGTGTGTGTGTGTGTGAAGGTAGGTAGTAGGTGCTCACATCACATTCACACAGAGGTTATGTTGTTCCTGCTTTCCTGCATTCTTTGCTTTAATCCTCTTTGACAGGCCTTGTGTAAATACCAGAGGTTTGGAGCAGTTGGAAATGACTGAAGGTTCAGAGGGGAAAGTTGAATCCTGAGAACAGAGGTTGCTCCAGACACCTCTGTGTAAATACACAAACTCACAGAAAATGACAGGGGTCAAAGTGGAAAAGAGTAAAATCAGGGTCTCATTCCATTCAGAGTGGCAAAATAAAGGAAGTACTGTTCTTTCCTCTCATGTGTCTCCATCAATGATAGTGTGTTTTGTGTGGCAATCATCTGCCAATAAAGCAGTGTTTTGATTGCAGCTGTGCGACATATTTCCCTGGACATTCTAGAATTTGAGTTTATTTAAGGGAAAACACCGTGTTACACATATTTATATAGCATCAGGTTCATTTAGATGGTAAAATTCTTGCATAATACAAGAAAAGTTAACATTTATTCATTTAAAATACACAAATGTAACCAACACAAAGCAAGCGTAGAAGTTCAGGAAAAAATGAGGTACCCCTTTAAGTCCGTTTAAAGCACATCCAAATGTATATGTGTTTATGTATGTGTACATTTCAATAAGGACAGATCAAAGGAGTGTTAATGCAAAAGTTTAATGTTGAACATAAGAGATATTTGGCAGATAGACCCCAGACAAGAAAACGTATTGCAACATAATGATGAGCAAGGATAGGTTATAGATGAAACCCCCAGGGTCTAGATGCTGGTGGCGGTGGAGAAATCAGCCAGGAGAGAAGGATGAAAACAGTGGACAGATGCCTGGAGTGTCCCTCAGGATAAGGTGGTGATGGGGTGGAGGAGGGTTGCACAAGTGTAGGTCTGAAAGGCAGAAACAGAGTGACATTTAAAGAATGGACTCTATGAGCTGATTGGTTTGAGAAAGTGGGAAGAAAGGTTATTGGATGGAGATGACAACTTGAATGAGGGGAAAACAGCGTGGGAAAGCAGAAATGATGGAATAGATTTAGTAGGCAATCCCAGCAGAGAGTCAGTATAAAGATTCAAGATTCAATTCAAGATTCAAAAAACTTTATTAATCCCAGAGGGAAATTGTTTTGCCTTGTTACAGCCGCTCTCAGTTAAAAAAAAAAGAGAAGAAAAGAACCACGGCCAGAATCAGCACCAACAGAATACTGATACATAAATACACAAAGCACAGAATATACAAGAACAACACCACAGACTCATAGAACATCCACAGCATGGTGCTGCAGACGTTAAAGGACCTGAGCCTCCTGAAAAAATACAGTCGACTCTGGGCCTTTTTGTACTGAGTGGTAGTGTGTGTTGACCAGTGAAGTTTATTGTATTGATTATAGTATATCATATCATATTTACTGACAGTTACTGAGACAAAGTTTTCACAGCCTCACAACTGTAGAATAATCACTGTGACTGTGTCCAACTTGCATAGGGATTAATAAAGTATTTCTGATTCTGATTCTGATATTATGTTCACAGAACAATAAGAGTAATCTTCAGTTTGCATTCTGTGAAGTGTTGAAGCCATGAAATAGAATGATCTAAAGATGAATGGAAGGAGAGCATTCACAGTGTGAAATAAAGAAAGTGAAACAGTCTCAACCTTATTTTCATTCATCCCACCTCCTCACCAGTGCAAAGGTTACTATACTTTTTGTAGATAGAGGTTGAGAGAGGTAGAGACAGTGAAACACTGCCTGGCATTCCTTCATTTGGGATCAGTAGGCCAGAAAGTGCCTGAGGAGAATGGCTATGTAATCTCTCTCCTACGCCCCTGAACCCACCATGGCTTCAATACATACTATGGGGCGCCCTAAGGGTGCACCCAGCACCCACCACAGCCTCCAGAAGCAGAAGCCTCCAGATAGAGAAGGGTGGAGGAGGTCAGAATGCAGAGAAAGATGTTGCAAGAGACTATAAAGATACATAAAAGACATCTCTCACTGGTGCAAAATTATTTTAAGGAACTTTGGATGGAAAATATAAACTGTAGACTTTCCATTTAGTCCAGTTCTATTGGAAGAGTAAGTGTTTGTGTCAAAAGGTTAAAATTTCAACAACTAAAAACATGAAGTAAAGTGCTGCCAAACCTTTTTAAACTTGCATAATATTTTCTGAAAAGGAAACCATTCTTTTAGTAACACTGAGAAGTCATCTGTACATTTCTGAAAGTGTGTGTCAATGTGAAAAAAGGCACTTCTCTTTCGTTCTTTGCTCACAGGCCTAATTACACCAATTTTTAGAGACACTCTGGAGAAAAAAAGAATTGGAACTACAGTCTGGTGTAGTTGCCACAGAATGTGGATTCAGTGTTGACTGTGTGTGGATGAAAGTTTATAAGAGTTCAATCCAAGTCTTTGAGTATGAAGTCAAAAAAACAAGTGCTGGAGAAACATGAATACTATTGATTACAGTGGATGAGTCCCTGTTCTGAAGCTCAGGTTGTTGAAATCTGACTTTTTTTTCTTTCTATATCATTGTACACAGAGAACAACAGCATGGTATGAAACACAGTTTGCTGCTGCTAAACCAACTGGTGTCTGCATATTTTATCACAGTTCTTCTCTCTTTCCTTAAACACCAGCAAGATAAAAAAACAAGCCTGAGTCTCAAGGTGTGTTAATATATAAAGTTTCAATGCCTTGCACGGGGGAGCTGCACTGCAAAGCAAAGCACTGACCTTGCACATTAACATGTGGGGGGATAACTAGGGATCGAACTGCCCACCCTGCAATTAGTGAATTACCCACTTTACCTCAAGAGTCGCTGCCCTCCTATTTATGTCTTAATGAAACAATACAGTCCCTGGATAAGCCCCAGTCAAAACTGAATAAATATATGAAGAACAGTAATCAACCAGCATATCATATTTTTGTCTTGTAATTTCTCTAATCTTTTCTTTGGACCGGTACAAAACAAGATGTGAAAATGTTACCTTAGACCAGTGGTTCTTAAATGGGGGTACGTGGAGACACTCCAGGGGGTATGTGAGAAAATAAAAAATAAAAACAAAAATCATTAAATCTTTTTCTGAGAGGCCCACAGATATCTTCACATCATCAAATCTATCAGTCTTTAAATAAAAGTTTGGACACCCCTGCTCTTTACCTAATTAGGTTTATTATGTAATAAACCAAATTGTTGAATCTCATAACACAAAAATTTAGAAATGAGGGATCTGATTTGAATCTTTGCTCATGATTTTGCCTGGTATCTTAAAAGTCTTTGATTTACGGGTCCCATTCTAAAGTTTTTAAGTTTCTGCATCTGTATGACCATAGAGAGAGATTTTTTTTTCCTCTTTAACTTTACCTTTTTTCAGTTTCGAGAACGCATTGCCACAGGTCATTAAAAGGTTTAAATTCCTTGTATTGATTCAAAACAGGGGCCCCCAAAATAATCTTGCATAGGGCCCCCAAAGAGCCAGAAATGGCCCTGGAAGAGATCTTAATAAACTGAAGTGAAGGGCTTGGGTACAGATGGACAGACAGGCAATCATAGCAAAATAAGAGGAGCGGACTAAAGGAAAAATCCCAAAACAGCAAGACATCCAAAGCAAGGCATGCAATCATGAAGGCAAAAACAGGTCTAAGGGCATTTGTAAGATATAAGTCCAAAGTGAAGGGAGCAGACAACAGGGGCTCTGCTTTGCAAGAAGAACTCATGTGTGGCCTATGGACCAAAGTAGGGAGTAAGGACAGCTTTGGACGACAAGCTGGAGTTCAGTGGAGGAAGTGGAAGCCTTCTGGAGGATGAATGGGCCATTGAATTTCTGGGCAGGGTGCAGGAGCGTGGATGTAGGCTCAGTGATCTGACAAGGCTTTAGCTGACTCAGGCAGGGCCTGAGTTTACAGTGCAAACCTTAAACTCAGGAAGCTGCTGGGCATTAGCAGAAATGAATGCCAACTGGAGAGCAGAGGTGATGACCATGAAGACCAAATCAGGATCAGGTGAGAGCAGCAGGGACTGTATAATGCAAGACAGCTGAGAGTCTAGATTGCTGGTAAACTGAGACCCTAGAACGGCTCTGGATACTTGTGCAGCTGAGTGGACCACCTATTACTGGACACAAACAGAGTAGCTGAATTGGAAACAGTTGGAGGCATGCACAACCCTAGACAGCTGAGAGGCAGACTGTGTTGTCCTGAAACTAACCATACTGCAACACCCCTATGTTTGAAGACATGTGTGATATGTGTTGAGTTGAGCAGATCTGTAGTCTCACTCAGGGACTTCTCTACTGCAACAGCACCTTCAGTAACATCCACTCAGTGAATTCACCACTGTGTGTTTTACTGTTGTTTAAGTGTGTGTGTGTGTGTGTTTCTTCTGAGTTAATTCCCTTGTAACTACTTTGGCCCAGTCACTCTAACTGTTTCTGGCAACAATGTCAGTCACTCTCCTTTCCCAAACCAAACTATTACCTGAGAGTTTATTGCCCTCAATTTCTTCCAGAAACCCTGTAATCCTCCAGCTCTCTCTTTTCCTCAGTGGCCCCTCTGGTATGTTAAAAAACAATGGCTTTGCAGATGTGTGTTTGTGTGTGTACAGAGTTCTGCACAATGGTTCTTCCTCTCTCACTTGTTGATGAATAAGGAATGAAGTGCTGAGCCCATCACCGCAGGGGAAAGATTCCCCTAGCAGGTCTTCTTCTTACATGTGCAGTCACACAAATGTACACACAGGCATTTACATGCATATAAAATGCAAGTATACATGTCCACAGATGCTGACACGTGTGCAAACACACAGACTTTCTGCTGCAGCCTGCTCTCAGGTGGTAATTATGCGGGTGCTGCACTATATCCTGGGAATTATTTAAATGGTCAAATGAAGTGATGTACCATGGACCAAGAAGTAGGCTCAGGGGAGCCTTTGCACTGGACTGACTGTGATAATATGTGTGTGTGTGTGTGTGCTTTAAACCACCATAATTTCCCCTCAAATAAGCTGTGGAGAACATACTTCTGTCACCAGACCCCACAGCACCTCATTTGTGTTTCCTCTTGCAAACATTCGGCTCTATTGGTTTCTGCTTGTACTCTAATCTGAATGCAGGTAGAGATGGCACCTTTAGAAATGAGCATTACAGCAGAAGTACGTGTTATGGCTTGATCCTTTAAGGCTCTATTAATCTTTCAGTAAAATGAACAGATTAAATAACCATTGAGATCAGTCCTCTCTATTGTTGTGTTGTGTTCACATATGACTGAGTTGTATAAAAATGTATGACTTTTGATGTATATTGAGAAAATTGGGCCCTAAGGGTTTACCCGCCTTGGTCTATTGTGACAACTCAGCTACTGATTCTGATGAAGAATTTTGCCTCATAAATTAAATCTTGGCCTTTCAAATCCCACATCCCACATCTAACCCTGATGAGTTTTTGAGAGAAACAGACTGAAGGAGCCCACACACATTGTCCTTTACAGAGGTTTTGGAGTGCTGATGGATGAGTCCAACGACTGTCTGTCATGCTGATGGATTAAAAAATAATTACTGTCACTGGCACACGGGTACTTACATAATCTGTGTTCAAAAAAAGAGAAAATCTAACTAAAGAGCGTACTATCCAGACCTTGGGAAATATTTTTCTTTTCATATTTTTCTTAACACAGACATAAACATTTCAAGACGAACAACATTGTTCCAGCTGCCTGCAGCATTTAGCTGAAATGATCAAATGGAGCTTCAACATCTGGCTTTATATATGAATAAACTTCTACAAAAAATAACCACTGAAAGTATGTCGCCAATGAAACCATTCTTCTCACTGAAAAAAGTAACAAATTTACCACAAGGGGGTCAAACAATGAGACAACATTTTTCCGCTTGAGAGCGAAGAGAAGAAGCACTGCATAATTCCCAGACTCCTTAGTAATACTGTAAAACACTTACATGGCTTAAAACACTGCATGTGATTACAGCCCTGCAGTGTCCATTAAGAGAACAAATGATGAAAACAAGGGCAGATCTCTACACTTACATTTCTTTTTTAGTGTGTGTGCACCTAGGTGAAGAAAGTAATGGGCCCAGATTTAGTGGTGTAATCCAGCTCTTGCTATGTGACATCTAAATTCTGAAGAAATTTTGATCCAGATCAATAAAATGTGGAATGTATATAAATAAACTGAACTGAACTGAATACAGTCAAAGTACTGTATTCAGTGTCATACAACATCCACAGTGTTATACGGTTTCCTTATGGTTAGGTTCAGGCACTCAGAGCATTTAAGGTTAAGGTCTAACTTAACAGACATACACAACTTATTACCCTTTAAACAAAATCTCTCTAACCCTAACCAAAGTGCTTCTGTAGGTTTTAACATGCTATTTCCTAGACTTTCAATATTTCTAATTTAAGCAATTTTCCATTTTTTAGCCCGATTGTTATGTTAGATTTGATGTATTTTTATGTACAAAATTGACCCCTGCTATTGGTGTTAACATACCGTAATGTTAGCAATATACAGAAATGATAAAGGGCTGAGTAGAGTTTAGACATCCAGCTAAGTAAATAACTTTGGCAGCAAGTGGGAGTCAGATAGAAGAGAGCTGACAGCCATTCACAGCCACGTGGAGCTGGTCTGCCCACTTGAATAGCACAAAGAACCCAATAAGTCTAGTTTGCACTGTGGTCCACACAGAAACCTTCAGGTGGCTGTTCCACAGCCAAGTAACTTAAGCTCCTTTCATGGACCCTTTATAAAGTAAAGTGTTTCTACACCTTCATATGAGTGTGGAAACATACAAACATTACAGGGAACACAGCCCCCCCTGTAAATTCTCTTTGAACCGAAACTCACAAACAAAAGTCTATCTGGAAACTTTCCTCCTTCACTCTTCATCCTTCTCGAAAATTTCAAAGTGATGCTATTCAGATATAACCCCTCCCTCTTCCCCCCATCCAGTGGCCTATTACTTCTCCCATATGCTGCTTCCAAGGCAAGCTTTTAGCATTTGAAATTGTAATGGCTGGGCCATCTCTTTATAATGACAGGCCCCTGTCAATCACGCTAACTGACGGACAGTCTGTATTAGCATAACATCTGTTCCACTTGATCTTTCCACGTTGGGATGACACATTTTCATACAAAGCCTCACTTTCTGTGATTACCAAGGGGCCTCTCTGGTCAACAAACACTTTCAATGTTGATCATATTTTATGGAAATAAGTCAGTTGTGTTGTGAGTTTCTGCCCAAAGTTGGGGGACAGGAAACAAATAGAAATGTGTTGAGAGACAGTGAATGGGCCAATTAAGATTTGAGTGGGGGATCTGTAAGTGGGGAAATAATGCACAACTACATCTGCTGCATCAGTTAGATTTAATGGATATGTGCTTATTTTTTGTACATTCTCTACCTTCTTGAGGAGATGTTCACATGCATATGTGTGATTTATGCTTTTGTGGAAACTTGATTGCTCACATTAGTATACACATTTGTGTGTGTGTGTGTGTGTGTGTGTGTGTGTCTTCTCCCTCCTCCAGAACAGGGATTAACTAAACAGCATCTGGATGCTCACTAATTGGCTCTCCTCTCCATACAACCATGAAAAAAATAGCACACCTCACCTTGTGTTTGCATGTGTATCTCACACATAAAGTACAGCTTGTGCCAGTAATTGGGGATTACCATGGTAATGGTAAGCCACGTTCACTGGAAAAATTACAATTATGGCAGATAAACACACATTTGTTAGAAATGTCTATTGGCATCTCTTCTGTATTTTTTCTGCTGATTAACCTGGCTCTGCTACTGCTATTGTCTACTGGTACGTAGCATTGCCACTTGACAATATAATGGGCCTGCTGCCACTATTATTATACATTAGTTATTGCAATGGTAGCAAGGCCGACTCTCAGTCTGTCCACGCTACAGCCAGCCATATAAAGCAGGGTGGAGATGCATCGTATTATCCAGGCAGTGAAGGCCACAGAGTAAAAGATGTAGAGAGCACTGCATGATATAATTTTCATATGTATATTGATTTATGTATAGTATAGGTAAATACACTTTTCATTGAATACTTCCAAGAAAATGTTGGAAAAGTGTGCAGGGCAAGCAGAGCTTAATGTAGTACAGCCTTTTGTGTTGTACGCAGAGTTAAGCACATAGTGTCCCTCGACACAGTTCTACATTGGAGCACTCATTCAGATCCCAAACATTTTTTTAGCATTGTTTGTATTAACATAATTCAAATATACATTCATTTAATGACTCTTCTGAGTAAATAATTACTACAGACTTAAAGCTGATGCGATCACCATCCTGTAGTCTCATTTAATTTTTTTTCATATTTCTCATAATAAAGGCTTATGTACAAATCCTACATTTATGATATGTCCACATGTGTTTTACGTGCTTTGATGAGTATTTTTTTGGCCCGGCAGGTTAACAAAATACTTTAATACCTATGAGCCTATGGAGAAGAAGCTAGTCAAGTCAGTTTTAACAGTTGTGATTTTTGAGCACTGTTTACACAGAGATGTAAATGATGCAATGTCCTTTTTCAAAAATCATAATTATGGTAATACAAGTGAAAATCACTTGCATACAACAAATAAGATTAATGCAAACTGATAACAAGCAGTGAGCTTGTTTGCATGTTTCTTAGTGAAACATGTTAAAGTTAATATTTGCAACCTGACATGATACCCAACCCTTATTCTTCATTTTCCAACCTAATTATTCATTCAATTATTAATAAGTAATTATAGTTATGTCTTTATTATATGTATTTACCTTACTGTTACTGTATTATTTATTTTTGTGTAGTGCCTTATTGTTCTACTGTTCTTCTCCTTGTGTTGCTGTAACAAGTGAATTTCCCCTCTGGAATCATTAAAATGTTTTCATATCTTATCTTAATATTAATATGGAAGAGAATTTTTCAGGTGGGCTAAAATATCTTTATAGGTCACTTGTGAACGTAACATTGTTGTGTTATTTGTGTCATATGTAAAAAGCTCTGAAGTGTGCTGCCAGGGGTTCACATGATATTACAAAATGTGATCCCATAGTGGCAGCATTGAGTAAAATGTGGTTATTCCACCATGACACGCTGTGTATTCTCTTCCTGGTTTTGTGTGAACATACCAGTGAGCTGTGAGGGGAAAACTTGTAATGTGAGTCCATCAGTAAATAGGCATATATCAAGCGAACAAGCTATCTGCTAATACTGTAATGCAATGGCTTTGATTTACATACAATGGGAGATGTCATGGAAAGTTGGGCCACATGCTGTTGATGACTGTATTTTAATTTTTACTTGACTAGCAATATAATATTAGTTTACTTAAAACACTAACTAGCTATTGTAAGGAAGTCTACAGGACCTACAGAAAAAGGTTTTGTTACTGATTTGAAATATATGTGTCTTTATATGTTACACATTCAGTGGTGTTTTAATTCAATTCAATTCAATTCAATTTTATTTGTATAGCACCAATTCACAACATAAGTTATCTCGAGGCACTTTACAGTGTAAGGTTTATGACCTTACACAAAATATTTGTAGAAAACCCAACAGTCCTATTTGAGTAAGCACTAGGCAACAGTTTGAGAGGAAAAACTCCCTCTAAACTCAAGAGGAAGAAACCTCCAGCAGAACCAGGCTGAGGATGGGTGGCCATCTGCCTCGACCGGTTGGGGTGAGTGGACAGAGGAGAGAGAAAAGAACAGCAGACAACAGATA
>JAUBNQ010000002.1:500520-517967 GCA_032353495.1 Ctenopoma kingsleyae | reverse complement strand
AATTTGGTGACAGTATTATCAGATAAACATCTACTGTAGTGGATTTTTTTCTTAATTGATGTAGTTTCAATTATAGTTAATTTGAATGTTATTAAGAAATGGTCAGACAACAAAGGGTTTTGGGGAAACACTATTAAATGATCAATTTCGACTCCATAAGTCAGAAAAGTGGCTGTATGGATGGAAATGATAAATGTGTTTTATTCTGTGTGTCTACAGCCCCACAGATGTATTTCTGATGCTGTACCTCTGTTCCTGTATTTAGCTCATTTTGTTTTATTTCATTTAAGCTCACATTAAAGAACCCCAGTTATTCCCATGTACCAACTAATTGTCCTTGCCTACATAATAATATATTAATAGCTTGTCAATGTTATTCAAGACATATAGTCCACATATTTACATTGAGCTTTTTTCACTGAAAACAGCTGCATGATAGAAAGAGAGGACAAGGGCTAAAAGACTGAAGCAAAAAGAAACAAAAAACCCAAAAAGCATGTGCAATGTGAAGAGTTGCGTTTCACTGTGGAAACTGAGAAATACTTGAAACCTCATCTTACCCTGACATCAAAATGAGACATGAGTAACAGGTAACATAGAACATCAATGTAGGATATATAAAGACAGGGCTGGAATGTAAAGTGGTTTGACTTTAGCTATGTACATCAAAAAAAACCCCAGTCTGTGGAGCCTAAGCTTTTCAAAGCTCTCCCTGTAAAGTGATCACCAGCACCCATGTCTGATTCCCACTGTGCTTCTTCATGACCCACATACAGTACATCCAACAATCTATTTATTCTCTCTACCTATATCTTTATTAATTTGTCATCCACGAATGATCCATTTAGGAAGAGCCTCGTCTGATTTGATTAGATGGGTTTCATTATGGTAATGGTGGATTAGGCAACAAGGGAGCTCAGGGGGGATTTTGTGCTTGATTCTGCTGCCTCCACCACTGTAAACACAAAAAATTTATACATACACTGTATGGTGGTGGTGGTGGCGTGTGTGTGTGTGTGTGTGTGTGTGTGTGTGTGTGTGTGTGTGTGTGTGGATGCATGCAAATTTTTGCTGGTGACAGTGTCACTACTCTTAAGTGCAGATGGATGCAGGACACATTTCAGATGGCATTTAGGCGATGAAGACTCCACTTCTGCATATGAAATATACCATGGATACAGTTAGTATACTGTTCATATTCACTCTGTATGGAATAAAGGGAGACTGATTTGCACTGCATTAACTACAACAGTTAAATAAACAAAATGTGAAAAATATCAACCTATAACAGAATATTAGGAAAAGATTTTTCTTTTATGTTGCATTTCTAGAAAAAAGTTGGAATGTTGAAAATAAAGTCAAAATGTCAAGAATGTAAAGTAGAAATGGCAAGAATAAAGTTGAAATGATAAAGAATAAAGATAAAATCTCCACAGTACTGTCAGGTTGAGAAAGTCCACATATATTAAATTAAATGAGCTATTTAAATGTAGTTCAATTTAAATGTTTTCGCTGTTGTGTTCCATGTGCCATGAACACACCAAACATTTGTGAAGAAAACTAAACAAAAGAGTTAACTAGGAATGATGATCAAGACCATTAATTAATAATTTGTGCACATAATTAAATAATTCCAATAGACAGTTAGATAATGCAATTTTCCAGAACACAACTTATTATCAAAATAATTAAGTAGGGGACATTTATTAATTTCTCTACCCACTAGATTGCCATTTCTTTCTTCCTCTCTGATTTTCTTTTTTCATGGATTGTTTACTGAGCTTTAGCTGGTGCCATGCACCATCATCCACACTCAAAGCCAACCTGAGGCATAAGCAAACTAAGCGTCTGCTTAGGGCCCAGTCACCACTACGGGGCCCCCAAGAGAAAATAACTTTCTAAAATATTATTTCATAAATTTTTCTTTTTTTTTCATGTGTGAGTGTTGATTGACATATTATCAAGAGTATATTACTGTACAAAACACAGTGATGTAAACAGAGCACTGCTGGTGCTGGTGTAGTGATTCTTAAGGCCAGTGTTGTAAACTACATTGCTGCAACTGTGATCTTTTGTGTACTGCATGTTGTATGTATTGCTGAAATAAGTTTACAATAGGTGTGTGAATAATCATTAACCAGTATTACTGACAGTTATAGAGGGCCCCAAAATTCTTATTTTGCTTAGGGCGCCATGAAAGCACTTTAGCTACAGTAATTATTTTGGATAATACTTTTGTACTTTTACCTAAGTAACATAATGAGTGTAGAACTTCTTTATAATAAAATATTTCTACACTTCCATCCCTGCACAAAACACATACGTTTTTATATTTTAACCTTTTCTTTTTGGTCCATATAAAGTCAACCACTGAAGTTCAGACAGAAAAACGTTAGCATCAGTTTCTTTTATTAATAACAGCAGAGAACCATGTTTACTACAGACTGTTGGTGAACATCATCAAACAGCAAACATAAAATCATGTTGTAAATCAGTTGAAAGTGTTTCTGCTTGTTTTTAAGAAATCTGATATTGTTTTGGTGAAATTACAAATCATTATCTAATTGAAAACCAGTTTGTTCACTTGTTTTTTTCAAAATAAAATATTGGTTCCTGTCATAAGAAGCTCACATATGTTTTTGTGTGTGTTTTTGTATTTTTACGTGACAGGAGGATTCCAACCTCTAAGTGGAGTTCATTAATATTAATATTCATAATGGCAGCTCCATTGCCTGACCTGGTGAACAAGTGTCGGGCCCCAGGACTCAGAGAGCTTGGACTTAACTATGCAAGTCACAAGGCCAGTAAGTGTACACTGCACAATGTTAACACACACACACATAAACACACAATATCTGAGCCTCTGTGCAGTTTCATAGCTGCAATTATCAAAGTGCCTCTCAACCTCCAAATTGAGGAATACATCTTAATTCAATCAAATAGCATTTCACTGACAGAGGTTCGAGCTGTGCCAGATTATGGATTAAAGTAATCCCACAGGAGCAGGGAGGGTGGGGGGTTGTTTAGCGGCAAGATGATGAGTTTTCAATCATTCAGTGAAGCTAAGATGGCCGGGGGCTGTGACCAGTAAACAAAACAATCACAAAAACAGGATTGTTGTTGATGCTGCTTTTTTCCAGTCAAACAAAATGGATTGGCAACCTGCTACTGAAAATGATAGTCCTCCTAATCCCCCCTACACAATACACTCCCACCCCCTCCCCACAAAAAGAAGACCATAATTCACCTATCCACCATCCCCAGCCCCCAGACCCAGCCTCTACCTCTCATGTATTACATACATTTGAGTCATAGTGCTGACTCTCCTGGTTTTTCTAAAGGTATTTCCTGAATCTATACAAACTCATCTATAATTTTATTTAATCAGTTTTATCATCATGTTCATTGGTTTCTTCAAAAAGGAGTTAAATTATTATTATTATTATTATTGTTGTTATTATTATTATTATTATTATATGCCTACTCACACTAACGAATAGTTCCCTGTTAATAAGTACTATGTGTGTGTATCCATTGTGTCATAGTGCTTTATCACACACACACACAGACTAGGTCCTACATACTGTCTTCCTCCAGATACTCAGTAGAACCCAAATGTGGATTGATGTGCTTCTGAAAATATTCTCCAGCTAATGCACTACTTTCTCTGTGCTGAGTGACACATATTTCTGGTTTCGATTTGGTTTGTGGAACTTGTTGACAGTAACAACCAAATGTGGAAAAATGTCCATGAAATATATATTTATATTAAGTCTTTATCTGTCTCTGTCTCAAAATATAAACCACCACTCTGTGGAGTTCACGTGAGCGTGCAGTCCGCAGCTCATTCAGAGAGACTCATGCTCATGTTCTGGAGAAAATCTGACGAGACTATAAGGCAGTTTTTTTTTTGTTTTTCTGTATTACATCTACGATCAGTGAGTGTGCCTGAAAACTCAGTTTACATTCTTTTCTTTAAACTGTTGCATCTACAGTACGTATCGTTCACCGGCTTTGACTGAATCAGATGACAGTTGGTCTGATCCATGAGACATAATCATACTGACCAGGTGTCAGTCTGTTAGGTGTCATGTGTGTCTTTTAGACTGAGGTGAGTAAAACAGCGAGATCACACAGGTGAGTGCTGAGAAGTCGTAGCCTTTCCCATCTGTCCCATCTCTCTCACAGTGATGTGTGTTCATCCAGCCAACAGAGCACTCGTACCCATGTTCATATTCTCAGAGAAGACGAGGATGGTCACTTGAAAAGCAGGTGTGGATTCCCAGTAATATTGTCCTAAATGAACATGATATTAAAAACAGTATTGTAGTAATTAAGTACAAAACACTGGATCCAGCAGATGCAAAAATACAACTCATCGCCAAAATATCTGATTTTTTATAACATTGTCTGATAAAGGCTGAAGCATTATTCACCTTTTTTATGATTTCATTCAGGCACTGGCAGCATTTGGTTGAGGTCAGGAAAAGATTTGGTTTATTAGAGAAAAAAACATGACACATAAGTACGTTTATCTGAGGAACACCTTTTAAGAGCAGACATCACAACGTGCTTCACAAACGAATCAAATAAAAGCAACAGACATAAAAAAGAATAAGGTCTTAAGCTACTTTTTAAAGGCATCAACGGTATCCACAGATCCAAAGTCCAATGGGAGAGAGCTCCAGAGTTGAGGAGCTGCAACCTCAAAAGTACAGTTTCCTTTTGTCTTGAGCCTGGAGCGAGGAACATCCAGCAAGCCTTGATCAGAGGACCTGAGATTTCTACTGGTGATGTAAGGAGTAATTTACATGCTGGTCAAGACTTAAAGCCTGGTCCATGGAGATAGGTTTAACAGAAGATGAAAGAGAGCCAATACTTAATTTCACCTTGAGGACAAAATGTGAAGACAAAAGCAAAAGTACATTCTTCCCCGAACCTTAATTAAAGTGTCCCTAAACCTAACCAGAGAACACTGCCATTTATCAAGCGTGTACTCACAAAACCATGGTTAGAAATGTATTATGTAGCTGTGGCTCAGGAGGTAAAGTGATCATCCAGAGATTGATGGGTCAGTGGTTTGATTCCTGTCTCCTTCTGTCATTATGTTTAGCTGAGAACAGTGTGTGTGTGCGTGGATGAATGAGAAGCAGTGTAATGCACTTTGAGTACTGATAAAGTAATCATTATGTAAATATGCTATGATTTCTACTGATAAAGTAGAAAAGCATATTTCTGTTATGAGAAGGATTCATATATATATATATATATATATATATATATATAGCTGAGGTCAAGGTCTGGCAGGTCTTTGCTGTTTTTAGTGACTGAAATACAGCAGCAGATGTTATATAAGGGTCGTAAGAGTCCAAAACTCTAAAGCAGTTTGTTCTCATATCTTAGCTTTTCTTCTATTGATATGTGGTCTAAATAGTTATTGCCCGGAACAGATGGAAAAAGAGCAGGTCTGTGCTGCAGTTCTATAGAGTGTCTAGTGTTTTTTTGACCTCCAGGCTCTGCACAAGTCACATGACTGAACACTATAAATGCTGTTTCAGTCCAAAAAAAAAGCCATTACCCGACAACAGTAAGTGAAGCGGTATGCCCTGTAACCTAAATGACTGTAGGTTGTTTGTCTCGATGCCTTTAAACGACTCATAGGATCATTTGAGGAAATAGTTCCAGATAAACTGTTCCTAACTCTTGTCTGATGTGACAGTGCTACAGATATCATTTGATTACCTTCAGACACAAAAACAAGTTAGGCTGAGGGTAAAGATAATGATTTGGGTTAAAAGAAGTACTAGATATGTTTAGATGATGTTGATTCTTGGCTACAACAGTCGCCTGACGTCCTCCTTTGCTCTTCTTGTAATTACTCCAGACACTAGAGGCCTTTGCCACATTAGTCATAAAATTAAAAGCCCCTCCACTTCTGTCACTCTAGTGAGTATAGTTCTTAATCCTTGCACCACCGTTGCTGCACTTCCTCTTCGTCCTGATTTTCCTCACCCCTGTCTCCCTTCTTTTCTCCATCTGACACTTCTGCATTTCTCTGTGTCTATCAATGTGTGAGAGTTTGGCCTGCATGCTGACAGGGCCTCAGGGTTGCTGGTTCAGTCCTCCACATGGACAGGAGGGACATGTTTTGCCAGATCCAGTGTTTTGACAGCAATGAATAAATGCATGTAGAGTAGATTTGCTGAGGCCGCACTGTATGTGTGAGTGTGTGCAAGTGAAAAGAATAGATACAGTTCTCATTTATGAACTGCACGTCTATAATACCTTTATACATGTTGGAATTTTTTTCATCACCCTACAACACATTTTTAGAATCACAAGAGAACAATTAGCCGCGAAGGAGCCACTATCTGACATTATCAATTGCTAACTTTCTTTAACAGTAAGCAGCTGAAAGCCAGACCTCAAAGAGTGTGCTGCAAGAAAGGACGCGCGCGCGCACACACACACACACACAGACACACACACTCTGCCTCCTCATAACCTCATTTCTCTCCAAACAACAGCAAAGCTCTCTGGCAGCAAGTGTTGAATTCAAATGGAACCCAGTGGCAACAATCTTAAAGGGCAAATGAGTGGCAAGCAAGAGAAAACATTAGCAGCAGTTGAAAGGCATTTAGAAGCTTTGAAGGTTTGGCTGAATTAAAAGGGGATAATGAATTTCAAATGGCTGTTTATTTGTGGATGCAGCGGATGCGGTGGATGCAACGGTTCTAAGCGCCACTAGGGGGTTCTGACAGCTACACTGGAGAAATCAGAGTGTTTACTATCTGTGAGAGTGTGTGTATGTGTGTGTTTGAGGGGGTGGGGGGTGTGGGGGGCACTGAGAAGCCGATCCATGGTCAGCAGGACGGAAGAGTAGTTTGTTGGATAAGGATGGAGGCGCTCATCTCAGAGCAGCACACGAGAAATCTTCAGGGACCAAAGCGATGCATTCTGTTCTTAGCTGTGGGGGAGTTGAAGCTAAAAGTTGGAGTGGAGCTCTGTAGCAGCAACAGCAGCCACCAGACAGTGTTGGAAGAGGTGGAACACTAAAGCACAGGAAGATAGTCCAGAAACAAATCTGAGAACAACATGAAACCAGTGTTTGGTTGATCTTTTACATCTTTGAAACCACGGTATACTGAGCTACTATTCAATCCTAGGATCTTCTCCTGAATCTGAAAAGCAGAGTTTGATGAGCAAAGGAGAGCAAAATACACAGCAACAAAGGGATGGTGTGATTGTGCATATTAAAATTAACGCTCAGTGTACATGTGTGAGTATTTTAACATAATTTTATTAGATTATGGTGTAACTGTCTTTTGAAGCATCCGACAATATCAACACAGCACTGTATTCAGTGTAAGACACAATGCATCACAACATTTGATCATGATGTTTTTCTACTGCTGCACACTCCTACTGAGTCTATATATACTGTATGTTCCACTAAATAACAGCTGTCTCCAGATACAAGTCATTGACAAAATGAACAACATTGAAACTGTATTTCTGATCAAGCTGCTGTTATAAAATCAACTTTTCTTTAAAAATCAAGGACTAAATGACTAAACCTTTGACCAGTAACCTGTGGGCTACATACAGTATTTATCTGTATCAAGTTGTGTATAGTTATGTATAGAAACACATTCAAAAACATCCATATATTTAGAATTAGAAGATAATAAAAAGGATGCAAACGAGCCATTTTAATAACAGAACTACCACCACATGACAACACGCATTCTTTTTACCATGATGTTCATCAAATTCAAAGCTTAAACTGATGCTTTGTTTTGTTTTTACATTTGTTTGTGTTTATGGATTTGTATTTGTTAGATGATGATGAGGAACTCCAGGTCAGTTTAGTCCTTTGTTCAACCCATCAGTCCTGGAAGTGAACTCCACGGCAGTTTTAATGGCTGAAATCCTGACTTTCTTTTGAGCCACTATCTGCTGAGAAGCAAAACTGTTCCAGTGTGAAATGTTGTTTTACACGGCAGAGGTGATAAGTGGTCCAGTGATGTGACACTGAAATTGTTGGATACAACCTTGAGTGAAAATGGCTTCCTCAATCACAGTCGCACTATGTTCTGCTACGTGGAGGGTGAAGAGGAGAGAGGAGCAACATGGGCAAAGTGTTTACACCACTTTTTAGTGCTGGTGAAGAAATGGGCTTTTTAAGTGTCTAAGAAAGCATCCATGATACTGTAATACTGAATCTTTATTGAACTCTGTGCAAAAAGGGAGAGAAACCTTTTTAACCTTTTCACGGCAGGTTCAATGGGAGACAACGTCTCTCACCGGAACACCTGTAAAAGAAGCATCTGGAACATCTGCATTGCATCTTTGTTGATCTGGAACACCTCATCAGACAAAGCTGAGGTGAAAATGAGGTTACACAACATTGGTTTTAGAGAGATTTCCTTTCCAGAAACAAGGCTTTTGTACTTTCTTGAACTTCTTCGTGCAGAGCAGTGTGCGGTGTTCCATTTGGCTGAGCAGCTCTCTGTCTGAATATTGGTTGGTCAAAATGAGAAGTTTTCAGTAGCGAGCCAAGAGCTGTGTAAATAGAATGTCGAGTCTTACACACACACTTGCAGTATGTTTGTGTTAATACAACTGTGCAACCTGTCTCAGTGTTTTCTAACTCCTGTTTGTGCTTGTTTTCCCATTTCCCCCAATGACTTGTTCCCAATTATACTTTTTCCATTTAAAATATGTTATTAGGAAAACCTGTCAGATGAGGTGTCACCAGGTATGAATGAACTATCATTTAGAGTTAAAGGTTTGTAAGTTGACTAGTTTGTGATGTTCAACATGTGAATAAAGAGAAGGGTCAGTCAGTTTGGAAGTGACAACACAACTCCTGAGCACCTCTGCATACTGTGTAAGTACAGGCCAGCGTGTCCATCAGGGCTTCCAGATCCCCTCAGTGCTTATCAAAGACAGTAAAAAGAGAACAGAGCAGCTGGAGTGGAGAGAGACAGTGAGCATTAAGACAGAGGTGGAGACACCTGGGAGGCCCAACACACACAAAAATAAATAGATCATGAAGCCACAACAAAATCCACCTTCAAGAACATGATAACAGATCTACTGATAATTATGAAAATAGTTTAAGGAACATTTTTTATCAAGCAGCACAGGTGCAGGTGCTATATTTCATTTATATTATCCAGTTTCTCCTCACAGTCCAAACATGCAGGCTATTAACAACATTGTTAGCAGCTTTAAAATAATCATCTACCAACTCTTACTAGTACTAGTAGTTACTGTGACTCTTACAACATAGAAAACTCAAATCATAGTTTTTTTACTTATCTACAGTAGCTCTGTGAGTTCCTCAAAGAGAAACTCTAAGATAAAAGATGATAAATGATAACGTTAACTTCAGACAAATGTTCCAGCAGTCATAGATATCCACCCTTGCAAAAACAAAGTCTCTCTTTCTTAATGTGTTTGGACTACAGATTTTATTTTCTTACATGTTTGCAGGAGTTTAGCTTTTGTAGACATACAGCACAGTGGAATCATGCATCCCATGGAAATAATCCTGCAGGGTGATACTGATGCTAAATGGTACCTGTAGCTTCGGTATTAAATGTGATGGGGATTGACAAAGTGTCACTACACTACAGATCCAATTCTGACTCCAGAGACGGGTATGTTTAAGTATCACTGTTAGGTCTTTCTGTACTAAACCAGACCAAAATCTTTCTCTAACCTTAAGCAAGTGCTGAGCACTAAAAAGAATGACATTGGACACATTTTGATAGATTTTGACTTATTACACCTTTGACATAATAATCTGTGTAGTATATTAAATATATTCTAGGCCAGTCTTTCAGAATGCAGTTTCCCTGCTTCTAATATACGAACAATTTGCCACCAAAATTTATGAATCGGCTTTTAACTCACTGGAATTCTGGGTACAGAGCATAAAGATGACTAAAACCTGCCATGATGCAGTTTTTCATCAAAACTCACTTGTACAGACTGGGCATCTGGGACCAAATAATGGCTAACGACTGACAGGACATCATGATGACACATAGGTCACCAGACTGTCAGAGAACGCTGGGCCTCATTAATGATATGTTCTAAAGAGGAATTTTCTTCTTAAAAGGCTTTAGAATCATATTTGTATCATTAATAATTTTGGCGGTTGGTCTTCTCATGTCCCACTACAACGTGATTTCTGTCTTTGTTAATGTTTTCAACCCAGGGTGTTTGCTCAGTTATCATCCAGTGATTTAAATACGCTTTAGTTATACTTTCTTTCCTCTGTTGCTGCATATAACCTGCCCTATGTGTTCCTAACATGGCTGAACCAGTTGGAATGGAGAATCCTCTTGAGCTACATGTAAATCTTAATTGTTGTTTAGCTGTCTGACTGTTTTAAGAATAATTTATAAGAAGGTAAATCTATGCGGTGCTGAGCTGCCTGTTTCTCTATCTGCAGATTCCTCTCTTTCATCTTCTGACTGCTTATCCTTTCAGCAACGCGGGCACACACACGCACGCAAAATATGGAATGCAGACAACGTGAGTCCAGGTCATAAATGTTGCATTTCTTTCTCTCTTCGGAGATTTAAAGCAATGTTTTGTTTGAGTGCTTTTCTGTCGTCTTTTGTTTTGGACTGGGAGCCTGAGTGCCTTAGGATTGTCCCTGTGTGTTTCTTTGCATGTGTGTATGTGTTTATGCACGTGTGCTTTGTGAAGATCTTTGGGTAAAAGGTTGAGCACAGAACACCTACTTTACAGAGAAATATGACTCTGGTAATACACAGTCCTTGGACTCCCTGCCACCTTATCAGAACGGCACAAATCTGCCTTGTCTCTGACTGTTTCTCTCTATCTCGCTGGTTTTCCATCTTTTTTTTCCTTCCCTGCTTTTTATCTACATTTTCTAACCCATGTTGTGATCGTAGTGAGGATGATCCTCTGTGCAGCTCTGCAGTGTTGTTGGCATTGTTTGACGTGGGCTGGTCTCTGGATGGGACACACCAGATGGCATCGACTTTGGCTTTGAATGGGAGCTCAGACGCCAGCGGGTATCAGCATATCTGCAGGCTTTACAAATCTACATTCCACACTTTTTTCTTCTTTTTTTTTACAGGCAATTAAGTTTGAGAGCCTTTTATTATGATGCATATTACAACATATGGTAGTTATACTAATAGTAATTCATCTATATAGGTCTGACCCAAAAAGAACAAATCAGTGAAATGTGATTTGTTCTTCACCAATGTCATAAATCTAAACAAACAAGCTGATGAAACACAGCCATGGTCCTCATACTGAACACAACCATTAAACATACCAAGTGATCATGGAAAGTATAGGTGAAGCAGGTACGGGGGGATATCGCTGGTCGATTGAAAAGCTTTTGTGGCGATTAAAACTCTGGTGGGTTATACAGAGATCGTCTCACCATCATTTGCAATCTCCAGCAATTGATCCTTTTCCAGCAAAGACATGCTTAGTGCACAAACGGAGTTAACAAACGGAGCGCATTAAGAGGAACTGACAGCAGAGAATATAGTTTTTCAAAGTAAAAGACTGTGATTGTCAATAAAACGGAAATAAAATAATTTTTTTCTTTCTGTGTGTCCCGGTACCAAATGATCCACAGACTGGGACCGGTCCGTGGCCAGTTTCTCTGATTTTGCTATTTAAAGGTATATTTTTGAGTAAAATTAACATTTTTGTTTTATACTATAAACTACTGATAACATAACTCCCAAATTCCAAATACAAATATTATAGTTTAAAGCATTTATTTGCAGGAAATGAAAAATTCAGACCTCAAATAATGCAAAAAAAAAAAAACAGACAAAACAAGTTCATATTTTTTCATTTTTACACAACACATTACTTTTTTTTTTTACCGGCCAACACATTACTAATGTTTTAACTTAGGAAGTGTTCAGAAATCAATATTTGGTGAAATAACCCTGATTTGCAATCACGTTTTTTCCAGAGCTGTAGATGACAGCTCTTCAGTGTCTTGTCCAAGGACACTTTGATACAACTAGGAGTTGAACCACTGACAACTGCTCTATCAACTGAACCACTGCCACCCACATCAGTGTTTAGGATCATTGTCCTGCTGCATCAACCAGCTTCTTCTTTCATCTGGTGGTAGGATACCTTGGTGAACTTATTTCTCCTCCATGATGACAAGCTGTCCAGGTTTAGAAGCAGCAAAGCCCCAAAGCATCATGCTCTTGCTACTGCACTTCACTGTCAGGATGATTTTTTTCTGTTGGTCCGTGATTCCCTTTTTACTCCATGTGTAGTGTTGCGTGTTCTTAACCAAGAAGACATTGTGGCTTTTTTGAAGTTTGCCAAACACCAAGGATTTGTGGACTGACATAGGACACAGAAAGAGTCTCTTAGTGGTTTTCAAACTGTATTTTTTTAAATCTTAATCTTAATATCACTCCTCACTCAAAGGTAACCTAAGACATTTTATAAAAGAAATACAGTTTGGGCACCACTCTGACTGTGTTGAAGACCTACTTTGAAACAGTATTAGGAAATATCACAGTGATCAGCCATTAGACATCCCAACAAAAATCCAGGAGGGAAAACATAATCCTGTGGTGAATGTAAATGCACTCAGCAAATTTTATGAAAAATTATGACTTCAAATTAGATTTTGAGTTAAGCACCACTTGGATTTGCTAGATGCACTCAGTGAGGACAGGTTTTTAGACTCTGCACAGGCATAATACTATCAGACAACCAGTACAACTGTGATTCAGTGCTGTGCATGGTCAGTATACTCAGTGTCTCCCACCTCAGAACCACAACCTGACATTTGTACTTTACAATATTGAGAACACATTTGTTTTAAAGGAAAAAAAAAAGAAAATACTTTCACATTGTCATTCTCATGACAGAAAAAAATAAATTATCTATTCAATTCCAGTCATCCTCCAGAGATTCTTCTTTATATCCTGAATCAGTTGAAGAAATATGACCCAGCCTTGCTCACTGATCACGAGAGCCTCATATCATAACCTGACATTTAGCACTGATGATTCAGATGGATGAGAAACACTAACTTGTCATCCTCTGGTCAACAACAAAATCTAAAACACGATGTATGATCAGTTTTTCACTTTGAAAAGTGAAAATGTGACAGTCTATTAACAAACACTTCTTCCTGGTAAGTTCTGTCTTTCCTGCACGATGGTCTGGTCGTGCTGCACACCAACAGCCTGATAAGGTCACTTTCTACACACTCGCCTTCTTTTAAAGAGCCTCCGCTTGATTGGCAGCTTGCCTGACGTTGTTAATGTGCAACTGGCGTTAAATGTGGTGAAAGGTCAGTGTGGGAAGTGCGTGTCTGTGAATAGATGGATGACACTACATCTGATTAAGTGAGACTGCTTCTCGTCAACCTCCATGTCACCAAGCAAACCTCAGTTCAGTACATTCCACACTGTGTTTCCAATTAGCAACAACAAACATATTTAACACATATCAGTGGAAATATACGCAGAGAAAAGGAGCTGGTGGAAGCTCTGCAGCACGTTGTGAAGTGAAAGTGTAAGAAAGGTCAACAGTGAAGTACAACACCCACAAGAGGAAACGCTTCAACACTGACACTGACAGAAAACCACAGGTTTTTTTAATTACTTTGTGATAATGTCAATAAAGGCTTTTCTTTTCTTTTCTTTTCTTTTCTTTTCAACCAGTACATCAAATCTTCAAACATGTTTTGAATGTTTTGGTGGACAGAGGTCAGTATGGGCACAAGCAGTGATGCACTGTATGAGGCCTGTTGCCAGCAGTTACCCACGAGTCCTGTCCAGGAACAGGAAGCAACAAACAATCCAAAGTCTCAGTAATAACCTTGATTTTTAGTAAAATGGCAAATAAACAAGTTTGAATTTCTCTCCTGGCTCCTGGAATTTCAGCTGATATTTGGACTTAACAAACTAGTGCAGTATTTTTAAATTGGCAACAATCAAATTACAACGCACTAGAAAACATACAGGTGAGACCCAGGCATATTGCATGATCAGGCTACTAAATGATTCCTGGGAAAATCCTAATTCCATAAATCTTTTGAATCTTATCAAGTCTCCTGAAAGACTTGAGAGAAGTGTACACACACACTGGAGAAGCGTGAAGCGATGAGTTGTAGACATTTGCCTCCTTCCAGCTAGCAGGTGCATCCAGCCATGGACTCACACACACTTGTTTGAAGCTGCCATTCAAAGAGTTTCTGGTACATGCTGGTCAATGAAGACAAAGGGGAATGGTGAAATATTAATACAGGCTATTGTGTTCGAGCTTGCTAGCAGCGACTGATTGTCTCCTCATGCATGTGTGTGTGTGTGTATGTGTGTGTGTGACTGGGGTGTATTTATGTATCTTACAGCCCACACGTGGTTTGGCGAGGTGCAGCTGAGCTTCCGAGAACTATATGGCGCCGAGATAGGTTTGGTTCAATATGACGGAGTAAACTGATCAGCTCTGAAAGAAAGACATGTACGTGTATATATTTGCATGTGTGTGTGTGTGTGTGTGTGTGTGTGTGTGTGTGTGTGTGTAATCATCTCCAATCTGCCCTGGAGACAGCCTGTAAAGATGTCTATGATAATTCATTCAGCATAAATGAACCTCCATTTATAGATTTTAATGAAATCCTAATTCCCAGCTTAATACACTCCCCTACTTTTATGGAGACATAAGTAATAGGCAAAGGGACATGAAATTATTTTATTCTGATATTTATTACACCCATTTGACTCCTTTGCAATAAAGTTCAAAATTAGATCCAGACTGAAAATTATCTAACAAATGATATCATTTGAATCACCTAATTAGATGGGGCAATCTTCCCTGTTTGACAGAGAAGCTTTAACTCCCATAATAAGACAAGAATATCAAATTGGATCTCTGCTGGAGCCTTTGCTCACGTGAATGCAGATACTTTTCTAGGCCACATTTGTGCTTATTTATTAGTTGGCCTCTGCATTTCTAGGTAAGTAGTTGCTATAATGTGACTGAATCAATTCTGAGTCTTCTGTCTTCTAAAGGTTCTCCATTAATCTGTTTTCACGTATCACTGAGCAGAACACAGTGTGTCACGAAACCATTCATTAGAAAATAGGTCTTTACAAGATCACAGGATTTAAAATGCAAGCAAATGATATGATATGTGATGCATATTCACATACATAACAAAGAATATGTTTTCAGATTTCAAAATAAGAGAAATGGTTGGTAAAAAATAGGATGAGAATTCTGGTCTCTGCTGTGACAGCTTTACTTATTGCACTCTAGCTTTTCACCTAAAGGAATAATGCATTGCCTTTTGCATGGGCAGAACAGGTCAGGATGAAGGTATGGTAATTCTTGGGCTGGGAGTGTTTCTCATGCACATCACACAGCTGCATTCATAGCTTGTATTTTTCAAATTTGCAGAAAAACCCTGAGATGGAAAGCATAAGAAGAGCAATTGGTTAGAAATGATCTTATAAGTAGCCCATCACACTGTAATAATATGTATGTGTATAATTAAAACACTTGATTGTATTCAGCTGGTAGTCTCATGATGTGTAAATGAAACAATAAAAAGGAGAACAAAGGCAACTTGTCTTTTAATGAAGGTTCTATAAGTTCTATAAGTCCATTTCACATGAATTAATTATCAGAATATTCCTTTTGAGAGGAGAAGTATGAGAGGAACATAATTACTGTAAACAAATGAAACAATCAGTTAGACCTCTGTTAATGTAGCTGAGGGAAGAATTGCTCTTGTGCTCTTAAATTAAAAAAGGGGAAGACAGCAGAAGAGACTGTGGAAAATGTGTTCTCAATTTAGAGATTCAGGGCTAACAGTGATAGACGCTATTAAAATGCAAACTGTAACTAGTACCTGTAGATAAATAGCAGGAAAGCAGAATAATGTTTGGTAACAGTGAGGGGAAGAGGCATGACAGAACAGAAACAGCACATGCTCAAGGAAAGATGTGGGAAACACACGGCACCCTATGATTCCATTTGACTGTTAACTGTTTAAAAAAAACAATATGAGGAACAGTCAGTCAGCCAGACACGTCGACAGGATGGGAGTTTTCAGGTGATGGTAGAAAGCTAATCTTATAATTTACTAGAGAAATTATTCACTAATGCATATTTTATGACTAAATTTCTAAAAATGTGCTGGTAGTTTCTTTGACAATGGTTGTTAAGGTTGCCTCTAGTGGACGACCGATATGTTGTTTTGGATCTTTAGAGAACAATGGCTGATATGTTTTTGTTTTATTCCCCGTTTTTGGATCATATAAAATACAACACTTTAACATTTACACATTAGACGTACAATTGCTGAACTTAATTGAGCACTGAAAATGTTTTAATTATTTCAAAGTTTCTGAAACAAAGATGACCTACATTTTGTACTGTCGCTGAACTCCTGCTGTGAGGAACAGTCGTGCTGCGTGGTAGGTTCACTAATGACAAGGAAGCGAGGAAATATATGATGTCTGGGATATTTTCTATAATTTGCAGGCATCAGGGAGCCACTAATAAAATGTGTGACTCGTGGATCTTTAGAGACACGTGGGATATTTGTTACTCAGAGAGTAAAAACTGCCTTTAGGAGAATGAATGATTTTTTGCTTGGTTCCTAGAGAGAATGGCATTCCTCGCCCCCTCTCCCATTGCCAAGGCATCCCCAGATCATCACGTTTCTCCCTCCATGCTTCATTGATGGTGCAGGCATCTATCATCTTTTCATAAGCTCCATGAGGTCAGCTGTCTGTGCACACTGGTTTCTCTCGTTTTAGTCAATGACGCAGCCAGTTCAGGAGCAGTGATGCATCTGTTTGTACACTTGTATGTACAGGAGTCTAGAGACTACAGTATAAACCTTTTAAAGAAATCTTTTATTTCTTGGCTGTATCTGACAAGAAGTTTCAAAGAAAATATGATTTTTTGGTCATTTTTAGTTCAAATTTACACTGAAAATAACAGGTCACGCTGGCTGTAGAGGCCAGAAATAAACTCAAATTATTGGTTTGATGGACATAAACTTATTCTAAGAGGTTTTAACACCTGGAAGGACATGCATGATCAATTTAGGACCATCCACATTTGAATTTCTGGAAAAAACAGACAGCTGAAAAGCTTTCAAGGTTCACACTTACTGAGCAGCAAATGTTAGTTGTTTTGTAAGAGGTTATCTTTAAAGTTTGAGATGATTTTCCTGCTGATTAAATTGTCACAAATTAACAAGAAATATGTTCTGGGGTCTCTTTTTTTGTTTCATTGTAAAAATCAAATAATATGTTTCCAAACTTTTTTCTTGCCAGTGTATGATGATATCATTTTTTCCTCTGTCCACAATCCATTGTCAATAAAACAATGTAAAATTAAAGTACATATATATATATATATATATATATATATGTGTG
>JAUBNQ010000002.1:483103-497350 GCA_032353495.1 Ctenopoma kingsleyae | reverse complement strand
GAAAGAAAGAGTAGATGAGGATCAGTCATCAGTCATCTGTAACATAAAAACATCCTGCAACTTATATCTAAGTTGCCTTGTTTATTCTTCTCTTATTACTAGACTTATTGTTTTAATAAAACCGTTAAATGCTGCTCTGGGTGCTCTATCTTTCAGTCCAAAACAACACCTGACACCTGCTCCGCTCTGATTTGAAAGAAATAGAACTCAATGGAAACCATGATCCACATTAGCAGAATGCAATTTTCTTAGTTAGGGTTAGTGCTGCTTAAATCATTATCAGCAAGCAAAGAACTCAGAGTGATTCTACACTCTGGCCTGAACTTCTCAACACGCTTCACCCTCTTCACTAAAACTGCCTTTTATCAGCTCAGGAGACACTGCAAAGGTCAGACCGCCGCCATCTCTGTCAAACGCTGAGAAGCTTATGCATGCCTCCATCTCATGCAGACTGGATTACTGCAATGCACTTTCTCTGGCCTCGCTCACAGATCAATAACAGACTGCAGCTTATTCAAATGCAGCGGCCCACATCCGTAGCATGGCCAGGAAAGAGTGACGATGTCCCTCTAGCCTTCTTCTCTAGTTTTAGGTCTAATTTTAAAATTAAATTGATATTTATCAAGGCTTCCATGCATTGGCTTCCTGACTGTGTCACGGATACTCTAGCCTACATGAGCTGGCATGATCTTATGATCCAGTTGTTCTTGTTCCAAATCTAGGTTAAACATGCGGGGGAGGGGTTGGCATGTAAAACCACAACTCATTGATCAGTGAGGAAGCTTTTGACTTCAACTCTGTATGATATCCATAAAAAAAGAATGAGGGGAAAACACAACAACAATGGTGAATTAAATCATTTAACATCCTCTATGAGCATATTTAATCAGGCCAAAAATGGATAATTTAATTTGAAAACTTATCTTCTGTTAAATTAATGACCAAGGAAAAAAAAAATGGAAAAGGAAAAAAAAAAGAAGAGAGAGAAATAAACAGGCAGTTTGCTTCATTAGGTGTTTGATCAAAGAAGAGGATAATTAACGTTGTTCAGCCACGACTTCCTGATCTCTGAAATCATGATGCAAGCATTGCTTTGTTCTGCATTTAGTGAGAAGGTGAAGAAACAGGTACATGAAATAGTTATCATTTAGTTATCATATTTTTGATGTGTGGTGGTGATATTAGGTTCAGTGTGGTATGTTTCTCCACCGCAATGATGGCCCTGACCGCCCGTGCTGCATTGCCCGTTCCAGGAAACCCTAGCGTGGAACTGAATAATTGATCAGTGAGTCTCCCAGCAGTCTCTACATGAGCTCTCTGTGTTGGCCTCACTGTCTGTCTGCCACTTTGTTTGCCTGAACTTACGGTACATCTCCCCCACTGCCTCAGTTTTCCTCCACTGTGCCTGTGGAGGGGAAGAAGAATGTCTTTGCAGTGAGAAGTATTCGTCTCATACCCTGAGTCTATGTCTATGTTACTGAACTGTGTCTGGTTCCTGGTTCAAACCTTCTCTTGTGAACTCAGACATACACCTATTGCTTTTCGTCAACACTTTGACATTTTTCTTTACAGGCACATCCTGACTCATAATAAATAAACACATTACATTCCCTGCTCATTCAACTAAGAGTCATCTTCTCTTTTCATTTTTTCAGATTAAGATACAGCAAATGGGTTGAATGTCTCCTGGATCCTGACAGGTCAGATGTTAAAAACACACATTTGGTTCTATTACCCAGGTAGAAACTGAACTATTAAAGTGAAGTAAGGTCTAACGGTTTATGCTATGTGAGATTATGCTGTTCCTGCGATGTAAGTGTCTGACATGTTTAACTTTGTCATGGTCACAGCTTCTGGATTCAACCCTTTTGTATGTTCTCCCCAAGTTTCTTCCCTCAGTCCAGACACATGCAGGTTACCTGCTGATTAAAAAGTGCCCAGAGGCCTCTGTGAATGTGAGGGAGAATGGTCGACTCCCTCATATCGTGTTTCTATACAACTAAACTGTAACTGCAGCTGCAACCATGTTACATTTTCTATTAACATAATGTTGTTCATTCATGTAAATGGCAAATTGCAACATACCAGTAAAATGTTTACAGAAAACACAGAGTACTTTTTTACTATACACAACTCCAGTGTGTATATTTCATTTGAGTTTCATAAGACTGCTGTAATTGTCTATCTGTTGTCTATTGTGTAAATGAAGTTTGTGTCGTAGCAGCTTGCAGGCACTGCTGCTGATTATATTTTCTTCAGCCTCGACACATTCAAGTAAGAGTGATTGCCCGTCAATGACCACACGCGCACACGCACACACACACACACACACACACAGTAAAACCTCAGCATAAGCTTGAAATGTGATTTATCAAACTTGGCCTGTACTTACTTTCCTCTGGCCTCAGGACTAGAATTGCTCAACTCTTTTTTCTCTCTCTTTTGCAGATGAAGAGCAAAGAGTGATTTGTTGAAGTTAAAAGTGAGAGGAGTCACCTGTGTCATCCATTTAATCCCACTGCTGTGTCCCCCATGGGGGGGCTTACAGGCTTTTGGGTGTATTTGGGCGTTGAGTGCTGTGATTAAGGCTGAGATGCTGAGAGGCATGAGCCACGGCCAAAGCCATTTCTGTGTTTGGCTGTGGAAATGGAATCAGTGACTTGATGGGCGTTCTGCCTCATTTCAGCAAACACACAACTATTAAGCAAACAAAGTTAATAAAGTAAATAACAACATGCACATTTAAAAGCCAAACACTTGTGACTGATTATGGTGCGACTGAGTACACTGACTAATTCAAGTTCAACTTTGTTCAAGTTCTGCTTTGCAGATATTCTTGAAGCTTGTTTAACAATTCTGAGGACATATTCTGGTGTTTAGGGGTGGGGGGAGGGGGTACGTAATAATGCTGACAGTAGGACAACAGGAAACTCAGTTTGTTCTTTAAGTCACTTTATGTATTTTTGTTGTTTAATCTGTGCACAACTCTCCAAATAGTCAAAAGTCTTGTATCAGTACATAGAGTATGTACCATCTCCAAAACCCACTGGATGCTCACTCAATCATATTTGGTCACACAAGTTTCCCAGTGACAAATATGACATATCTGCTCATTTCCCCTGCGTCTGTGTGCATCCAACATAGCTACTGCTTGTTACTAGAGTTAATAGTAAAATACAAAGCAACAGTTTGATCATTTTTACGTGTTCATGTGCCAGAATGTTTGCTTGTTTGGATCAGTACAGCATTTTCTTCTATCTGCATATACCAGCTGGGTAATTGTGCATACTTTCAAGGTCAGTAAAAAGTGGAAATCGCAATGCACACCATGATCCTCCTGTTGGATTACAAGGCAGTTGCATGGTTCATTTGATATATATGGCTGTTACTTAATAATAGAAGAGAATAGAAGTGTTGATCTTCATGGAAAACCTCCCTCTCAGCCCGTCTCCATGCTGATGGATGGGCTTTAGTCACACACTCTGTGAGAGCCATCATCTACTGCTAAACAAATGTGTACAGATTGAGAGATGAGTGAATCTGGACTGGAGAGAGAGTATTGATATTTCATTAATCTCATCAGTGTTCCAACAATTCTGCCTCTTTGGACACCCGCCAACATTTCCCATAGTTCAACACAGACTTATTACATTACATTCTTCTCCTCATGCCGCGTTTCCCCATAAGCTGCAGTTTGGGCAAACAACATGTGTCAGATCTGGATTCATTTACACAATGTCACAATACAGTCACAAAAATCTTTCCGGCACATTCCCATTATTTAAAGGACTTTATATCAGCTGTTAGGGAATGCTGTCAGAAATTTCACATTAAACCAATTACGTAAAATAAAATAGATCAGATCAGATCATACATTCTGAAGCTGTAGCTGGGACCTTTACCTGATCTGCACAGAGAACAAGGTCTTCATGGACTTCATATTTCATAGTTCACTCTCTCTTACCACCACAACCATGACAAAGAATCTAGACATGTAGTTCGGGTTAACTTGTGGCACTAAATTCACCATATGTGTGAATGTTGGTCTTTCTCTGTATGTAAGCCCTGTGATAGACTGACAACCTGTCTAGGTTGTACCCCAGTGACAACTGGGGTAGGCTGACGTGAGAAGGAAAAAGGGTTAAGATAACGGATTAATAGATGGATAATAAATATAAACCAGGGCAGCATGTTGGTTAACACTCCTCACAGCTAGGTAGCAGGTCATGGGTTCATATACCGGCTGACTGGTCATGGAAATGGATTACTAGATAAAAATAAAACAGGTCAGTAACTATAATTTCAAAAGTAATTTGTGGAAACTAATTCTATATCTATCTATAAAAAGAAAACTTTGTGCTAAACATTATTATGATTATTATTGCACAGTGTTTTGGTCATTTATTTGTTATATTTACAGGCCACAGAGTATATAGGGTTCATACATGTGCAGTGAAGATCTTTAGGTCTTTTATGTTGTTATTTGTTTTTTCCTGTAGTGTCAGACTGGTTTGTACCCAGTTCTGTAGATTTCCAGTAATCTATATCAGATCACACATCAAGAATTAATTAGCAATTACCATTTGAGTGAAATCAACAGCACTTCATAGTCATTAAAGAGAAACACTTTAATTATCAACAGCTCCAATAAACAGTGGATTAGACACATTTGGATTTAATATCTACACATTGGTAAATCAGTAAATCAAAGGGAAATTGATTTTTAAAAGATAAGGCACTGACGAGGAAGTTGAAACCACTGTAATGTCCACATCACCAAATATAAACTATAGATACAATAAATAGAAGTCTACTGTATATATGTATATTTATAAACAAAAAAATTATATTTATTATAATCTAGAAAGCATTTACATCCTTATATCATCAGCTTTATTTTAAGCTGAGATAAAATTATTTCCTCAGTCCTGTTAAAACACATTGTTCCAGTGTCCATTCCCCATCCATCACTAGCTAATAGTCAGGTCATGTCCTTTGATTGAAGCTTTCAATTATTCAACTCTTGAAAGAGAAAGAAAAATATGTGTATATATACTCTCCAAAAAGATCATCCAAATACTACTTTTTTGAAACAGAGTCAGGTAAGAACCCAAAGCAATAAACAATATATCTCCTGAAAGCATCTTGGGAGCCAGACACACACTGAATTCCTCAATCCTTCCACTCTCCCATGTCTAATAAATTAAGGAATAAGCGGGGTTAGGAAAGTCAGATCAGCAAGTGCATTAGATTTGATTATTGCCTTTGCCTCTGACGCTGTATTATTGCTTTGGGATCCCCAGAGAAGTCTGTCTGCACCAAAGGTGGAACTCAGAAACTCAGGTTGGTGAAATTGGGCGGCTGCGAGGAAGCTGTGGGAGCAGATGAGGGCAAGGTGAAAGCAGGGGGAGGAATTTACGGGGGCCTTGGAAAAGTCCAGCCTTAATAACAGCGTCTGGTTTCGTAGGAGATGAGGGAGCGAGGCAGATAGATAGGGTGGGAGAAATAGAAGACAAATAGGTTGCAAGGGAGGGAGACAGTTGAGTTGAGACGGCAGAATCTGTAGCACAGAGCAGAAAATAATATCACGATATATAATAATAACCAGGACTGTTTTAATGTCAAAGGGGAAATAAGACAGTGCAGCTACTCTTGACTAGGAGAAGAGGATCATCATCACTGTGAATTTGATATAACAGCACAGTATGACTCACAATCGATCATAATACGATGTGGCAGGGTAGCGGCCTATTAGTTGTCTTAGTAACCGAAGCCAGTTCAGGCTGCTGGGTCGAGCTGCAGCCTGTGGAGATTTTTGCACCCACAGAGAGTAAATGTGTGATGGGGAGCTGGAAGCCTCCTTAACCCTATCAAGATTGATTGTGTCAGTGATCCTCTTCATCATGCCCGTAAGTAGTGGCACTTTAATACGCGTACGGTAAGCATCGTCACTTATAGAATGCTGAGCACGCAAGAGAAGTATCCCTACAAAATTGTGTTAAACACATTAAGAAAGATGGATGAAACAATGTTTGCAACAAAATGTTTGTGGAAGAATTTCAGCATCTGCCTTGATTTTGCTTTCATAAGGTTAACCTGGGGATTGTTTTACCCCTTTTATTTCCCATATCTCAGCAGTTACTGGGAAAATAAGAACAAGGGGAAACATGCAGCTGAGAGAATTAAGAAAGACATTACTTGATATGATGCCATGAATGAATGCATGAACAACCAAGTGAGCTAGCCAAAATGAGCAATCAGTCAATCAATAACCTGATAATTGACAGAATAATGAGCCATGGGGAAATCAATCAATCCAAAAAAATCATCATAGCAAGAATCAGTTAATATTCCAGTTCAATGCATGGCTGATTAGCAAAATGTAAGCATGTCATTATAAGCAGTCAGTCAGCAGCCACTGTGGAGCAGACTGAAACTATCAAAGCCAAAATCAACTATAGTTTTAATTCCTATAATTTCACACACTCAATCTAAGAATGAAATAAGAGTAATAATTGTATGTATGTAGTAGTAGTAGTATGAAAATATCTAAGGGTTAAGATCAGGGTGGCATGCAGAGTTTCAGTGAGCTCAGAAAAGACCACAGCAAAACGATGAAGCTTCTTAAAGAGACGGGTAGAGTAGTGTAAAATCACATTTTTTGTTTGTTGGAAGTCAATGTAAAATCTTTTTTTTTCTTTTTTTTTTACCAGATTTCTGTCTTCACAGCGCTGTGTCAGTGCAGATTGTCTTGTCTGTGATAGTGTGATACATGATATTCAGCATTTAGATTTTCCTGCTCTGGACTTAGATATGGTAAGACGAGTGGGGGAGAGGCAGGAAGTTTACTGGTTGTCTATACGGTATTTTATTATCAACATAAACATTTTGGCCAGGATACTGACCTTTCTGATGCACGTTTTTTTATACTACAATCATTTATCTTCACTTTACTAATCAAGTGACTTCTTAAACCAACTGCTGCACCACATGATTTAGGATAATTACTCTGAGGAAGTGAATAGTTATGTAATCACTTATTTATATTACTACTTACTTATTAGGTTTGCTTTCACTTTGACAAGAAAGAACGCATTTTTTTCTTTTTGAAAATGAAAGTAACCATGACCTAATCCTGTAAAACAATAAAAGGTAAAAACCTC
This sequence comes from Ctenopoma kingsleyae, assembly GCA_032353495.1. Taxonomy (NCBI): domain Eukaryota; kingdom Metazoa; phylum Chordata; class Actinopteri; order Anabantiformes; family Anabantidae; genus Ctenopoma; species Ctenopoma kingsleyae. Next base: position 490,187 of record JAUBNQ010000002.1, on the reverse strand, counting down.
TGAATACTTTTTATAGGCACTGCACATTGTAAAGTCCCAAGTACAATACAAAATCGGATACAGTGTAACTGTAGATTTCATTTCATCTTCCACCTTTTAACGGTTATACAATGTAATTACACATGTAATGCAAATGTAATGTATGCACTTTAGTACACACTCTAAACACTTTACTAGGTCCACCTGTACAATTTAATGCAATCCAGTAGAGCAACTCTGCTATCAACTCTACTTTTACAAAGTTGTTATTTCTCACTTTTTGGTGAAACTGTCAGAAAAGTGATCATTCTAATATAGTATATTTATTATTAAGGTCATAGAGGGTGGTGGAGCTGTAATGCAGTGTGTTTTATTAAGAGCATTAATTTATGTATATCACATGTTTCTGTTTCACAGTTTTGCTATGGGAAAATAGAAAGAAACAACTAACTTAGCTGGATAAAACAGAGCAGAACAATCACTTAGTATAATTAAACTAGTATGTTTGAGATAAGCAAATGAATGGTCCAGACAGTGGTGATGACTGCTGTAGCTTCACTCATTCATTTCTTGAGTGCTCACATGAGAATAAAATGTAACATCAGAAAAATAAACTGTGAGAGGAAACTCAGTTTAGGGTGTTTACCCTATTACTTTACTATGCTAACAAAGCAAAGGGGTTATTTCCGGGCTGGGTGCAGAGATCCAATTTCAACTGATCAATATGCTGTTTGTGGCTCAGCCAGGCCTCATTATCCTATGTTCTCTAAAAATACTATCTAAAGACTTTTATCTTGAGAGGTTATTTTGAGGTAATTATGAATTGCTGGTTGAGTTAAGGAGGAAATAACCCTGATATCATAATGGAAAGCAAATCATACACTGTAGTTTCCCAATAATGACATGCTTTCATTCTTCAAAAGAGAAACCAACCGATATGTTAAGATACTGAAGGTATTGACGGTACTCAACGGACACATTAGCAAGCGTGCATCCATTACAGGCAGCGTTCAAAAAGAATGACACACTCTTTTTCTCGCTCCAAACAGATTAAGGAAAAACATCAGCATCTCAGCAAAATGTGGGAAAATGAACCCAGGCATACACTCGCAGTCACACACACACTAAGACAAACAGAGGAGAATAAAATGATTTGAAATATAATTATTTCTGGTCCAGTGCACTAAGTAAAAATCAATTCCCCATTATAGAAATAGGATACAGAAAGGAATTAAAACTTAATGAGGTTTTCCAGCTAGAGTCCACCCACTTTTTAACCCTGCACTTGGCAGCACTGCAAGGCACAGCATGTATACACCAGATTATGTGGCTCTCGAAATATTTTGTGCGCACTCACGTGTGCACATAAGCCCTCTCTCCTGTGCACGCCAGGCAACAAGATGACAGTAATGCTCCTGCATCCTTCAAAGCTTCCCTTTCCTCACAGGTATTCAAACTCATTTGTCTCTTCGTCTCACACACACAAACACACACACACACAGGCCTCACTCTCTCTTGGCAGTATTGATCTCCAGTTGATCCACGGTGACAAAAGACAAAGCTTTTCATGTGACAGGCAATTAGATAGTTGTGGAGCCTGCAGAGCCCAGCCACAGCACAGGCTGGGTAAACACTAACAACACCAGTACAGATGGAGCTGGCAGCAATGGAAGGAGGTCGTCCTCCTCAAGTCCTCTGCGTCTCCTCTAACACCTTCTGGTTTGCCTCAGAGCCTCGTAGCACATATTGATTTTGGTATTATTAGCTTTCAAAAGATATACACACAGTTGGGTGGAGTAGATCAATCAATCTATATATCCATCCATCATCCAGCTGCTCAGTGTTTCCATGATGCCAGCATAGGCATGCACCCTATGACATACAGTAATGTTTGTGGGAAACACACATTCGCTTTATCGATATCCTTCTTATATTTGCTTGTCATGTATGGAGCTCAGCATTTAAGACTGTCAACACAGGTAAAAAACGTGACATGTTGTTTAAAGGGAAGTGTTTATATGTGATTTGAATGGCTGAAACCTGCTGCGTGCAGCCTCCTCCTGGCTACGTCCCACTGCCTCACTGATCTCTCTCCACAATTGTGTCTTTTGTGCATCTTTTCAGTCTTGACACAAATAGCGATAATGATGTGCGCTTCCCAAAACGCTTGCTCTTTTCACAGTGCTGCACTTGGTTGGACAAAAGGAGTTGTATGACAAATTAAAGGAGAGCCCTGAGGGTGTTGCATTTGTGTTCATATCTCCATACACCTAGTTAATTACAGTTTGAAGTGGGTGTGATTGTTGGATTGTTGATTTCAGAAAGTCACTACAATTTTCAAACACAAACCATACATTTTTGCCATTGGAAAGAAGGTTTGGACAAGCAAGAATTTATAGCTTTAAAAGCTATGTCAGACAGGACCAAACATACACAGGTATGAAGATTTCCTTTGGTACATGTGTGCAGCATTTACAGTAATGAACATAAACCACATAGCGTATGTATTCAAAGACAGATCAATACAGGTCCACAGTTTCTGTATTAAACACAAAAAAATTGCTCTTTTCATTTGTCAAAATCTGCTCTAGTGGCTTGCTTACACTTTGCAGGCCACTGCACGTGCGCTGAGCAAGCCTCATTCTTATTCTAATTCACAACACAGCCTCAGTGTAGTACAGTGTACTATGGTGAATGGCATGGTGGTATAAACCACACCTATAATAAGAAAACTCACTTGTAATGGATCTTTTGACAGCAGCCATAGGGATAATCAGCCCAGCACAGCCCAAACTTCTGATCGTCTGATAGCAAGACTGTTCAGCTAATTAATCAAGCATCAGCAAATGTAGCCACCAAAATGAGTTGTGGATGACCGGTTCAGGAAAGAAAATCAGGTTTAATCTGTTCAGTGTCTGCCCAGGTTGTTTGACGCTGCATCTGGAGAAACTACGTGTTCGGAAAACCAAACCTAACTTTAGAGGTTACATATAAATTGGAAATAGCCACTTGTATGGAAGCGAGTGGGAGTCTGCTCAGTTCTGTGCTTCTCTGGTGGTTGGTAGCTGCCAACGTTTTGTACCTTGATCAAGTGGCTTTGGCAGCTTGATGACAGGCTGTCAACATGTAGTAGGTTTAATACTGGGATGACAAACAGATACAATAGCTATAGTTGTTTAATTTCAATTTAATGAGCAAGATGGTGAACATGATGTGTACAAGTGTTGTGCAAAAGATCCCTCCTAGTTATGATTCCCTCTCTAATCTTAATGAATCCGTTGATTATCTTTAATTATGACACCATCATTTATGTTATCTTAATCCATCAATGCCCCATGGACTGCCCCGTGATACTCCACACTGTTTGCAATTAACAGTTTGATATAATCGCATTCCAACTTGTGCATAGAATGAGCCTATAGGAGAGGTGTGGGTGCAGTTCCAAAGGTCTAAGCTGCTCCTTTCCCAGCAAGGTTGTATCCATGAGGAGAAATGTAGAGCAAAATGGACTTTAAATTTACTAGTATTGATCAAAGGATGGTATACCAAATAGATGTGGCTGTAAACAAATTATTGTGGTGTCGCAAGGAGTTATGGATCCCTGCATCAGATTATTTAAACCCCTGGAAGGTCAGAATGGTGATTATGATAAATTGTGTTTAGCTGGATAGATAATCTTCTTAATTATGATGAAACTGAATATGTTTGGGAGGCATTACAGGCTGGCCCGCGCCCTTATAAGATGCTATTAATGGAGAGAGAGGGAGCGAATGAAAGGGTTTTGTTTTGTTGGGGAACAGGTCGACAGCCTTTCAAACATTGTTAGATGTGATGGGCCGTGATCCACTGAGAGCAGTCTCTGCCCACAGCTGATAAATGGAAATCCTGAGGATTAGATGTGTCCCTGTGGGCAATGCCATCTAATTCTCTGTGATCATACATATATTTGTGTGGGATAATTGTTATGCAGCGAGTGTGTTGCAGTCTAGAAAACAGACATTCACTAACATGCACCAAAATGCCTCCTGTATATCATAAATACATTACTGTTGTTTGCATTTTGGAAAATCTAAACTAACCCATCATTGATTTTGTGTTTGTGTTTTGGTTTTAGAAAAATACATGCTTCTCATGCAGAAATTAAATTTAATTCAACCCACCAGAGAGTAAAGTAGTAAAATAAACTGGCTGATAATTTACTCAGATGACTCTTTCAGCTACATTAGATTCAAACATTTGAAGGTTTTAGTTTCAGGAAAGCAAAACTGTACTCATGCTCATGCATCTGGCCTGCACTTCAACCCAAATGGTTCAATGGTTTGTCATATGTTGGAAACAAACATAGTGTGTGTCTGTGTATGTTTTGTCAGAATGATAACAATAACGGACTGTTGTTTGACCCTGGACTCGAACTCTCGACTCCTCTTGGAGGTTCTTATTCTTTGTTGTGTAAAAGGAGGGACAGAAGTCTAGAGTGAGAAATTCTGTGTTGTAACAAAGACCAATCAAAATACATGTATTTGTGCCTAAACTAAATCAAACTGTGATATGTCCACAATTGTTACCATGCATTTGTGAATGTTGTCATGTTGACTCATCTGACATGGATCATTCTTATGGCGTCAAACAGTACAGCTCCTTTAGCACAACTTGGAGATACAAAAGGACTTACAAAGGATCAGTAGTTGGTGTCATGGGAAGTGCTGTAATCTGACATTGTGGCATGAGAAAGTGAATATTTCACCAGTGGGAAACCCAGCGACTACTACAACCGATATTTTGGCAGCCTCATCATGTATGATGGACGGACATATCCTGTCACAGCTGTAAAACAGCAATAACAACAAGAAAAGGTCACCATATTGACACAGAGAGTGACTGAGCAGCAGGATTAATTAATTATTAAAATGATTGGGTAGTTGTGTCATTCTACAATGTCTGTGTTTAAATATACAGTGTACAGTCTGAGGTAATTGTTCTTTGAAAATGTCACATTGCTTTGTCCAGGCTGGCAGTGAGCTACTGTCCGAATTGTTTGAATGCGAACAGTTTCTTGGAGTCTTGTTCTTGAATGACAGTACAATGGAGCATGAGACTGACAGGCAGATTGGTACAGAGACAGCAGCAATGTGGGCGTTTTACCGGATTCTTATGGTAAAGAGGCAGCTGAGCTGGCAGACAAATTTCACTTTACCATCTCATCCACATTCCTCACCACGATCATGAAACTGGGTAGTGTTGGAAAGCAAGCAAGCAGCTAGAATGAGTTTCCTCTATGGAGGGTCTTACAGGAGCCTTACAGTTTGACTAGCAACTGGAGGTTGCTTGGAGTCGCTACATGTTGAAAGAAACCCACAGAGGTGGTTTGGGGACCTGGTTATCAGATACATAATGTGTCTCTAGATTATACACTCACTGCCCACTCTATTAGGTACACATGTACAACCTAATACAATCCAATACAGCTCTGCCATGAATGAATGTTTTTGTTGAAACTGTCAGAAAGATCATACTAGGGTGAATTATATTAAGAAGAGTTTCTAACAAGTTGGTCTTCAGGTGTCAGAAATATTACAACTCTACCAATCATAAAAACACTCATGATAAAAAAAACTATTTGTGCATTGTTACTGTAGATATATGTGAGATATTCCATCTTATGACCAGTTCATTCCATGGGGTTCACAAACACTACAACTCAAAAGTTTGTACACACATAGAAATTATAATGCTTTACAGCTGTGTCTCCATCATTGCGAAGGGTTTTTATAATTAGCAGTTCTCCTTTTAAATTAATAAACTTTACATGTTATTGGAAGACAGTACTGTTTACTTAAGACAGACCTCCTTTAAAAAACTGCTGTTTCCAGCTACAATAGTCATTTAAAATATTGTCACTCTCTGCACTTTATTTATGATCAATTGAATTTCAAGAAATCTGCTTTTCATTCAGACGCATGGTATTTTCTATGTGTCAAAACTTTTAACTGTGTACTTTTTCTTGCCACTATAGAGTGTGTACCTTCTGTGAATCTGACATGTGGGACACATATTAGTGTGTATTTTCTCATTACACATATGTGTGTTTCTGTGCATCACAGCATGAACGTGCACTTTCACAGAGCATGTGATCAACATCAAAGTGAGTCTTTATTTTTCTTATCTGTTGCCTACAGGCCTCTAATTATACATCCATGCCTTCCCACACCAAGCAGAAAAGTTGGGAATTCAATTTTCTCTTTGCAGCACAAAACACACATTCCCACTGAGATGGAGAGGATGTGTTTGGGAAATAAAACAATCCATCACTCCAGTCTATGGAAATTAGCTCACAACCGTATGAAGAGTGGCATTCCCTTGATGTAGAGATAATAACGCGAGAAAGACCGGGTACCCCCGAGGCAAAGCCTCAGTCAAGGACCGCAACATAACAGCAACCTGACTGACTAAACCAGACAACAGCTTCAGGTTAAGCCACTATGTTCAGGGCATAGTCTCATACAGAGAGCAGATACTGTAATGACTCTATTTGAGTGGCACTTTAACATGCCTGACAAATACTAGGACATGAGAAACTTATCCACCATCAGTGTCCATCTGTCATCCTGACATTTATTTTGGTTTTATTTTGTCAGTCATTAAGTAATAATCTAATAAAGAATAAGAAAAATAAAACTACAATTAGTGCATTGTGGTATGTTGTATGCCTATGCTAACCAGCGATGCTGTAGTTGAAGTGTATGTTTATCCAAGTGACAATTTGTGCCAAATTTGAAGAAAGTCCCTCAAGGCGTTCCTGAGACATCACACTCACAACAAGAATTTGATGAACATGAGGTGATTGTGACCTTGACTTTTGACCTTTGGCCAAGTCTAAGCAGTTCAGTCCAAGTGGACAGTTCGTTCAAGGTGTATATATCACAATGACAGCAAGCACTGGATAAATGTGAAGTCAGTGTGACCATGACCTTTACCTTTGGTCACCAAAGTTGGAAGCTGGAACAAATTTAAAGGAATTTCCTCTCAGCGTTCCTTAGATCTGTTCTACTTTTATTAGTAGTTATTAGTTATTAGTTATTAGTAGTAGTTTATTTCAAACATATTT
>JAUBNQ010000002.1:461002-476160 GCA_032353495.1 Ctenopoma kingsleyae | reverse complement strand
GGGGACATGGGGCAGAGGGGAAAACAAATCTATGTATGTGTGTGTGTGTGTGTGTGTGTGTGTGTGTGTGTGTGTGTTCCTAGGAGAAGTTCATAGAAACACCTTATCTATTACTCATCAGTTGAAGTTACAATTGTTATTATCCAAGGATTATGTTGGTAATGTTTACATATGTACTATGTAGAAATTCAATTTTACTTTCCAACAAATTACTTTTTCTTACTTTTTTATTGTTAATGGGTGGGTAACCAGTTTTTTTTCACTTGGATTATTTTTGTGTAATAGTAACTTTTTTTGATGATGTGAATCATTCAAGTGACAAATATGCAAAAATATTACAACAAGGGGGTAGATACTTTTCACAGCACAGTAAAACCCAGTTCGATGCAAAATAAGCAAAGTAAATAGTGACAGTGAAGCACAGCTGCTACAGCAGAAACATGCTTTTCACTGCTACTGGCAACTACTGTTGACATAGTTTGTCAGGTGTGAAGCTCTGGCTGTTTGACTGTATAAAAGAGTCTGCTTCAAGAGTAACAATGTAAAGCAATACAAGGAGATGCTGTGGCTTACCTGGTTTAGGCTCCTGGTGCGTTAACGGGACATCCTCAATTCAAATCCCAGCAGTGCCTCTGTGTGAGCTCTTCTTACATGTTGCTCCTCTGTGATTCTGGAATCATATACTTAAGTCTGCTAAAAGGTAGCAAATAAACAGATGCTGATTTTAACCAATTAAAAGTTTGAATACATTAAAACCAAAAAGTGTATGTGACAGCTTTAGTATGAAAGAAGAGCTCAGCACAGCTGTTGTGGCTTTGAATGCCAATAGTACCTTAGAGTCTAATGTTTGGACTTATACATTATGTTACATACATGATCACACAATTTTAGACTTTCAGTTTTAATTTGTTTTTTGGGGGAAAATGTGGGGAAAGATGGGCCTCTTGGGGACTCGAACAGTTACTGAAATGAAATGATCCTGTGAATTTGGTGGGGTGAGATCTCTTTGCTGGGACCGATAAGAACTCACAGATATAAGAAACATTAGTAGGAGCCACATTTACACACATAATACCAACAATGATTAACTTTAAAATTACAACTTATTGTATTTAAACTGTCAAATAAATGTAATAGAGTAAAAAGTACTTTATCTCCCTCTGATATGTAGTGGAACAGATGAATAATTTAGCAGAAAGTGAAAATCCTCAAGTCCTGCAATCTGCAGTCTAAGCCTAAAAACATACTGGTCAATCAGGAACGATATTATGACTGCAGTGGTCATGCTGGTAACATGCTGGTCTTGGGGAAAGTATTGTTCAAGGAGCTTTTGGACAGCGGGTACAAAAGCAATCAGTGATACTGTGGCTTTGTAAAAGTGCTTCTCTAGTAAACAGGAGACTCTAGATACAAGTCGCAGCTATGCCTAACCCCAATAAATACCCTTAGAATAGCAGCACAGATAATTCTATAACTATCCAGATCAAAAGTCCTATGGAAAACAAAGTAATATATCTAAACAACAAAAGGAAAAGAGTGCATGATGTGGCTGATCACAGAGCAACAGAAACACACACAAGTCTTTTGCTAATTGTAAAGACCATTAAAGGAATGCTCGTAAAGCTGACTGTGCCTTTCATTCAGTGAATCCTGTCAATCAATTTAGTAACAGAGGGTGGTTATACCAAATAAGATAGCACAGAAAGGTTTTTTTTGGTCCATTCAGCACAAAAGGTTCAGAAGTAGAACACTTCTTCGTGCTCTGACCTCATGATGACAGTGTTTACGGTTGCTTTTGTGGAGAATGCTGATGAGAATGCCAATGTCAACCTCATGATGGGATGAGGTTAAAAGCCTGAAGGTCACCAATCTCTTATATCTTTCCTCATCTGGTGATGTCGTTACCAAAATCTGTACCAATCCATTCAGCAGATACCAAAAATATATCACTGGTAAATTGATAACATTTACCTTGGATGGCTGTTTGCATAACTAAAAAGCCCTTCAAACACTTTGTTAGTGCTCTGAGTAAATGCTTGCATTAGTTTCTGATCACTCACAGTTTTATACAGTCTTGCTGCTTACTGTTCTAGTATTCATACTAAATGGGGAAGCCTCTTCTATATGAATCTAACCAATGATTTTAGGGATTGTCCATCTGTCATGACTTTTAGAATCTCAGAGTTATTGGGATTCTTTCCTTGGGGAAGATGAATTTTATGGCAATCCATCCAATATATATAAAAAAGATATATTTTATACTGAACCAAAGACCTATCTGTATGCACAGACATTGTCACCCCTTTAGTCATGCTCCCACTGTGGCTAAACCTCACAGAATGAATAAAATTGTTTCCTGGATCAGCATTTCTCAGAATTTTGTCCATGGAAGTTTCAAGAGTGAACAATAAAAGAATGAAAGTCTCCTTAATTTCACTACTTAAAGTGGTTGAACTAACATTGTGATATTATGTGACACAGTTGTTTATCTCCCCACATACAAAGTGTTCTGCATTTTATCATTACACAAACAACCATATGGGTCCCTGACAGTAAATCTGATGGAGTTGGATGGGGTTTGTGGCATTAATATGTCTTTATTTCAGGATCTGTGATTATAAAAGACAGCAACAACCTACTTTACAGAGAAAGAAGAAGAACAGACAAAAGCATCAAACACAATAATGAAGGAAAGTATCATAAATCTGAAATAGTCAAAATGAGTCATAAAATGTCATTAGATAAAAGCTGGCAATAAAAATCAAATGCTCTTATCCACTGTTTTAGATCATACAGCATTGTACTGAAGAGAATGACCACATTCCGGTGGTTATATTGATCAGTTTGCAGTCACTGGTCCTACCAATCTGCCCAGTTCCACGTCTGCTGCTCCTTGTTGACCTCTGTTACCTGCTGTTCTTTCTTTTTCTCTCTCCTCTTTCCACTCACGCCAGCCAGTCGAGGCAGATGGCCGTCCACCCTGAGCCTGGTTCTGCTGGAGGTTTCTTCCGTTAAAGGGAGTTTTTCTTCTCCACTCTTGCCTACTGCTGCTCTGGTGTGTCTGTTGAATTTTCAGGGGCGGATCTACAGGCAGGGAAAGGGGGGGCAACTGCCGCCCTGCTGTAGAGCCTTGCCCCTCCAGCTGCCCCCTCAACTTTTATGTCCTTAAAATCATACTCATAGTAAAAACTAATCGCTTGTTTGTCCAAAAACCTGTTATAGCCTTCAAATTAAATATTAATTCACCAAAAATATATAATTGTAAATATATCTTTGGTCTATCTTAGAAGAGATAATGTTAAATAATAAACAATATATATATATATATATATATATTTATATATAATAAACAATAAATAGTTTTAATGCGTATTTGTGGATATTTTCTTGACTCCATTTACATATAGGGGATTTTCACATACTTCATGTTACAGTGTAAAGTATCTTGAGATGACTTATGTTATGATTTGGCACTAAATAAATAAAGGTGAATTGAATTTAATCCTAAATGCTGTAACACAGATCAACCACTACCTACTACCTGAAAGATTAGACTGAGAGTTACAGTAACTCTCAGTCTAATCTTTCAGTGTCTTTGAAAAGTTGGCCTGCATCTCCAGTTATCATCTTTTCACATGCCACTGTACAATTTTGAACTGATCCTGGAAAAACAGGATGGCACAGCCCACCTCAGCTTGACTGGATCACAGCATCATTACATAAAAAATTGCTTCACATCTATGCAAATCTTTCCATAACCACAAATCTGGCATCCACTCACACTTCTGATCCTCCTTCCAACTATCTGAGATTACTTCAGACAAAATGGAGGAAAAGATGATGATCATGGTCAAAGGCTTCCTACTTCTGTGATATAATTCTAATAAGCTACATATACTTGGGTAAGGAAAACACATACAGTAACTTCACTACTAGTTCACTGTGTGCCCACATGCAGAAAAACTGTGAAAATAACTGCCATTAACCCAGGTGGTAAGAAAAGGCAAGCACTGTATAAAGTACTTATAAACTTACTTAACCAATCACAGTCACAGCCTCTTGATTGATGGGCTTTCAGTGAGCCTGTCAGGCTAGTTTTTGTGGTGTATCACACCACTGGCAATAGTTCAACCACTGTTGGCATCAGTAGGATAGACCATTCTGATTGTCTGTTTAGCGTAGTTGATCAGTGTAGTCAAGAGGGCACACATGGAAGGCTCTTGTCATTTTTCAGCAGCATGGCCATGTGGAATGATGGCCAGGCCTTCTGCTTTCCCTTACTGAAAACAGACTACCACCACCACTGGTCTGGGGAGTTATTTCCCCTCACACAGCAACAGAACATATAAGTGAATTAGCAGTTGGCTATATGTGGGACTCATAAGGAGCACCTGGTGCTCAGGTACAGCTGCCTATGGACAATATGGGGAATGGCGCACAATCTGGTGCCGGATAGCATCCACCCCCTGATGTGTTTTTAATTTTATTTTTAGTTGAAGTTGAAGGACATAACATGGCAAATAGGAATGTAAGCATGAAAGTGATGTGGGGTTGTAAACTGAACAGGATAACAATTAAGCTGTGTACAGGCAGGTAACAGACAGCTAACGGGCCTTAGAGATCCTCAGAAAACAATGCAAAGTTTTAGAGAGAGCTGCATGTGAACAAGCATGGTTGTCCTGTGTGTCTTATGCTGTGCAGATCCGGCTAAAATAAAGAAATAGTTGATGAACGTCACGTCCCCGGCTTTAATCCGTTCAAGTGTGTTACATATAGCCTTTGTGGTGTGTTCAAGTACCATTTTTTGAGGTGGCACATGCTAGTTCTCTGATGTCGGCTTGGTGTGCCTCTTCCTTTAGACCACTGGAGCCAAACTGCAGACAACTTACAGTGGTGTGTGTTTGCCCCCTTCCTGATTTCCTATTTTTTTCTATGTTTGTCACACTTAAATGTTTCAGATCATCAAACAAATTTAAATATTATACTAGACAAAGATATATTAGACAAAGATAACGCAACTAAACACAAAATGCAGTTTTTAAGTGACGATTTTATTTATTAAGGAAAAAAACTATCCAAACCTACATGGCATTTTGTGAAAAAGTAATTGTGCCCTAAACTTAAGAACTGTTTGGGCCACCCATGACAGCAACAACTGCAATCAAGTGTTCTTTCGCATCGTTGTGGAGAAATTTTGGTCCACTCTTCTTTGCTGAAAAATACAAGCAACTCTCTGACTTCCTGTTTCCTGTATCCAGTGCGGATTGTTTGCTGCTCCTGCTAGTTGGGTTTGATTTACAAGTTAATTTCTGAACTCTAAGCTCACTCATTTGCGGACACCGAGTGTTTTAAGAGTTATTTCAAACACTTGTATTATTCAAGCACTCTTTTTAACACTCACTGTGTACTGCTTTGTTGTCTTAGCTCTGCTAGCTTGTTTTTGAACTGTTAGCTAGGGCTTCTCTGTCTCCCTCTGTCTCTCCCTAAACCACCTTCATGCCACAGCATCTCAATTTGATTCAAGTCTGGACTTTGACTAGGCCACTCCAAAATCTTCATTTTGTATTTTTAAGCCATTCAGAGGTGGACTTGCTGGTGTGTTTTGGATCATTGTCCTGCTGCAGATCCCAAGTGTACTTCAGCTTGAGGTCACAAAGTGATGGCCGGATATTCTCCTTCAGGATTTTTTCCCAGCAAGTTGTCCAGGTCCTGAAGCTGCACAGCAGCCGCAGACCATCACACTACCACCACCATGTTTGACTGTTGGTATGATGTTCTTTTTATGAAATGCTATGGTAGCTTTACACCAGATGTAACAGGATGCACACCTTTCAAAAAGTTCAACTTTTTTTTTGTCAGCCCACAGAACATGTTTCCAAAAGCCTTGGCAATCATCAAGATGTTTTTTGGCAGAAGTGAGACGAGTCTTACGAGGCCTGCAGTTCTTTAGATGTTCTTCTCTGTTCTTTGGTGAACTCTTGGATGAGTCGTTGCTGTGCTCTTGGGGTAATTTTTGTAGGCCGGCCACTTCTGGGAAGATTGACCACTGTTTCAAGTTTTCTCCATTTGTGGACAATGGCTCTCCACAGGTCTGGCAGTAATCAGGCCACTACTAGCAATCTGGCTAGTACAATTTAGCTCAGGTGTCTAAAAAACGATTAACCACAGTTGCTTCATGTTTTAAATAGGGGGACAATTACTTTGTCACATAGGGCTAATGTAGGTTTGTATAGTTTTTTTTCTTATTAAACAAAATCATCACTTAAAAATCCATTTTATGTTTACTTGGGATTATCTTTCTCTAAATTTGTTTGAGGTTCTGAACCTTTTAAGTGTGACAAATATGCAAAAAAGTAAATAAACAGGAAGGGGACAAACACTTTTTCACACCACTGTATAGCAACTTTATTCACTGACATTTATGCACAAAGCAAATTGAACTAGATTATCATCCATTTGCTGAATCTGGAAATTTGCACTGACATATGTCTTCTTAAAATATGTAGACCTTCTGTTAAGCTTGTTTAAACTATTAACTTAATAAGAAAATGTTATTTTTGAAAGTACTACCAGTTGTTATAAACTAGAATTGTCCTTTTAAGTGGGAAAAATACTGAATGGAAAAAAAGAGCTCCCACATTGAAAAAGTAGTTCACAGATAATAAAGTAATAATGTCATGGATGTAATTGGTGTTTTTCTGCATATTACACTGTGTAGCATGTCTTTATTTTTACAAATATTGTGTGATCTTTACTTCTGTGACCCCAGAGTTAACATTCAAAGCTCCTCTAACAAGCAAAGGCTAATCCCATCTAAAGCTCTCAGTCTAGTGATGCCCCTGGACACAACAGGCACACTTTTATAATTGGCAGCCCTTTATTAATGCATGACTAGACTCTGCCTCAAGAGGGGCTCAGCTGATCTATAAAAACTTAAAATATTCTTCCAGCCATATGCAACCCACTATTACACAGGCTGACAGAGTGAATCAGAGACGATTGTTGATTGTATGTCATTGTAGCATGTTGCTGTGTGGAGTCAGTGATGCAGCTCTGAGTGGCAGCAGCTGTACAGAAACATCAGGATTAAAATCTGAAAGTACAACAAGAGGACATCTGGGATTTGAGAAGAAGTGGGAAGGCACTGATGACAGACACAAGTAACCTAGTTTCACACGTCTCTGCGCGGTAACATCAGTTCTTAGATAAGAAAACAAATGTATTCATCAAGAAACAAGATGTGTTTGACAGAGTTACTAAATCAAGGTCAGCTTACTAGATTTTTCCAGAGTTTTCAACTGCATTACAAGGTCTTCATCTACCTTCACTAGCACTATTCTTTGTTGTCGTCTTGGTGTGTCTCTGCCCTAAGACAGAATTAAATATAATGCTTAAGATATTGTGACTTATTTAAAGGATAACTTTAAAATGATCATCTCTGCACAGAGGATAAAACCAGCAATAAACTGCCTTCTCTCATGGTCAATATCCATCAGTCAGGATTAGTGTCTGTGCTGTAAACATCCATTGTTGTCCAAAAATGATTAAAATTCAGTGTTCTTTAAATTGTTCCTTTTACTGCATAAATGTATTTATTCTAGGTGTAATGGAGACAAAGACTTTTTTTCTGGTCTATTTCAAATGTTTCACCTTGTACTTTTTTTTACAGGAAAAAAAGCATACAAGTTGGACTATATGAGTAATCTTTTCCACTAGCCAGTTCACTGAAACAATCACATGTGAAGAACAAGAACATAAAAGCTGATAATGGTTCCTCATTTCAGATACTATAAAAATAATATTTAGTAATTTGCTAAGAGCCATTGACTTTTTTCCTGGGTATGAGCGCACAGAGAAAGTGAACTAGATGGGTGTGTCTCTGTGTGTGTGTGTGTGTGAGTGTGTGTTCTGATGGATGGATGGCAGGGTGACAGTGAACAGATGGAGGCTGTGATGGATTGCAGGAACATTAAATGTGAAAGAGGAGTAGGGCCCTTGGTCAGAATGCAGGAGATGCAGCAGCCATGCACGCCTTGTCATTCTCGCATTTCAGCTCTGCTGCTTTATTGGCATGACTGTTTCTCAGAGGCGCTGTGTAAAAGCAGGGCACTGAATGTCAACTGTCAAAACAACAAGTTTGTACAGTCATATCACCTCACCAGTCCATGACGCTTCTCTCTGTCTCATTCACTCATTTCTAATGTGGTCTCGTCACTCAACCTTCAAGATGCAACTTTCTGATTAAATTGTTAGTTTCACTTGTTTGTCTGTTTTTTGTTCATACACTCCCAGTCAAAGGTTTGGACACATACAGAAGTGACTATGTTTTTGAAATAGAAGCAGATTTTAACATCAAATTTTAATCTTAAATACAGTGTAGACACTGTTAATATTAAAAATTACTATTGTATATAGAAACTGTCTTTTAAAGGAATATTTACATAAACATACAGAGGCCTATAATCATCAAACATTAGTATTGTCTTCCAATAGCACATTATGTTTGCTAATGGAAGTTTATTAAATTAAGAGGATTAATGATCATTATAAAACCAGAGACAGAGACACTGTTTTTGTCAGTGCACAACTGGAAATATGCTGAAATGAAAGAGGAATGCAGTGTCTGCACACAGGACCCCAACCCAACAGCTCACCATCTTTTGTGTGTTTTTGTTACTTACAGTCTAGAGTTTCAAGAATAAATGTAGCAACAGTCAGTTCCATGTTTCAGAGAGAGATACAGTAGAAGAGCATATTAGGTAAGTACTCTCAATAAAAGTAGGTCTACAAGTGAATTTTGAAGAAAGAGAGGGGTTTGGATTTGCGATATCCTACCTCACAATGAGGATTAGTGTTAATTTCACATCATAGCAAACATGAAAGATCAGACCTGAATGAGGCAATAAAGGCATGTGGACTACTCCATAGACTTGAATGCTAGCTGTGACAGAAAGCCAGAGAGAGAAACACTGAAACATTGGGCTACTGAAGATGGTAAAATGCTTTGCAGATACATCCATCATATAATCAAGTTACTAGTTAAATGCATGACCGACAGGGACGTGGTTAAATGAAATATTACATGTTGGCAGAACAAATGTCACCACCTCTGTTGACCTGTTCCTCAAAGGTGGCTTTATACAAATGTCACATTATGCTGCTGGCAGACAACAGTCATAATCAATGCTAAAGGCTACTACAGCTTGCATTTCAATTTTAGATAAAAATTCAACCCGGGCAGTTACAAAGATGTATTTTGCATGTATTAGCAATGCATGACTTTTCTGTTTAGATCAGGTTTGGATTGCAGAAATGGCAACACACCTCATGAAACAGGTTCGAATTGTATTTCATGAAACAGTCTTTCGTTTTGTTGATAGAGTGCCTTCAGACTGTTGAAAAAGAACTATAGAAATCATTCATAAATATAAAGAAAAAGGAGGGAAGTGGAAAGCGAGATATAGACAGCGTGTGTATGTGTGTGTGTGTGTGTGTCCATCCTCTTGCCATCTGTTGACAGAGACGCTACCTCCCATACCGATCACCTGCCTCATAATCACCTCATCAGTCACAGTTCCTCAGCGTCAAACACCGGAAAAGCATACGCGCGCACACACACACACACTACAATGTTAAGAGCGAAGAGAAAAATGAACCTACAGATATGTTTATGAGTCACTTCGTTCCCTGAACAAGTTTTACATAACACTTAGTCACTGCCACTACACTGGGCCGACAGATTAGAAGGTTGATTAGCACTGTCAGGTTTGTTTCTCAAAGCAGTGTGTTACTCATTCCTTGTCACTCACTTTTAATTGAAAATATTAATTATTGCTTCCTCAGTAAAGGTACCTGGTTACTCTAACAGTTATGGGCCAGACTAGTTTTCAAATGCCCAACCTCTACAAAGACCTGTGGTCCTGGAAACATAGGATGTCATTGAATCAAATATTGAATTCTCTAGGTTAATACTGTAGTTGATTGGCATCTCCATGTATCTCATACCAAAGCAAAGGGGTAACTTGTCATGATTTTACTGGATGAAAACAGAGTAGTTCCAAACATGTACACTCACATCCAATGTTTTCTGCTGTGACAGAGAGCATCACATGAAACTATTAGATTGATGTGAAAGTAATGAGTGTGCACCACTTTAGCAACAGATAGTTGAGGTCTATCTCTAAGGCTATTCTGAGGCTGTCGAACAACAGAGCAATAAGCACATTAAGTCAGATGATCACATCAGTTGGAAATAACCAGTAGTTTTATTGAACCTAAAAACCTAAATCGGTTTTAAAGGATGTGAAGTTAGAAATACTGTAAGTTACCAGACCTCTGCAGCTTGACAGACAGTAACTGTTGGGCCATTAAAGGTCCTAATGCTTTGTTTGAGTGCAGCCCATGTGCGCTATAATGCCTGACATTTCCCATGTTTGACTATGAAGAGATCCTACAAGTGTTGTTTTCTGCCAGTCCAATAACTCCAGAATCTTGGTCACCTGATATGATCCCACTTCTGTATGTCACAACAGCAAATGGAAGAGATGCTTCAGTACTGCTGCTTGGACAGTTCTACATTCAGTCACCAGTTTCCTGTAGTTGCCTGTAATCTGTCATTTTGGCTGTATGTGTCCTTGTAAAATTAAAATCTACATACCGCACACTGAGGTATGCCTGACACTTACCCAATCATGGCAGCTGACTGTTAAACATATGCACATCTAATTTTCTCCAGAACCTATGCAGACGAAATGAAATTTCCATAAAATTTGTAAGGGTACATTTCCTCCCACCATACTGATTTATTGAACTGCTTATTGAGTTTGAAAGACTCTTTAGAGCTGCTGAAAAGAAAAGAAATGGAAAGAATGCACACTGGCCATGAAAACACAGATGACATTACTACTGTTCAGAGAGAAATAAAGAAGTGCAGAGTAATGTGAGAAAAGAGAGATTTCAATTTCGCTGAACCCTGACCCCTTTTAAAATTGAGCCATTTATTTTATTATAACTCAGCACATTCAATGTATGGTAGATAACTTTTAACAGTGGTGGAAAACGCATTAACGTGAAACATTTAATTGAATCAGCTCAAATCTAATTAAGCTAGTTTGCTTGGCAGTGTGGATAGAAGTCAATATTTGCTCAGCAGCTTGGCAAAGATGTCTCTATTTCCTTTCCCTCTCCTCATGACAGAACTGATGAAGTAATGGGAAGGTGAAAGAGCTGGCGTCAATGGGAGATGTGATGAGTGATGCCCCATCCTCTTAATCACAATATTGGAGAGGATAGTGGAATCTTAACTGTTTTCTCATCTTCGCCCTGAGCACTGCCGCCTACTCTCAACCTTTGCAACTCCTGATGCTTCGCCTCAGCCTAATGAGAGGAGGGAGGATGAAGAGAAAGGGAGATGAGGGATTGACAAAGAGGTGAGGCTAGGTTGAGGCAGACAGAGACTTTGTCTGCAACTTGACAATTAATAGATGGCCATTGTAGCTTCTTCAAGAGGACTCCCACACGCTTCAGCTCTTCTCTCTTCAGAAGCTAGACTCTCATTAGACCAGACTGATGGCTGACTACAAACACCAACGAACACATTCACTGTGTTGTATTCTAATAGACTAATAATAGAGTAAATACCACAAATACCACAAAGTCTATAGTTTGTGTCCAAATGGCTTCAAAGCTCCAAAAACCCAAGATCAGGTGAGAGAGAACATTTACATTAGCCACTGTCAAATAGAGCCGTTCCCTGTAGAAGCTCTGCTTTGGCATGCTTAAAATCATGACAGTTTTATGAAAGCTAGAAGAAAGCCATCAAATGACGAGAAGTGAAAACATAACTTCCTTGATAAAGTGTAAAAACATATACATGCATGACAAAGGCAGGCTGACTAGTGTTGTGTGTCGGCATTTGTCAATCCTGCTTTACATATTTCCCTCCCTGTGTTGCTCAAAATCAGATGTTCACATGTTTGTCTAATACATCATAGTCTGTCTCTGGCTCATCTAGAATGACTTCTTTATGGTCTGAGACTTGAGCCCATACCTGAGCTCTATAAAATAGCAAGGATGACCCTTTTACCATTTGTCCTGACATTCTGTTGTTTGCACTGTTTTACAGACGGCACAAGTGTCCTTCCAATCTCATTCTCATCCCATTCCCATGAAGACATTCTCATTTATGGATAAGATAAAGAGAAGACTTTGATGTATTAGACAAATGTGTGAACATAGAAGCGTCTGAGCACTCGCTCACTTGTAGCTGAACAAATGCCTTACCCTGACCTCTTGACAGCCTTTACAATTACAAAAAATGGGTATTATTGTGTAGCTGTTGGTTTTCAAGAGCACAGTCAAGAGCTGCCAGGGAGATTATTTCACCACCCCCTGCTGAAAGACACAACACAAATGGATTGCACCTGTGAAGAGATTCCTAACAGCAAGCACAGAAAAGTTGAACCAAAGACCAAATAACTCAGCAGAAAGTATGACATGTGCCCTGCAGTTCTGTCAGCAAAACATTCAATATGGTGGTAAGAGAAAGCATCACATGACTTAGTGACAGTGTGACAAAAACCTCTATACTGAGAATATCAAGAGTTGGTTCAGTAAAGCCAGTAAAGTACAGTTGTTTTGGATAAAAGTGTCTGCCAACGAAAGTAAAGTAAAGTTGCACTGTTTTGAGTTCTGCTGGGACCATTATGGATGGGAAACATGTTGGATGGAGCCTTCAGCTTCAGAAACAAACAAACATAAATTACAAATAACATTAATTCTTTTGTAATGTAACATTTAAATGGAGATTTTTCCTCCGTTGTAAGGAGGACATAGCTCTACATCTTGAAAATGTGCTGTTAATGTACGTGTGCAGTGTGTGAGTAAAGAGTTGGAGGAACATCAAAGAGCTGTGTGAAAAATGTCGAGTTGTCTTCGGAGCCACATGGACTACCCATACAGCATGTGAAAGCTTAGTATTTTTTTTCTCCATCTGTTCTTCTTATCCTCATACTCAATATTTAGCATGTTTTTTTCACTGAACTGTCCACATGGACATTTGCAAAACTGCACGTTTTACAAAACCAAGACATGCAACTTATACTGGCTATATAAGATAGTGAGTTATACTGACATTAGGTCTACACAGTGGTCGCACTCACACTCTCGAGTAAAAGTAGAAATCTCTTTTTAAAAACTCTACTAAGATTAACCTGTACTGACATGTGTCACCTTGTAGCCTTATCCAAGAAGTGTCTCACTAGTTTAAACTCTACACTACACATTTGTATCCATCTTTCCACCTCCATCAGTGTTTTGTTCGCAACAAACAATTGTGCCAAAACCAAGGCTATGTAGAAGCAGAGCTATTGGCAAAATAGCAGTGCACTGCAGGAAACCTGAGCTTTGACATGCTGAATTGTCTCCTCAGAGACACAAAGAAGCTGAGGAGATGAAGGCAAAAACACAAAAATGGAGACAAACTTATTTGCAATTCAAAATCGGTAGGCAAACTTTTGAAGAAGTATCTCACTCACTGTTGTAGCTGTGTTAGGACGGCACCAACAGTAGTCATTTACAACTATTTATTGGTAATAACTAGTTGTAAATGATGACTTTTAATTTTAGTCTTTGGTTTCACCTGTGAAGACTGTGTTTGTTGTTAAAAGGGACAAATCAACATGAAGATCAGGGAGCTGTATATGGGAGAAAAGATATTGTGAATCTGGGATGAGAGCGAAAAACATTCAAAGGCATTAAAGCAAGCAAAAGCATAGAAATAAACCACTGGTGCACTGATCAACATACACAGAACGGGTCAGACAACAACAAGGAAATCAACAACAGATGAGACAGAAGCATTGAGAGCTGTGAAGAAAAAAAACCCCAAAACAATAGTGAGTGACAACACTGCAATCCTACATTCACAGAAGACCAGACAGATGCAGGCCAGACTGGTCCTACCTGTGATCTGAAAGTCATTGTCTCTTTGTTTGTTTGTTTGCTTCTTCTCATGGTTGCTGTTGGTGGTTGGTCTATGGACTGAGTTTTGTATGTATGGTTTTTCTGTCTTTTCTGGTCAGTTTTTCACGTTTCCTGCCTTGTACCCATGCCTCTATTGTTCTTGTTATTTTTCCTCATGCCTTATGCCCCTTGTTCATGTTCCCTTTTGTTCAGTAGTTTGGCTTTGACTCGTGTTAGCACTCTTTATTTTTCTTCTGGTTATTTCTCATGATTTTCTGTGTGGCCTTTTGAGCTCCTTTATTCTACCTCAGTTAGCATCTGTCTTGCACTTAGGTCCGTCATATTGTAAAACTCATGACATCATTAATTCAGAGGTGTACAGAAAGATTTTGTGTAATTTACAAAGAAATACGACAAAAGGAGCTTCATCACTCAGTGCGACAGTTAACACAGATTTCATCACAGGGAAGAGGTGGAAGGCTTTGGACCAAGTTTGTCACTACATGTCACTACCCTGAAACATGCATTTCACCCGCTGTAGAGAAGAGTGAAGGGAGAACACCCCCCAACATAAACAGCACCTGGAACCCAGTGCCTCGTCTGCTGCTCCTTGTTGTTGTTATGATCTCTTGTTACCTGCTGTTCTTTTCTCTCTCTTCGGTCCACCAACCGGTCGAAGCAGATGACCTCCCACCTTGAGCCTGGTTCTGCTGGAGGTTTCAAGTGGGATTGTTTGGTTTTCTACAAATATTCTGTATATATATACATTCTGTGTAAGGTCTTAAACCTTACACTGTAAAGTGCCTTGAAATGATTTATGTTGTGATTTGGCGCTATACAAATAAAGTTGAATTGAATTCAATTGAAGGAGTCTGCAGCAAAAACCTGGAAAAACTGATCAAAAGAAGAAACTGGCAAATGTTGATGTCAGTGAGGTACTGGCCTAAATAATATAATATATTACAAGGTGTAAATGCCATCAAATAAAAGCAGAAATCTTGAACTTCTGTCTCATATCCATCTTTTAATCTTGAAACTAAAATGTCTTCAGTTTACAGTGAAAACAAATGAAGTGACCTTGCTGTTACACTACTGAAGAGACTGTAAATATCAAGTGCATGTCTGTGTGTGTGTGTGTGTGTGTGTGTGTGTGTGTGTGTGTGTGTGTGTGTGTGTGTGTGTGTGTGTGTGTGTGT
>JAUBNQ010000002.1:449228-460902 GCA_032353495.1 Ctenopoma kingsleyae | reverse complement strand
TGTGTGTGTGTGTGTGTGTGTGTGTGTGTGTGTGTGTGTGTGTGTGTGTGTGTGTGTGTGTGTGTGTGTGTGTGAGGAGTCAGGATGTGGTTACTTTTCATATGTTTGGATATGGATATGTTTTTGCATATGCACAAAAAGCCATATGCATTGAATCTGCTGTAATAAACCGGGCTTGAGAATGAATATTAGTCAAGTGACATTTAAATGTTTGTGGTGATGTTTTCAATAACCTGCTTCCACTGAGGCTTTCTTTTCACTTAGTAAAAATATTTAAAAGCAAGCTGCTGGAAGTGAACTCCCCTCCCCCTAACCCCCACCTCTCCTTTTGTCTTTTCCATGACATTTAATAACACATTATGTGCCAAAGCCTTTCTGCTGTTTCTCTCCCTGGCTTGCTTAGCCATCTTCCCTCCTCCCTTTATCTCTGGGAAACCAGCAGAAAACAGAAGAGAAAAAAGTATTTCCTCCAGCAGTGCCCCCCCACACACTCCAGGCTGCCACACTTTTTAGCACAGGAGAACAAACACCCAATGCATTTTTAAAGTGTCCATCAATGAAAGCAGTTTGAAATTGCCTGTGTGTCTGTGTGTGTGTTCATGTGTGTTTATGTGTGTGGATGTGCCAGTCGGCCTCTAAGCTTGACTGCGTGTGGACAGATGAACCTCAGGAGAAAATGAATGGAGAAATAGGTTTATTTGTGGGGCTGGCAAAAATGCAAACTACTCAAAAATACAGACACAATGAGCTGATATGAGGTTTATAGATGACTATATATTCCAAAAACTTTGAACACTTATCAAATGCTCCTTTTGTAAACCTTTTTGACTTACAGGAAACTCACGACCATGCGTTTTGTGTTCTTAAGAGACACATTCTGTCCCAACAGACATTTATGTGTAATAAATATTGTATAGCGAAGAACTGTAGACAGTTTTTAATAGTGATTTAGTTTTTACAAGTTTGATACAAACTGAGTTTACACAAGTACACACACAACACTGACAACAGCTTTCACCTTTTCACCTCCTTCTTTTACGTCTTACTAAACCACCATTGACATAATTTAATTAAAGCATTTTAGCATTCAATAGTGCTAAAAACTCATTTGAGTCCTGTATGATGACAGATACAGACAGGGTTTACCAGAGCTGTATGTGTTGCTACTGACAACATTCAGTACATCAGCACTAGTACAACTTGTTGCCATACCGACTGATGCTGGCACCAGCTCTTCCAGTACATGTTGAACTGCACTGTGTGTTCTGATAACTGTCAGTCATCTGTGTATATGTTTATTTCATGTTAAATTCATCATGAAACATAAAAAATTTTTGATTTCATACATTTTGTAGCTGACAGCTTCATATTTAATCATTATTTAAATTCCCCCTTCACACAACCACATCATGTGCAATAAAATGTGAGCAGCATTCAGTTCTAAAGAAACTTCACATTTTTGAAAGACTGATTAATTTCAGAAGAGCAGCTTCAGTACATACAGAAGGGAAAAAGAATCAGGTTTCCCAACACAATATCAGGTTATATATTTTACACTCGACAAAAGTTAGTGGATGAACTAAATGGATGAACAGCTGTTATTGTGTGTATCTGAACTTTAGAGACTTCAGCAGGAAAGTTTAATTATGAAAACAGATTTCCATCAAAGCAGGAATGTCAGGTGTGTATTAGTGGTCACATATTTTTATAGATATGCAGTGTGTTAATAAAGTAAAGTTCTCTTTCATATTTATCATTATTCTTGACTTTTAATCCTGCTTGAATTGTTGCATACTGCACCTATGTCCTCTGAAATAGTTCACAGCACTCTGTGCCACATAACTGAGCAAAATGCAAAAAGAAGATCCCTCTCATGAGTTCATATACTTGGCTGCAGTATCAGGTGGGTTTAAAATCCTGATAGTGAATCATGAATGAAAATAACAAAATTAAAATTTCTTTGGCTCACTTTTGACATAAACTAATGACTTATTATAAAGCAACCTTTTAGAACATATATCAGCTTGATGTAACCGAAACCACCTTAAAAAAAACATTCATTTGATATGTACTTAATTTCTCATATGTTTCATCAGCAATATATCATGATGGAATCACACTGTGACTAAGACCACTTCCAGATTGGGAGGTGCAGCTGTTCAGCATAAAACAGGGTGTCTAGCAGGTCTGTTAATACATTTACAAAAACCTTTGATAGACTTAAACTAAAAACGTGTGCATTTGATGCTACAAATGAGATCTGAATTCTATTATATGGATAGTGAGAGGAACAGTTGGATAAATGAATGATGGACTTAGACCCACTGAATGGAAAACTGTAACCTGACCATCACTTTTATTACATTTCCTGTCTCACTGTCTTGCTATGCACTCTTCTATTTCCTTGTCATGTTACACCACATCATGAACACACACACAGTCACTTCTCATCATCCTTCTGTCTCAGTTCAGCGCTCTCCCCTTTAGACCTTTTTATCAGGCCACTTTTGAAATCTAATGCAACTAACGCTTTCCTTTAAATTGTAATGTGTGGTATAATTCTGTGAGATACTCCAGTTCAGCTGTGTAGCTTCATCCATTTCTGTCACATTTGATTACTACACCTATAAAATCCAGAAAATGGGTACTCAGAGAAACAATTTAGAACAATTTGCTGTGCAGGATTTGTCATGATTACAGGATAAAGCTAAAGTCTATTGATCCCTGTGGGGACATTGGGTTGTTACAGGAGTAAATAATGACAGGATACAGAAAAAATACAATATACTGAAAAACAGTAAAATGCCACCAGACCCAAGGCCTCGCAGATTTAAAAGACAGTAATTTCCCCTTCCCTGACAGAAGGATTTGAGACAGGTATGTAACACTCACGAGATAAAAAGTCTGATTTTCCAGATTTTTGGTAGCTATCTAAAAGCAGCATGTGGGTACTACAGAATAAAAGTGAGCAATGACACTAAATGATCCTGCACAATGGACATTTTCACTGAGTGTTAATAGTTAATAGTTGTCACAGGGTTGTAGAAAGTAGACGATCTTCACATGGCAGCTGTAACACTGTGACTCGTTGACCTGATAAAACAAACTCTTCCCATTATAACTTACTAAAGGTTAAATGTGTTTGAACCTAGAAGACGAATTTATGTCTTTATATTTGATGTTGTACTATCTGTGTCTTCGTGTAACTCTACAAATTATAAATACTAATAATTGTCTTTTGTGGACAGTAAAGTTATTGAGTGAATGAAATATAAACTAAATAGAAAAAAAAGATGTGGTTTCAGATCTACAGTAGTCTAGCTGGTTGTGTGTGACAAACCATCTAGACTTCCTGATCTGTTTTTAGCTTTAGAGCTACAGCTGCAAAGACACTTTACTGACACTTATTTCATCAGGCATATGTTGTGGATGGTACCTGGATACTTTTTAGTATCTCCTTCATTGAGGTTTCAAGCACATAAAGCAATACGTGGTGAGGTGAGATGGAAACACTCCAGACCACTGATAAGTAACAAGAGTCACTACCAACCAAGTACCCTACCTCAGCTTCTACCATATAAAGACTCAATATTACATCTGCTGCTAACTTTCTTTTAGCTTCTCTAAAATGCACATTCTCACTTTCTTACTGTTATTGGTTTTTTCACACTACTGACCATTGCACATTGTACGTACTTTACTTTCAAGTTCTATTGTTATTCATTTTATATCTTTATACTTTTATACTTTTTTTATATTTTATACCTGTACTACGAAGATGAGAGAAACAGCATTTCGATACACCTGTATGTTCTGAACATATAGTGAATTGACAATAAAAGGTTTGATTGATTGATTGATTGATTGATTGATTGATTGATTGATAACCCTGTGTTTAAACTGACTTAATCAGATGACATGGGTTGCTATTAATTTTATATTTTATAATTGTTCATTCTATTAAAACATTCACATGTAACTAAACTGCAATCTCACATACAGTATGTTATGTAGGAAGCTTATGTGATTGTTGGAATATATTAAGATGTAACTTAAAGCTACATTTACACTGAAAAACAGAAACCAGTTAAAACCAGTGTGGAAGGTGATGAATGAGCAGAATACAGGAATACAGGACCACACCAGCAGACTACTTCAGTTTCAGTTCTCACCTGAAGGCATATGCTACTGTAGGCTTGTTCTTTTAGGTGAGACAGGATGCTCCTAATTTTAGAAATATTTCTCAGGTGAAAGAAGGCAGTTCTACATATGTCTTTTATATAAGGGTTAAAGGAGATATCCTGGTCAAAGGTGACTCCAAGCTTCCTCACAGTAGTAGTCAAGACCAGAGCTATGTCATCTAGGGTAGCAGTATGATTAGATAAGGTGTCTCTGTGGTTTTGAGGCCCAAATATAATAACCTCTGTCTTGTCTGAATTAAGGAGTAAACTTGATGAACTGAAGGCATGTCCGTCTCCAGCTGCTGACATTTTGCAGCTCAGAACCAAAGAACATCTGGTGACCCTTTTTAAAAATAACTAAGTTGTCTTTTTAGGGGAAAAAATAAAGAACTATCATACTATTATAGGGAAAAAATATAAAACTAATTCGTGTTAAGTGTGCTGGTTGGAGGACGAAGATCCAGTCCATTATGATGCAAGAGGCACGATGCATTCATAAAATATCAATGAAGCTAAAAGGTCTTGCTCTCTCTCAAGTGGGTTTATAGACGTAGAACACGCATTCACCAAGATCACAGAACACGTTCCTATTTTCACATCGATTACAACATTCAACATGCACAAGAATGTTCTTTTCATATCCTGTGAGTGGCCCAACTATTAACCAAGATATGTTTTGTCAGTGTCCAACTCAGAGTACATTGCTGTGTCTACTTCCTGGAAGCAGATACTTGATAAATATGCTATATCTAACATGAGCACTACATTTTTTAAAAATCATAATAACACAATTTTAAAAAGCACACTACATCAGCTCATGTGATTGTGGCCTTAAACACTTCACTCCAGTAACACAAGTGTTTACCATTTCTAGCAAAGAAAAAAATGGAAATTAGCAGAACACCACAGCTTGTATGTAGGATACTGCCATCAGGGAGCGGAGGAGGAGGAAGAGGATGAAGGATGGAGGGAGTGAAAAAATGGTGGAGAAAGGGTTAGATTGGATGAGCAATTATTAAAAAAGAAAAGTAGAAGACACTCAGAAATTCAGAAAATTAAACTGTGAGCATGTTAGCTAATTATAGATACAAGTTTAGCACCTCTCTCTGGCATGACAGTGTGTCAGAAACTGTTTAACAACACCTGCATGCAAGAAAGATATCAAGCTCACCATTACATTGCATTCACACATTGCATGCACACACACACACAGAAGGTGTCTGGACATATTTGATTTCAAGGAATTCTAATATAATATGCTTACAGTTATTTATCAGTTTTCTGAGGCTCAGGTCTGTTTTGGGGGTGTTAAGTCCCACAGCAGCTTCTTCATAATTCTAACACAGGTCCAGATCACTTGTGCATCAGTGTTGCATTATTAAACTGCCATTATGTCCTCTATAGACCGACCACATTGAACCATAGATACACATCTGTTGTTCATTAGTGACTCAGTGACTTAGTGACTGCACATCTTTTTGATTGTGTTTTATTTTTTTACATTGAATTTCTAAAGATCCTTCTCTGCACTCACCTACTATACTATACCGTGTGTCAATGGGTAAGCCTGGTGATGGACCAGATTGTTGTTACTGCCAACAGATCACTGTAACAACACCATATAATAGCAGTAACATGTGGCTGCTGGGGCATCTTTGACATCTTTCCACATCACATGTAAAGTGCTGTGACAATACAAGATCCACTGGACTCATCTAACTCACCTATCACTTCAAACTACCATTTAGCCAATACTAAATCATCCTGCTTTTAACTGTCAGTCGAATAAACTGCACATACTGACACGTGCCTGAACAACATCACCATCAAGCTTCCATCAACAGTTAGTATAATAATGGCCAGCCTGATGCGTTATGTAGTAGGTGGGTCTCCACATAATCTGGAATTAACCCTTAATACAATAAGCAACTAAACCTAATAAATAATGTACAGAGATGTACACCACAAATCCAAGAAGTGTCCTTAGAGCTGATGTGACACTGAGAGACTTTCTGAGAAACCTGGAAAAGGGAGAACTAACAGAAAGCAGTGAGACACTTGTTATAGCAGCACAAGAACAGACATTAGGCAATCAGAATCAGATCAATAAAAGCAGGGGTCTACCACACCAGACAAGACCGCGGTACATCCAAGTGGCTGGCAACATTTACAGAAACATCTGCACCCTGTATGGGCTAGACCGAATGAAAAATAACATAGAGCGTGTGGGACTTCCAGATCCAGACGAAAAAGAAGGTAGACAGAGAAATAAAGAAGGCAGCTTTGATAGACATAGCTGTTCCAAGTAAAAGCAAAATCAAGGAGAAGGAGCATGAGAAGCTGGAGAAATACCAGGGCCTGAAAGAGGAACTGAGAGGATGTGAAAAGTAAAGGTCAAAATGGCCCCAGTGTTGGCAGGCGCATGCAGGGCTGTGACTGAAGAGGGGCTCAGCAAATCCCAGAAACAACATCCGAACTGTTCTGAAGAGAGCAGTGCTAGGTACATCTCTCATAACCCCAGCCCTGTACTGAAGGAGCAGAGGCTGAGGAAGACACACATTTTTATTTACAGTATCACATACCTTATTAAACCTGAAGACATCATCTCCAGAGTGGGTCTATTTCATGGTATGGACATTTTTATAGATTACTTTTTTGTGCTTTTACTATGTCTATTTGACAGCAGACAAAGAGAGACAGGAACCCAGGGAAGAGACAGGGGTGTGACTGGCTGAGACTGGATGTGTGTGTGGGTGTGTGTCTTTTTTTTTTCAACTACCAGAGCTCACCAACAGTGTTTTCTTTTTTTTTGGCAAGCTGTAATGATTAGCCATGACAGTGATACAGGCGTTTTTGATGGGTCTCACTCTTTCACATTATACTAATCTAGACTTTATCATCACCATAGCTACTCTGACCTTTGAACCACCTCTTTCATTAACAGTGCACATTTGCAAATGGATGACTTGGCCCCGTTTCCTCTCTTAGCTCAATCATCTGCATTTCAATCTGGACTCACTTTGATGATTTTTCTATATAGTTTTTTTTAATCCATTCTCACTTTGAAATGTGTTTGAAATGAATATCCCACTTTGTTACTTTGATCTAGTCTTTGTATTGACTATAGTCACAGGCTATTGTGCCGTCCATTCACAGTTATACACTTCTACGAATAGCCAAGCCTTGATGAGGACATGAGTGATTGCCTGGCAAAGACACACACACACACACATTCATTCATGTATTTCTCTCCCATCAACACAACACTCCTTTAATAAAACACACAAACACACATATCCACACACACACATACGTAGGTAGCAATTTATCCCTGCAATGAAATAAAGAAAGTTGTCAGACAAAGATTATCCCACTTAACTTTTGCAGCATTGTCATTTTACGTTATAATCACAACTCAAACTTAAATGGATGTGCATTGGTAGGGGGTTAACAGTTTGGTCAGCATAAGAGTAGATCAGGCCATTGTTTGGTACTGTCTCATTCACTATATAGACACAGTCCTGGATAATCCACATAGAAGCAGCTGCACACTTTGTCAAGTGACACAAAGATAAGATTTCTGCTTTATCCACATGTTTTAAACAATTTGTTTTCTGATTTACAAAATGAGATGAAACAATCAGCACATCATTCTACAGATTACTGTAATGTAGTCAACACACTGTAATCATGAACAAACAAACAATACTGCATGGAACATATAGCTATACTGTAATTTTTATTAAATACAATATACTCAATTAAGACAATTAATACAGTCACCATCTTACCAACACATATAGCACATCACACTGTTAAACAGTCAATTAAAGAAGAGGTGAGTCAGGGTTTACAAGTAATTTCTTGTGAATGTCAGATACCGGGGACAAATATATAACCAATCAGACATGATTTCTGCCACAGTATTTGTTTTTATGAGACGACAGAAATAAGAAGAAACTGATGATAACGTGAGATCCCACATCTGCTGGATTCATGGTCAAGATGCCTGGTCCTGTCAGTATCCACATGATGCTTACCAGCCCCATTTTCAGAAAACTTTAATCTTTTTCTGACTAAAATCTGAGATTTGATTGACAAAAGTACAAAGAAATGATTTTCAGTGTTTTTCTGAGCAACTTGATTGTATTTTTTGTCATTATTGATCAGGGTGTCATGATTGGGTATAATTGGTACAAAAATGGGGTTTTTTATTTCCTGGGCAGCTGTGTGATGTTTCAGTGTTGGTTCATGTATAAAAGAACTGACATGTGACTTCAGGGGTTACTGAGAGCTGAAAGCCAGTTACACTGTGCTGGACTTGTCTATAGAAATTTTAATTTTAGTAGCTTACTGAAAAATCAAAGTTGGGTTTATTAAGATAAATTAGGTAAAGAAGACAATGGCAAACAATTTGGTAGATGGAGGAGCACTAGATGACCTCTACTGCTGCACAGGAAAGTGATTGTTATTGGTCATGACCATTACCATTACATTCCTGGAAAGCTGTAACAACAGAAAGGACAGGTTATAGCTCACTATGACATTCATGAAACGTGTAGAGTTCTGGAACAAATCTCTGTGGACTGGAACAAAGTTTGATGGTATTTATTGATGATGTCACTACTGACAAAAGCAGTGGTCTTGACAACATACAGCAGATGCAGCATATTGATATCATGAAACTAAATGTTTTAAGGGTCGAGGCAGATGGCCGCCCACCTTGAGCCTGGTTCTGCTGAAGGTTTCTTCCATTTAAGGGAGTTTTTCCTCTCCACTGTCGCCTCACTGCTTGCTCAAGTGGGACTGTTGGGTTTTCTACATTCCTCTGTATTTACCTATATTCTGTAAGGTCTTAAACCTTACAGTGTAAAGTGCCTCGAGATGATTTTTGTTGTGATTTGGCGCTATATAAATAAAACTGAATTGAATTGAAAAATTTGATGTGATGAAATGATCACTTGACTTACTGTAAAGTTATATGATAAAGCCCCATCTGAATTTGGATTGCATCCTCTCATTTACATAAACTTATTAGGCAAACATTTTTCATCAGTGTTGTAGTGCACAGCACACAGTTACTTTACCTGTATAAAGCATTTGTCATAGAGTGAGTACTATTAAAGTGAAGGTAACATTTACTGCAAGAAAATAAAGAGACAGATTAATCAGTCAACAACTGATAACGGAAAGTAGTCTCACATAAAAACACACACTCCTGCCACCAAAACATGCACCAAAGAATAAAAAGAGTTGCTGGCTATCACACAATCATACACAACTGTTAGTCATTGCAAAGCACTCCTGCACTTGTATTGATATTTTGTTGCATACAAATGTGCGTCTTGCTTCTGTCAGGGTTCTCTCATTTGTGAAGCAAATGGTCTTTAAATAAGCTGATGAATGCTGTGATGAATGAGATCGTCCCCCCAAATTGCTGAGAGATAAAATATGCCAGAAGGAGATAAGGTGTGTGTGGTGCTGATGACAGCGGTGCTGTCTCCCCCGTTGCTTGGAGGAGGGGAGAATGTTAAACAAATGAACCTTTGATAGTTTATGGTCTCATCCAGTCTAAAGCCAACAGAGATTTTATCATAAAAGAGACATGTTTTTACCACTGCTGCCATATATCAGAAATGTATTCATTTGTGTGATCAGAATTATGGCTGCATATCAGGCTGATACTGGCTCTTTCATTAAGTTGATATCAAGCAGCAGAGACATCTTTTCAAATGACACATATGATGCAGGACGACTGATAACACTTTGATTCTAACATTAATCAGGAGTAGAAGGCATGTCTATGAAAACAACTTAACTAAATTCTACACTATGATTTGAATAAATATGTAGACATATCCATTTATTAGGTAAGCAACCCTGCGGGCCTAATAAATTCTTTACTGAGAATATGTGCAGCCCAAGTGAGGAGAATCTTTTCTACACTCCAAGTGGATATTACATGATTGTTTTTTTATTCATAAATGCTTAAATGTGGTTACATATAGATGTTACATAATATTAATTGAGCTAGAATCACTCTTAAAAAGATTCTGTCAAATTTTCTTTTTGTACACTTAGTGCTTGTCTGCCATTTTTGTTCTAGTTGTCATGGTCTCCAAAAAAAAAAAAGAATTGCACAGATGTTGGTTGTGACCTGACTGACCTCTTGAACAACCAGTAGGTTGACATTTTTGGACTTTAGTGATGTGTTTTGACAACTATTTGATGGATTGCCATGGAATTTGGCACAGATTTAGGGATTAATCCCGACTTGTTAACAGGTTGAAGTGCACTATGTGTTTAGGGTTAATATCTCTAGGCATACTCTATGTTACCATGTTAACAAGGTAAACTATTATTTTGAGCATACTTTGAACATACTTACTATACTTAAAGTAAAGTTAGGTAAAGTACTTATTATTTTCATGTGCCATACCCAAATGTGGCCAAATCCGAATCTGTGATTTGTCTCTATTTGTAATTTATTTGTCATCTTTATTCTTCTCCTATTTGACAGATATGTGCCTTCTTATGAATGAAAATCCACCAAACTATGCAGAATAGCCCAGTTACATTCACAGTGACGCAGTCTAAATCATGGGTACAATTTTCTTAATTGCAGCACTATTACAACTATCTGAATTCATTTCTGACAACCTCCTTTCTATGCGAGAGAATTGTTTCAGATCCAACACAACAATGATTGCTGGAGAAATGCTGAAACTTTAAAATCACCTTTTCCCCCGTTGACTAAATTGCTAGATTGGAGCCTGGTTGCTAAATTGCAGCTGTAATTGTTATCCATTGAATGGCTTTCAGAGGAGAGTTTTAGTGTAGCCTTGTGTAATTGCAAATCACATCATATGAAGAATTAGAATAATGGATGTGAAAATTTAGATCCATACTGTGTATTTGTACCATAAGCCATGGAGTCAGGAGGAAAGAGAAGAAAAATAAAAAGCTCCTCTCATAACATGGAACATGTAAAACCCCTGACATAGAGTGAAGACAGAGAAACAGGGAACTCTGGCACACTCCAGCATTAGTTTCAGCAGCATTGTTTTTCATGTCAGCACCAGTAACATATGGATGAAGCAGTCAGAGATCACAATGGCTAGCCTAGTCAGGACATTTGAGTTGAGCCAAAAAGATGAGTCGGCATTGATTAATTGTCTCTGGTCCCCTTACATATGTAGGGTAATGATGAGATTTACAACAGGTTTAGTTCACTGAACTAACTGGATCATTACTGCACTGTTTTGTTGATAACTAGCCTGTAACATAGTTGAAGCAGATATTCTCCATCCATCTGGAGAATCACAGTTGAAGTTAGAACCTGAGTACACATCTAGGATTTTTAATAGATGAACATCTGACTTTTAAGGAGCATATTCAGTATGTTGTTAAAAAAACAGAGTTCTTTTAGGATTTTATTATAGAAATAAATCATGCTTTTCCTTTCGTGTGAAACAGAAATTGGTGGAAACAAC
>JAUBNQ010000002.1:427322-446123 GCA_032353495.1 Ctenopoma kingsleyae | reverse complement strand
GTTAAACAGAGGAGGTGGCCTTAGACATAATCTGTCACCCACTTACAATGCAGTTCTTTCAACTGTACCCAGGAAGTCGTTCACGCTCTGGCTCAGGTGGTCACATTAACATACCTGAAAGTCAGGGGGAAGGACTTTCTATCCAATCTCCCCCAGACAGTGAAAGTCGGTCCCCACTTTTCCTCAGCACTGGCCCTCCTCAAGGGATACTGAGCCCTCTTCTCTACTCTCTCTACACCCATGACTGCTCTCCTGCCTACCCTGGTAACACAATTATTAAATTTGCAGATGACACCGTCTTAGTGGCTGATTGCAGAAGGTGGTGAGGTGAACTAAAGGAATGAGGTCCGTAAGCTAACAGAATGGTCAAAAACGAAAGAAATCATCATAGATTTCAGGAAAACCAGCTCTGATCACACCCCCTCCACATCAATGGGGACTGTGTAGAGAGGGTCCAGGACTTCAAATACCTTGGGACCATCATCTCTGCGGACCTCTCCTGGTCTGTAAACACGGCAGACAGTAGTCATTAAGAAGGCCCAGCAACGACTGCACTTCTTGAGGGTGCTCAGGAAAAACAACTTAGACCGTGGGCTATCCAGAGCCTACTGAAATACTGTATCTCTATGCTATGCCAGCTGCACGGAAGCAGACAGGAAGACATGGCAGAGAGTAGTGAAGACAGCCTAGAAAATCATCGGCCACCCTCCCCGCACCCTGGATGACATTTACAACTCCCGCTGTGTTTCCGGAGCAAGGCAGATTGTAAAGGACTGTTTTCAGTCAGTCTGAGTGCATGTGTCCAGAACAAACAGACTTAAAAACAGTTTCATTCCCAGAGCCATCACACTGCTAACTGCTATCAAACACTAAAACTGCACATTCTTAATATTATCCCAAATGCATGTTACAATAACTATAGTAGACTGTTACTACATCATGTGCAATATTCTTGTGTGCAATACATTATGTGCAGTATTTACAGATACCAGTTTTTTTTAATGCTGTTCATTACCTTTAATGCTATTTGCACTCTTGGGATGACCTCTTTATTTTGTTGTACTTGCACTACAATGACAATAAACCTGATTCTGATTCTGAAACAGTTTCAGACAGGTAGGCTTTTCACAGTGGACAGGATAGGACTATCTGTACAATAGACTGATATATATAGTTTTCACCTCAGAAAGTATATTTCCAAAAATATTAATGCATCTCTTAAACTAAACCCTGAGTTGTCATCCAACACATAAATTGTTCAGTGAGCTGACAGACTGAGGGGGATCAAGGGGTGGAATCAGATGATTAGTCAGATGAGGCAGCAGTGTGACAGGACAATCAAACACATCTGTGCACGCTGCAGGACACAGAAGAAGATGTCTTTCTTCATTTTTTGACCTTTTCTTCATATTCGCATATAGTACATATAATACATATACTAATACAGAGCGCACTGGAAGCTTCTAGATGAAGAAAACAAAGCGCTGCAGTGCATTAATGGATGAAAAAGACAAGCACAGAGGGAGGAAGAAGGAGGAGAGGTGAGGGGAGGCAAGAGCAAAAAGGTCCATGCAGTTGCAATGGGGAGTGTGATATGTGTGGACCATATTAATGAACGGGCATTTATCACCATTAGGGCAGTGATGGACACTGGAACAACTGTCCCTGCTCATGGATGGAGGACTCCTCTGCACAGCCTTCAAAGAGGAAGAGTGGAAAGAAAAAAAGAGATAAAAAAGTCAGGAGGAAGTGGTAAACTGGAGGAGGTAAACACTCTGTCTCTCATCAAAGAAATAATTACCTTTCAGTAATCAAAGAAACACATCAGGAATGGAGTTTCCAGGCACATAACTGTCAATGTCTCTGGAGTAATCACACACACTGACACACAAACACTGATCTGCCAAAATGCCAGGGTATTTCACCAGAGGGAAATATTGCTTTAAATATGCAATGTGGTGCCAAGACATGGAAGGATGAAAAGAGCACTCAGAGGGGAAAAGATGACTGTGGATGGGAGTGTTGATGGTCAGTGGAGTAGTAGAGAAGAGCATAAGAAGGATCTGCCTGCAGAAAGCAACTTTCAACACATCCCTGTGGGATGAGAACATGCTTTACTTATGCATTTTATGGCAGAGATCAGAGGATATGAAGCGAGCTATGTTACTATGAGACCAGTGTGTGCAACAGTACAGTAAAATCAGCTACAACTAAGTGTAATGCACAGCAATAGGCAATGATGTTTCCACAAAATTATGTTCAGATGCACTGCATTAGCAAAAATGGTGCATTGTGGGAGGCTAAATGTACTGGAAACCTTTGTAACAAATGTTTTTTTGCAATTGTCCAGTATCTCTTAGTGCTTTTCAGTGGTTTTCCTGCCATATCTACCATTAAAATGTTTTTTTAGGTTATGGTTAAGACCAGATTTCATTCATTCAGTCTCACATTCACTTTGTTCATATGAACAATTTCCCACTGGGAGCTGTGGGTTTATTAGCAACTGCTAATGACTGCTAGTTGTTAGTTTAACATACTTCCAACAATCAAACTAATTAGTTGATTTCCGTCCATTGTTCTGTTAACCAACTATCTATGTTGGACAATGTTTTCCCTGTATTCAATCATAATTTATTGGATGGTTATGTTTTACTTGTCTTCTTCAGCCGTATCTTACAATAAAAATACTAACAGGCCTAAGGGAGCAAATAGTCAGCCATCTGTGAGAAACCAAACTCCTACTCAATAGAGGTGTAAGATAATTAACTATTAGTATTGTTAGCAAATCCCAAAGTTGGTGTAAAAGGTGTCTGGATGGGTCAAGCCACTACATTGACTAAACACCCAAAACACAAACTTGAACTAATGACATTTTCACTTCTTGCTGTATAAATAAAGGAGTAGTAGCATTACTGCTAGAATGAAATTTACCTACTCTAATCTCAGTATACAAATAAGCAACACAACAAATTGTCAGCATGTCTAAGTTGCTGTAGTAGCCCTTAAAAAAACCTTTTGATGTAATCGGACTGCAAACATGATTATGCTTTCGTATCATCGATACATAGATTATGTTACAATGCAACATATTACTTAGTTGAATGGGTCTAGCGTTAGTTTTGTTTTGTTTTGTTTTTCCTATTAAGCCAGAACACAGTTCGTAGCTGTAGTCAGACAAAGTTGTACTGGAAGATTGGGTATTTTGGTGGAAAAAAGTTTAACATTTTAGAGTGTAAGGTCTAAGACTTTACACTGAGAGACTATAGAGAGTATAACAATATAACTATAAGTTGTATAAAAAAATCCAACAATCTCACTTGAACAGCACTAAGCAACAGTGGAGAGGAAAAACTCCCTTTACTGAAAGAAAGAGAAGATCCAGCACATCCAGCTACAAGGTGAGTGGTCGTCTGTATCAACCGGTATATTAGCATGTGATTTATGTTTGAATGGTAAACATATCTTCATGATGTCAACAGAAAATGTAGTATGGTTGCAATTATTTTCCATTCTGTTCTATTTCTTTCTTGCATAGAAATGTAATGTTTAAGAGACAGGGTTGGACACAATACATAAAGTCTTGGGTGTGGACTTCCTGTAGTTTGGACATCCAACTCAATCATCCCAATTCCCTTCATAAAAAAATCCATCAGTCTGTCAATATCAATAGGTAATCAGTGCAATACAATTACATTTTATAGGAGATATTTTATAATAGACTACGCACTGCAGGTAACCTAAAATGCTTCACAGCATATCCAAACTGCAGCTCTCTCCAACACAGGCCAATGTCATTCATACTCATCTACATTCCTGCGACACTCTCTCCT
This sequence comes from Ctenopoma kingsleyae, assembly GCA_032353495.1. Lineage (NCBI taxonomy): Eukaryota > Metazoa > Chordata > Actinopteri > Anabantiformes > Anabantidae > Ctenopoma > Ctenopoma kingsleyae. The sequence continues at coordinate 442,293 of JAUBNQ010000002.1, read as the reverse complement.
TATAAAGTCAAACCAACATTCTTCACAATTCCCTTTTTCCAATATCTGTCTCTGTCTCACAAAGCTGTAATAACGTTTGGAGATATATGCTGCCCCAGAAGAGGGAGGCACGCTGAGGCAATAGATACTTTCAGAATTTGAATTGAGATGTATTATTCACAGCCTTTGCTATAGGTTTTAAGATATTGCAGTTTATCTTAATATCAACTCACTTCAACTTCATTATTCCACTGCTTTCAGATGTGATTTCTTCTGGCATTGTATATGAAAACATTTGTCCTTAAGCACATGCTGCTTTTACACAAGAATGCAGTTTTTTTTTTCTTTTGGATTTTAAAAATGCTGCATATCATGCTTTCAATGAAGAACACTTGAAACTGAAAGGTCATGAGTTATTTCTGCAGAAACCATCCTAGATGACAAAAATTATTCTGGAGAAAGCAGCCACCTTTGTCACAGTCGTGGTTGTAATAATTAAAACTCTACTTTGTACTGACTGTGAGTGGGTGTAGGAAATTAATTTTTTTTAAAGGCTTCATGTTATTATATCAGAGCTACACAAGATTTTTTTGCAAGCACACCAGATAGAGCTAGTGTCCTTGCTTTGGTTAATCCATGCCCTCATTTTCATAAATCTGAATTCAACTTAACTTGAATTAAACACTAACATGAAAGTTAATCAAATGAGAGAACCATTTTTCACAAGATTACAGTTTTGCAGCTATAGAAAGTTAATCCACATAATGCACTAGTTATATATTTTGTTGTGTGACACCTTGCAGGTTTTGCAAGTCCTCCAACTTTAACACCCATATAGATTGTTTGTCCCAACCCTGTCATACTACCAAAATCATGTTCAAATGCAGGCGTTACTTGTTGGTTGCTGTGTAATATTCACTGCAGCAGCTAGCTCTTGTAAAATGGTAAAGCGTACGTGTTGATGCTTGTTGTTAGAAGTGACTGCAAACGTTGAAAAGTCTGAACTTTTAATAACTATTTCTAATTTCTGTGGAGACTACACTAGTTGATATCACTATATTTGATGAAACAATGATGAAACAATCTAACTTGTCTGCTAAAACACGGGGTCTGCCTATTTAAGTTAAATCTGCATCGACTGATTTGTGGCCATTTGTGGAAGTCAACATTCACAGCTTAAGGCCTGCTCAGTGCTTCTTGTGCAACAAGATGTATATGTATGGGTCAGGAGTATCGGAACAGCTGAGACGCATTTTCTCAAAACACCGGGTCTCGGTGGCTTTCAAACCCCAAAACACGCTATGCCAAAGATTGGTGCACCCCAAGGATCGGGTCCACCGGCACAAACAGAGTAACACAGTTTACGCAGTTAAGTGCCAGGAGGATTGCCGTGATATCACTGATCACACGACCCATTGTTAGTCAATAGTGCTAGTTTCAGTGATTATGTAAAGGTACTGTTTATAAGGTTGGGGAAACCTGCAGTCAGTTCAGACTGAGGAGAAGACTTGGATGAGTATTGAAATATTTCTTCAACTAAAAACTTTGTCCAGATGAATAGAATCAACTTTCTAGGATGTCATTCTGTTGGTTTGTTAGCAGGTGAATTCAATTCATCATTGTTTTGGTGTCCAAGCCTTGGTTATGTTACTAAATAAGATTGTTTATCTCAGTTGAAATACTAGAAACTAAAACTAAAAGTAGAAATAATCCAAACTAATGAATTGGGGAGAATTTTTGTGTTATAACAAAGCCTGATTGGCCATCTGGCAGTTGTGGGAAATAGCAGTCATGACTGAGCTGGGCTGTCAGTGGCAGGAGGTCATTTACCCACATCATCATCATCATTTTCAGAAATTACAGGAATTTTCATCATGTGTCAAATCTATCACCATACCTATCATCAAACCAGCCCTGTGGAGCAACATAACTTAGTGAATATTCAGCCTTTTAGTGAGGGAATTGATTTTTATGTTGTACTTACCTTTAAAAAAAAAACTACAAGTGTCTTAAGAAATAGAGCAACTCTTACTTTAAATGTCCCAAACTGATGGTCTATTTCAGGAAGCATTTTTAATCCTAAAACATATGCACACATGCATGCTTAAAAATCTGGGGATAAAAAGTGTGTCCATGACTTTGTCAGCCCTTAGGCATGCACAAAGGACACATGCCTTGCCAAGCACACACATTGTTAGTTTCTAAGACTGTCAAGGTGGAAAAGGAAGTTAAAATAATCCAGCTGGACCAACATCACATGTTGGAGAACAGGAGAGAAAAATACAGTAAATAGATTTGGACAAGTATCAAAGCTTTGACATTAAATTAAAGACCTATCAGCCAAAGTGGTAATTAAGAGAACTGTCACACCTACAGGCTTTAGTCCGTTGGAATTTGAGTTTGTTTTCCCTCATGGTATGGTCCGCTTTGTCTGCTGCGAACACAGTGATCACACTTCAACACCAAGACCCCCAAAAAGTGGTGGTCTGGATCTGAATCATCTAGTGTGTTCAACACAAACAGGACCAAAAGCTATGAATCATGATTTGAGGGTGGACTATATGTAGATTTGAATTTACTTCATCTATACACCCAAAACCTGCTGCAGGATGAGTCACAGACAAACGTGGAGTCATGAGAAAGAGCAAACACTGTAATATAACTATCTAACTATCACCTGGCGGACGACAAACCCACATACATCATGTAATTGTCTCCAATTGTCTCTCAGTACCATGTCACTGAACCATGCAGTGGTCTACAACACAGAATCTACTTCCGGTATGCACTTTTTGTTCCCTCAGCAGACACATCTGACCAATAAGCAAAAAGGATGTTCTTGTGGAGTTTTAACTGACACATTCTGGTACGCTTGGATTTTTCTGTGTGAAAAGAAACTGAACCAAGATGAAATTTCAGACCTGAGCAAATGTACTAATGTGTGAAAATGTTCTAAGACATATTTATTTACAATTCAGTCCTGCTAACAGTGCAGGGATAAACTTAGAGAACAGCTCTCAAATTACAAATTTTTACTAATGTTCTTACTGATATAAAGACAAGTCCATTATTTCATCAAGATAAAAGCACAAGAACAAAACATGAAGTGAATTCATGCAGACACATAGGGTAATAAAGTCAACTCAGAACTCCAGGAGTTTAATAGACAAACAGAATTAAATGTTTCATGTACAGACTACATTTAGAGAACATCATTTATGGCTTCATCTACAGCAGGGTGGAATACTGTAACAGTCTCTAGTCTGATCAACAAAACCCCTCTACACCGTGTGGTGGAGCTTTAACAGCATGACAGCAGAGCAGCAGCAGCTTCACTGCTCAGTGCGGGTCTGTGATGGAGAAGTTCAGGTACAGTACAGGAAATAGGACACCATTATTGGAGCTTTGTGGAAGTGCCACAACCACTGAGGTCACACTCACCGTGGTAGAACCTCAAATCCAACAAACAGATACTGAACTCTGGAACCAACTACCACTAAATCTGAATCAGAAAGTTTAACGTTAATTTGCCACATTGATTTTTTATAGGTCATTGGATAACTGATGGAACAGACCATCCTCCTGTTGCTTGAAGACATGTTGTAAACCGGTTCTATCTTTAACCAATATGCACAGCAACTGTTTCATTACTTTACAGACATGTCACAACAGTGCAGCTTCAGTTCTTATGTACAAGCACTTTATGCAAAGCAAACAAACTAAAATAAGTGATGCAAGGTTTAAATAAGCCACGACTGTGATAGAACATGTCTGATCCTGACTCTCGACACTTTTAATAGCATCACCTGACCTTAACTCACCCAAAGTAATTATGTTAAATAGAGAAACTTCCAACAGAAATAGGACAGAGCAGAATTTAAGAGGTCACATCTGGAAAACCAGCAGTGCGGCATTACTACTATAGCAATAATTTCTGAAGATATAGACCACTGTGGGCTGCAAAAGCCAGAAGCTGTGTTTGATAAGGTCAGCTGTGACAACATTGTGAAGCTTTATAATTAGGAAAAGGCTGGTTGATGGAGGGAGACACTTTATGGCTGGTCACTTTGAGGAGCTGCAATGAATGGTGGAGTTCACTGGACCCAATGAACAAAACTCAGTGTAAAGAATGCTCAAGTTGTGTGGCTGTTTTTTCTTTTCTTTTTGTTGTTACAGTTGTCATTTTATTTTCATGGTTTATACTCAAGAGGTTGCTTTCCTTGCACTTTTGCACTGGAACGATAAAAAGAAAGATATGCTAAATGAAACTTGTGCTTGTTCACACTGAACTGAAGATGTGGTGGAATTTCAAGGTAAAACAGCTTTTTCAATTTTTAATAAAAACCTGTTGCTATTAAATCACTGCTGACACATAAATATGTGAAATTAGAATCAGACTGTTAAAAAAAGTCAAAAAGTTAAACTACACTATGCAGCTAGCGCAAGCATCAAACTCAAAATCAATCAACTCGATTCCATCTAGTCCCCCCTCCCCCTCCCCCTCTGCTTTGCTCTCCACCACATCCTCCAGTGTCTTTCAGGTATTACATTTTATTAATTTAATTATTATTTATTAAATTACAATAAATAAGAAGCTGCAAAATGTATTAATCAAGTTGGTTCAAAATCTTTTAGAAGCATCTTTAGAAACAGCCTTTGCACAGTTGCTAGTGCCATAGTAATAGTAATAATAATAATAATAATAATAATAATGATAATGATAATGATAACAATCCATCCATCTTTCCAGTATCTTAACCACTTGTCTTTGTGACAGTCGCGGGAGTGCTGGAGACTATACCAGCTGTAATCGGGCAAGAGGCAGGGTACACCCTGGACAGGGCCAACAAACATCCACACACCTATTTGGGCGTACCTGATAAAAAAAAAACAACTAGAAATAAACAGGATAAGTTCATTTCACACTGAATTTTGGTTTCAGATCAATTGTTTTAAGCTTTAATAATTACAGATTAATAAAATGATCTTTAGTTTAAGACACTGTGCTAACAGATAAATGCTTCATGCTAGATTGTTGGAGGATATTTGTATGAAATCTGTGAATATGTGCCAGCATTCTCCACGACTGTGACTCAATGTGTAACTCCTGTCTTGACCTTTTCTCACCATGTCAGCTGCTCTATGCAGAGTCTGACATAATGTAACCCCCCCCACCACCTTCTCTCTAATGACACTGCATGCTCATATACTTTACGTGATACAAGGAAGCACAGACATGTGCATGTGCACAGAGACAAAGAGGGAAGGGTTGATACTGTGACATTTCCCCAGTCCTCTTTATTCTGGTTCCCAGGAGGCCTGCAGAGGGATAAAGAGCTAATGGCTAATACTCTGGAGGAGATAGTGATAGACTTATTTAACACAGAAGCTGCTTAAAAACACATATATTCCTAGCATCCGCTTGGGGGATTACAGCAGGTGTGTGTGTGTGTGTGTGTGTGTGTGCATTTGTGTACTACCTAATTTTGCTGTAAAGGTATATTGGATTTGGAAATGTAGGATTTTGTGGCTCTAACAAAGTCATACAGCATATCGTTAAATGCTCCACATAGCAATATGCAAGACGTGGTAAAATGCAAAATGTTTGATATTTATTTTGTCTTACTGGTATTACGTTGTCATATGCATTTCTAATCAAGATGTGTTTGTGTCTTCAATGTAATGACATAATGCAAAGACTATGTCATATGGAATTTGCACTGCAGCTTTATGTTTGTCCTGGAAAATAGAAAACAAATGGTATTATGCTGTGGTGATTAAGAAGTGTTTAATATACTGTACCACCAAATGATTATGTGGCTACAAATGTTCACTTTAAAAAAACGGTAAAAAGTCTTGCAGCAAAGGTAGTTAGCCAAACAGTTAGTGTTAAATTACAGTATAATACCAAATGTTATTTTATGGTACATTTCCATTGAAAATTACATTTTTCTAGTCTATTGTTGGTTGAATTACAGTTGTGCACCATAATAAAAAACATTCCCAAAGCGTGAAAAAGCAAGGAAACACCTAAAAATAAAGTTTGACATATCATTTAAAGACACGGTTTCCTTTAAATTATGGTACACCTTTGCTGTTTTAGTGGTAAGCATTTATTTTTGGTCATAATTAGACCACCAACTGCTGCTTTACATACATCTCCATATATCAAGGAAAAATATGGGTGATTTGTGAAGACAGTCAGTGACACAGCTTTCTTTTCTCTGCAACAGCATGTTAACTAGTGATGGGTCGTTCACGAACGAGCCAGCTCTAAGAGCCGATGCTTTGTAGAGAGCCGGAAGAGCCAACTCCTGTGCGGGAGAGCCTAATCTTCAGCTTTTCTGTGGAGAATCCATGCAGGCAGGGGCGGGACTTGATGGGCACACTATGCGGCCAATCACATGCAAAGGAAGACTATGATCATACCATTATGTGAAATAAGGAAGGGGGGCAGATGCTCTGAAGAGAGTGTAGTGGTATAGGCCAGGTACACTGAACAACGGAGAGACTTAAATGCAAGTGCATTGGGAAAAATTGAATAAATTAGCAAAATGTCTGAATGCGAACCTGCAGTTTAGACATTTACTGTATATAGAGTCATAATGTTAAGACTTTGGCCTTTATTGATTTGATTGGTTTACTGTTGTTCTGTGTTCAGTTGTTCATTTAAAGGTTTGATTAAAATGTTAAATAGTAACTAACTTTTTTATTTTGTAATATATAAAAATAATGCATAAAAAAGGCATTCATAAAAACACTGAAAACAAAACAAACAAACAAACAAAAAAAAAAATATATATATATGCATACATTGCTTACCAACACATAAACCATTCATAATTGCTAAATTAGGCTAAAATAGAAGGTTCTGAGCAATACTAAATGAAGAGCCATTTGGGAGCTGTAAAAGCAGGCTCTTTTAAGAGAGCCGAGCCAAAAGAGCCATTGCTTTGCAAAGAGCCATACTTCTCATCACTAATGTTAACAACTGTAAAAACAAAAAAACACATCAAATTAATTTAACATTGCTTGAATAAGAAAGAACACCACTAATGGTGCAACCACCTACACTTATGGTGTAAAATGTCTGCATCTAATAACCAAGATGCAATGTGAAATTGAACATGAACATGACAAACTAAAAATAGAACTTGTAACTTAAAGAATGTGACATGAAAAGCAGGAAAATACAGAAATTATGCTCATTTTGCTCATCTCTCGTACCCAGAAGTGCCAAGACATGCCCACTTCTCTCAGGTCACTAGAACAGATAATGTTAACAACTTAAAAAACAGTGTTTATCAGGTTGCAGGTTTATTTTGAATAATTTTCTTGCTTATTCTTTGCATTTTAGACACATTTTTACGGAAACTCCCTGTAAAATAACTAAATTAATTTACCGTAATTTAATGGCAACTTTATAGTACTTTAACTCTCAGAATGAAAAAGAATTTAAAAACAGCACAAGCATGTAAAAATACAATACATTCTTATAACGTAAAATTACAGATTTTTACTTTAATGTTACAGAACGTCCATTAAAAAAATCTGATTTACTTATATGTATTTTAACAGTACATGCTTGCAAAACAAAAAGGATGACAAATATCTGTATTTTTTCATGGCAAATTGTGTTGGCAGCAGAAATTACAGCCATTTCCAACTGAACCTGATGGTAACAATCAGTACTCGAGGGGCCTGGTTGGGTTCAGACTGAAACTTAGAAATGATGTTTGGGTTCAGGTACAATCTGGGAGATTGACGTTTCAGCCCACAGGTGTTCCTCAGAGTCAAGCATGAGGGAGGCAGGTTCGATATATGCTGCCTGATTCATATTCTATTATAGAGTACTCCCTTACAGCCATGTGGGATCACGTTTTCAGGGTCTACAAGTATACATGTAACATTACATCAACTATATCATGACATTATCTCCAGACTCCAGGTGTTAATGATGTTCATGTCTTCTTCACAGTCACAATGTGACTATCAGTTCAACTTGAACTTGAACCACTTTTCTGATTAATATCATTTTTTAAAATAAAGTATAAAAACTGGAAGATTTCTAGAAGTTATATATTGAAAGGGTGGAAACCCTGATATGTGAAATGGAAGTTTAGTATATGTACAGTAATATAGAATGTTTCTGTGTTGCCATATTCACCAAAACAGAAACTTACCCAGTAACATTATACAAACAAAATAACTGGAAAAAACATTTTATCATGACTTTTTAAATCATTTTTAATTTCGGGATTTATTAGAACCCTGCGTGCCACTTTGCAGTATAAGCAGTGACAGACAGACTGTCTGTCCTTGTCACTTTCTTCAGCTTTTTATAGGTCTCTTTGTTTGGCTTCATCCTCCCTCTGTTCAGTTTCACACTACTTCAACATCACCTCCTCTCCAGGACTTTTTCTGTGAAAACCATGTGTTTTATTTACCCTGCTATGCCTTACTCTCTGCACCCTCTTTGGCATCTGATGCCATTCCAGTTTACCGCCCCTTCATATTTATATGGAACTGCACAGCAACCAAAGTGTCAACAGTGACACCCGAGCTGTACCTGAAGCCTCAGCAGAGGTTTGCTGGTTTGCAGAGAAGCAGAGAGAACATAGAGAGGAAAGAAGGCAGAAATGAAGAAAAGGAAACAGAGATAAGCTTGCTGCGAACATAACATTTCTGTAACATAACCGCCAGATTTAGCGAGTAACTTTTCTCAGAAGTAGTTCTGTGCTTAGTTACATCGTGGAGTTTCACATTCCCACTTTTAACCACTGAGAGCAGATCTCAGAGCAGAGGAGATGCAGCGGTTTCAAGCTTCCTATGGGAAGGATTAAGATAAACACTTCGGACCATTCGGGATTAAAAGTCTGGATTTCAGTGTCAAACTTCCACCGTTTAGCACACGTCATATCACACTGTCTCACAATGTCGCTGCTTTTCTCTCTCATCTTCTCACTCCTTTATATTTTTCTGTCGCTGACGCTGTTTACTGTCCGCGCCTCTGTTTAGTGAAGGCCCGCCCTACTCTGCCTGTGATTGGCTGATTCTTGCCCTTACCTGGAACAATCTCAGTCCTCATGCTTAAACCCAACCAACCTGAAACCACAGAGGCAACGAGTACTGGCCAATCAGAGACAGGTAGGATGTGCCTTTTGCTGAGTAGCGGTGTAGAAACACGGTCAGAAAAGAGTCGCCGGTCAAAATGTAATTGCCGCCAAAACTGAATAAAACTCTAGGTCCAAACAGGACAGAGTCTGGGTCCAGACCGCGGTCCGCCTGTTAGTGACCTATACTCTATATCCATGTTTTTTTTTCATTTTGTGTATATGTTTAATAGTAAATAGCTTACTATTAAACTGTCATGCAAACATCATGACAGTTTAATTTGTGATTTGTTAAACACCTAAAAGTACAAAGAAAAGATTTTCAGTGATTCAACTGAATGTAAACAAATCTAGAGTTTAATTCCTGCAACACACTTACACAAAAAAAAAGTTTCTAAAATATTAAGTAATACTGTTCTGGTTGATTTGCTGGTTAATTGATAACAGGCAAGTATCATGATTTAGTTTAAAAGTGCATGCACCACGGCTCAGTCTTGTGCCAAATGTGAGAGAAAAATAATATTTTTCAATGCAAGTTTGCAAAGAATTTAGTTATTTCACTTAGCACAGTCTGACGCTGTATTCAGAAATGTTGAAAATCTATTACACAAGGAGTAAGCCAAACATCAATTCTGTGCAGAAACACTGCAGAGTTCACTGAGCTCTGGTCACATGGACTGAAAAACTGTGGATATGTGTTCTGTAGTACACAAGTCCATATATCTACCATTTTGCACGTTTATATGCTGAGATAGTGTTGTCCTAATTCTTTGATACTGAGGGTTATTCCTGCAAAATTTCCCAGAATGTCTCATGTTGAGAGACTTCTTTTTTTCCTGCCTCAGACCTCAGATTTGCATTGCGTAGATGTGGGCACACATACATTATCAGATTTACTTTACAAAGTTTAACATACATGAGGTGGACAAAATAATGAAGACACCTGTCAGTGCAGTAGATTAAACTACATGTTTCAAAAATAACACTGTTAATTCAACACTTTATTAAGTCAGTAGTTTGGTATCATATAGTCTGCAATTAACGGCATAAATCTGTTAGTAGGTACTAATGAAATCACTTTTATTTCTTTTCTCTTTACTTACACACTAAGAAAAAGGTTAACTATTTTTTTACAAAACTTTGGAGGCTTTGGATAACACTTTATGATAAGAGTACATGGATTATCATGAATTAATGCATGAAAAATTATGAACTCATGCATGTAATATTACATGAACTATCAGGACTTAAAAATAACAATAGTATCTCATGAATAATACAATAATGCTACAGCTGATGTATTTGAATCCTCATGGCTTCTTAGTTATTTATGATGCTCATGTCTTCTTCATAGTCACAATGGTTTAATAACATGCTCATTCTTTCACACTTTCTGCACACATTTCTGTCTTTCTATTTTATATTTCATGTATCAACCAGTATTATCTTAAAGAAAGAAGTCCAGTTGCCGTGACTCAACTTTCAGACAACTTCACCTGGATGATGCAAAAGTAATTAGTTCCTGCATTAGAAATGACTAATATAGGTAAAATATTTCTCTATTTTTAATAAACAGTAATAAGTAGTGTGTAATACATTACTTTTTACAAGTAACTACCCCAACACTACATAAGAACCCACTATGTTCAACACATATAAGAGTAAAGTTACTCCAACAAAGAACAGAGACATGGCAGTAGATTTCTATCAAGCTTTTCATTTTAATCCAAAACCAGGAGCTGACACAGGTGACGGGGAAACAACAGCTGATAAATCCCAGGTTCCAGGCAGGCTCTCCCCCATCTGACCCATCATCAGCACACTGTGGCTCATTCACTCTTCAGCTTTATATTCTAGCACCCAGCAGTTCATCATTGCAACACATTTATTAATAATCTGTGAAATAAGAACACTCCTCACAAACATACAGTCATCTTTTTAAACCCTGGTGCTTTCACAGTTCATGGACAATTAACTATTAAACTTGTGTCTTTGATTTGAATCACTGCTTGATTTGAAACTTTGCTACTTATCTATGAACCATAGCTTTGTACTTCTATTGCTCTGTCATGTCTTTAGAGTGTTCAGTATTTGTAATAAATGTGTGGAATCAAATTGAACTTGTCTGTGCTTACTTGTGCTTGCATCTTAGCTGTTTCATCTTGCAAACAATTATTAAGATTAATTAAAGAGACTTGCTTCCACAAAATTAATATGAATAACAAGTAGAATGAGTCTCTAGTTTTCACTTAAACTGGACTGTTCATTTATTTCACATTACTTTTCAGGTCAGACTAATCTGATCTGTTTTGTCTGACACTTTTTACCATGTATACATGCATGTACAGTATGTAACCATTTCTATCAGTTAAATGCAGTATTGTTTTTTGTAATTCCTTCTCTTAATTATTGCAACACATATTCTTACATTCTGTAGTCCTACTCAGAGCTGTCCCAACCCATATTGGTGCCCTAGGCAAGATTATGGCATGGCGCCCTGTAATCAAGTACCTACATCCGCAGGAAGTGCGTTCACGCTTTTTCTGGCACAACAGCGGCTCAGGCGAACTGATCCTGGCTGGAAAAGTAAAAAACTAATTATCGCGTAGAACTTAGTCATGGAGAGCTGAGAAAGAATTATGAGGGGTTCATACAGGGAACAAAGCCCAAATAAGTAACTACACTTCAACGATCTCAAAAACCCTCGACTGACAATATTTGCAAGAGACTTTTTTTTTTTGAGGGCTTGAAACTGCACCCCCTCCAGCAAGTGGCGCCCTAAGTGACTGCCTAGTTCGCCTATAACAAGAGCCGGCCCTGGTCTTACTATATGATCTATGAGCAAAAACAGAATATTAAATATTGTCTGGTTGTAGATTATGCACTTCATTAATGTTCCAATGACAGACACACGGATATCATAATGTCACTTTTCTAAAACGTTTTAGCAAACAGTTAAATCCTATTGACACACTGGACAGACAGTATAGTACAGCAAAAAATGTAAATTATTTTAAATCTGTGTGTAATTAGGTGAGTTTGTTGAGACCTGTTTGTAGCAGAGCTGCTGTGTCATGTGCAGTATTAGAGTTTACTGCTGAGACTGTGCGCTAGTGTGAAGGTTAGTGTGATTTGGCTGCTCATGTTATACAGTGGGCAGAGAGCATTTATGACAGAACCCCGATGAATATAAATGTCCTGTTTTTTCCAAAACTACAGTTGTTGGTTGAAAACAAATTGACAGTCCTGGTAGATGTGATATTGTTTTCTATACTACACATGAGTCAGACGCACTGCATTTATTGCATAGAGACATAAAGGTATAAGCAGACAGACAGGGCCTGGTAATACCAAGGAAACAAACAAGGCTTTGTTTTATAGTACAGTTTTAGTTTATATCCTGAGTAAGCAGTGCAAGCTCGAATTAAAAATCAAAGAATGTTTTGTTTTACATGAAATGTGATTTATGGGCAATGAGGAAAGGAAACAGGTCTGTATGATGAGTCTAGTGCAGTGAGTTTGAAAAATCAAACAAACAGGGCCAGGACAGACAACAAAATTAGAAGAAACATGTTAACTTACAGAATCTGCAGCACAGAAGACAGGTCTGAGACAGGAAACAGGTTCAGTGTAGAAAACAGGTTTGATGTGGGAAACAGGTCTGAGGCAGGAAACAGGTCAAAGTCAGGAACCCGGTCCAAGCTCAGAAAACAGAATTGTCACCAGAGAACAGATCCGAACAGACAGGTACAAGTCTAAAACATCCCTTCCAATCCAATGATCAGAAAACACTCATGGTATGAGAGAGGGGTCGGGGCAAAGAGCAGGGTCAGCTTCAAAAATAGGTTTATATACACTCTGAAAGTTGGGAAGCAGAGTGAGTGGAGAGAGATGAACAGGAAATTATCATATTAGGCACAGACCAGACAGTCAGGGTGAAGACCATGAAAAACCGTTCTGTTTTACTTAGTGACACAGAAGAATGTACATGGTAAAAGCTTCACAGAAAAGCAAATAATCTATTATAAAGAATACTGTAAAAGCCTATTACCATGGAGACCAACAAGACTTCCTTTACAGTACAGTTTCTGCTTACTTACCAAGGAAATAGTAAAAACATCTACAAGAACATGCCTAGTATTTACTGTACCATGGTACCAGAAGAGTAATGTTCCTGCAGGGGTTGTTACCAGGTAAGTAAATAGTTTGCACTTACATAGCGCTTTTCTACCTATTCTCTACCTATACTCAAAGCACTTTACACTGCTTCACATTCACCCATTCACACACACAAGTACACACACCGATGGCAGAGCTGCTATGCAGCTGACCTGACACACCAGGGGCAACTTGGGGTTCAGTATCTTGCCCAAGGACACTTAGACATATGACAGGAGGAGCCGGGAATTGAACCACCGATCTTACAATTGGCAGGCGACTGCTCTACCTACTGATCCACAGCTAGGTAAATGGTTAAATAAATCCTAACTATGTAACATACCATCTTAATTTTTAGATAGTTCATAATTAAACCTGCTTTATTATCAATATAAACCTTGTGTAACTACAATTGTAAATTCAGCTGATGGTTAATGGAAGAGGTGGTTGAGTTGGTTTCGTACTGTCCTAGGAAGTACACAGTTATACTTAAGTTATTACCAACCTAAACTGGTCACAACTAAAGGACGATTATTTGAGTAAATGGGTAACAGTGGAGGTTTAGCATTTTAGTACTACATATACCAATTAATTACAATACCATAAATTCCCATATTTATATCCCATATAAATTCCTGGGTTAGTAGCAAGGGGGCTGTAAAAGTAAGGGTTACTGAATCTTTTCATGTCCACCATTAACAGGAAAAATAACCTGTTTCTGTGATGTGTATGACTTGGAGCAGAGGTCCCCAACGACCGGGCCATTTGGTACTGGGCAGCACAGAAAGAAAAAAAAGCTATTTATTTCTGTTTTATTGACAATCACAGTCTTTCATTTTGAAAAACCGGATTCTCTGCCGTCTGCTCATCAATGCGCTCCATTTGGAAACATTCCTGGTGCTCTGAGCTGGAACGGGATCAATTGCTGGATATTGCAAATGATGGTGGCATTAAAAGTAAGTTTGATATGATCTCTGTATAACCCACCAGCGTTTTAATCGCCACAAAAGAGATCGGCTCTTCAATCGACCCCCCACCCCGGTCTGTCATGAGAGCGGTCCGTGGAGCAGAAAAGGTTGGGGACCACTGGCTTGGAGGACTCAAATATACCCATGAGGTTTTCTGAAGGTTTAAAAGATTTATTATACAAAAGAGATATATGAATGATTGCAGGAGCCAGGACTGGGAACAGAGCGGCGGATGTCAACAGGAGTGAGATGGATCTTCAGGTGAATTTGGACACAGATTAGAATTAATAAAGGGACCAGGTTCACCCAATCTGGCAGGGGAATGGAGCTGGCAGACCTGCTTTTAAAGGGAGGAGAACATGTAAGTAAAGTGCAGAGGGAGCATACTGAGACAGTTTCAGTGAAAAATTAAGAACCTATCCTTTAAACTGAGATTCTAGCACATGACTTTGACAATGTTAAGTTTGACTTATACTTAACTTCTGCCGAATCTATGGCATAGGCACGGTGTAGGCACCACTTAGCTCTGTACCCTACTCTGTAGCTGCTGTAGCCCAGAAAAGTGATCTACTTAACCCTTTTCAGTGTGGTTTCAGGAAAGGACATTTGACTGAGACCTCCCTCCTGGAAATGGTGGTTGACCTTTGTGCTGCAAGAGCTGCTCGCAGATCATCCATCCTCATCCTACTAGATCTATCTGCTGCCTTTGACACGGTTAATCACCAAATTCTTCTCACCACACTGTCAGATTTA
>JAUBNQ010000002.1:405954-427222 GCA_032353495.1 Ctenopoma kingsleyae | reverse complement strand
AAGACAACAACAAGAAGCAGCAGACAAAACACTAGGCAGGTTGGTAGGACCAGCAGCTGCACACTGGATATCATACAGCTCCGAGAACAAATTGGGATCTATCTGATAGATAAGATTTAAACCAGTGCTGTTCCTTTAATTCCAATGACATGCTCCAGTCTATGTAATAAGATGTTATGATCTATATTGTCAAATGCAGCACTAAGATCTAACATAACGAGTACAGAGAGAAGCTCATGGTCTGAAGCTAAGAGAAGATCATTGCTGACTTTAACGAGTGCTGTTTCTGTACTATGATTTACTCTAAATCCTGACTGGAAATCTTCATAAAGATTGTTACTGTGCAGTTGGTCACACAGCTGGTTCGCACCTACTTTTTCAAGAATTTTAGAGATAAAGGGCAGATTGGATATCGGTCTATAACTGGATAAAACCCCTGGATCCGGAGTAGTTTTCTTGAGGTTTTACTACAGCTACTTTAAAAGCCTGTGGTACATAGCCTGTTAGTAAAGATAGATTTATCTGGTCTAATATGGACGTGCTGATCAAATGTAAAACATCTTTGAGTAGTCTAGTCGGGATGGGGTCCAAGAGACGTAGTAGATTTAGATGAATTAATTATTGAAATTAACTCTACATGATGTACAGGAGAGAAGCAGTCTAAGTAAGACTAAGGTCTTACAAACAAATCTATAGCTGTTGGACAAGTGAGTCCGTCCATGTCAATTGCAGGGAGGATCTGACCAGTTTTTCTCTAAAAGTTATAATTTTACTTGTAAAGATGTTCATAAAGTCATTGCTGCTGAGAGATAAGGGAAAAAAAAATTTTTATAAATACAATTGTCTGATCATAAGTAATTCAAGTGATTTATGCTTATACATACAGTATATTGGACATATATTGGTAGAAGTGTGTTAGCCATTAGCCATGGTTTTTTGATGTTTACATAAGACGTAAGTTACTGCAAATCAAAATCAGACAAGATTTAAAAATATGCTTATTTAACTTCTGAGAATGGCATACTTGCTCTTTAGCCAGCTTAAAAATATTCATAAATTAACACCTTGCATCTTGTTTAACTGTGTTGTGGTGCATATTTTAATCCTCTGGGATCAAAATACTAGGTGTAATGGGATGTTGATCTGTATTTCAATCACAGTGTGTTCTACATACATTCACACCTTGGATTAAATGTGTTCCTTCCTTATCCAGTGAATGTATTAGATACAGTATATGTTAATACAAGATGTAAATGGGGCCTCTTTCCCTCTTTTAGCTTCACTTACTCCTAGCCTCTGGTCCCAGCTCTCTTGGTAACTGTCTGAAACTTGTATGCCTGGTCTTCTCGGTGACTAACATGTCTTCAGGCAGTCCATTAATTACAGACACACTGGTCTCCTATGGCTCTCAAAAACCAGGCTGAGAGGGATGAAAGAGAGAAAGAGACAGGAGGGGAACAGAATCCCAGCTTGGAACAGAGGACAAATTCCTGCAGCTCAGACTACCACAAGCTATCAGCCTTCGTTTGCGAATAGTTACAGCAGTGACTTGACCTCAGAATAGACCAGACATCGCAAACTGCAGCAGCACCACAGTCACACATTAGACACCAAAGATAAATAAACTTGTGAAATTGCCTTTGCAGATGATGTAATGATTTCTTCTTGTTTAAGATTATTTGAAATGTACTTTTTTAGCTCAATATCACAAATCACACATGTGCCTCACAGGGCTTTACAGTCTGTACAATGCCACCCTCTATCTACAGACCCTCAGATAGGGTGAGAGCAAACAAAATTCTTAACCTTTAACAGGGAAACAAACAGAATAAACCTCAGGAAGAACAACAGAGGAGGGCTCTTCTTCCAGGACAGACCACAGTACAGTATGTACTTTTTTGAGCCTGGTTCTGTTTGAGGTTTCTTCCGCTAAAGGGAGTTTTTCCTCTCCACTGTTGCCCAGTGCTTGCTCAAGCAGGATTGTTGGATTTTCTAGAAATATTCTGTATATACAGTATACTGTATATATATATATTCTGTGTAAGGTCTTAAACCTTAAACTGTAAAGTGCCTTGAGATGACTTATGTTGTGATTTGGCACTATATAAATAAAGTTGAATTTAATTGAATCACGTTTCCACCATGTGTGGGTACATACAAGCTTCTCAGCAGTATCAGCAGCCGAGCAGTTGAACCAGTGATAGTGAGGTACCGTATATTGTTCAGTTTGCAACCCAATGCTCCACAAAGGTGTCTGGGCAGTCCAGCCTGTCATGGCACAGCCACTGTGCAGTAAGTGGATATTTATTATGCGAGTCAGAGTGTGAGTCATCTGTGTTAGATGATTTACGCACTTTCTTTGTCCCAACACGTGCATCAGCCTTAATAGATTCTCTGAGAGAGGACTGCTGCAGGCCACCAGAGCCTCTTACAGAGAGCAGCGCTGTCTTAATCCCCAGTGCACCCACTCCATGGAAGAGCTGCCTGAACCTGCTCATCAAAAAACCGTCAAAACCAGAACCAGTAATGTTTCACAAAATAAAATCCCAGAGCTATGCACAGAAGAAGTGGAATGAAATGTGTACATTCATTTGTCTATGGGTAAACTTGTTCCTGAGAAATTGTGTGCAACTAATGT
The DNA here is from genome assembly GCA_032353495.1 of Ctenopoma kingsleyae. Taxonomy (NCBI): domain Eukaryota; kingdom Metazoa; phylum Chordata; class Actinopteri; order Anabantiformes; family Anabantidae; genus Ctenopoma; species Ctenopoma kingsleyae. The sequence continues at coordinate 424,584 of JAUBNQ010000002.1, read as the reverse complement.
GAAACATATTTTTTACACCACCAACATCTTTTTTTTTTGTTTGTTTTTTTGCAGTGTACAGAAACAACCACACATCACAATGCTGGCAAATTTTGGCCTGGGAGTGTTGACACTTTTTCACTGAGATCCTGTGGATCATGTGCAGCTGCAGACTGTGCCTGAGGTGTGAATTAGATTTTGCTGGAATGTTCTCTCATTTGTTAAATGGGACACTTCCCACCCCGGATGCTCCTGTATATTTAGGTGTGAAAATCTGATGTGGCATTTATGTGTTATTTATATATTTATTTAGTTAGTTCATATTTGCTAGATGACTGCACACGCTTGGAGTCACCTTCCGTGATGTCGGAGGCAGAGGGTTTGTGCTCAGCTTTTTTTCTTTTTTTTCCAGGTGATTATTGGAAGGACAACGCAGTCACCGGACTGTAGGACAGAAGAGAGGAGCTTGCTTTTATTAGCTTTGCTATTGATCATGCTTATGATAAGATAACATGGCCAAGAGAAAAAGGAATACGATACATCCCACTGCATTTTGTGGCTATTTCCAAAGTCAAATTGTGGCAGTTCATATATTATGTCTGAACCGCAGCAGGACTAGAAGGGTGTTTGATAGACGAGGCAGATTGTAACTGGCACGGCTCACTGTGGTCAGTACCCTGTGCAGGTCAAACATATTCTTCCAAACCAACATATCTACAAACATCAATGGATTTATGAATCCAGTTTATGAATGCTGAAATCCAATAAGATCTTAGGTTTAAATGCAAAAACTTTCATCCCAAATGACTGGAGATGCGTATTAGTAGCATATGTCATAACTTTGATTGATTCAAATAAAGGAGACATTCGTTGATGTAGTGTACAGGGCTTTGGACATCGCATGACTACTTCTGTTTATGCAGCCACGTTGGCATTGAACAGCATAAGTGAAACTGGATGGATAAACTTAACACTATGTTGCAAAATTGAATGGATTAAACAAGTCTGACTCTTACAATGCCCCTGGAATCTTTTGGGGACATAGTTAAACAACCAGGAGTGAACAGTGTTTTGGACCTGTAGTTCCAGCATGTGCCTCTATCACCTCATATTGGAGTCACAAAGACAAGGCATGGATAAACCAAAAAATCAATACATGGTGACATTTTCAAAAGCTGGAGAATCATTAGACAACACTCAACCAATCTCTGGAGGCATTTCCTGAATGCCCACAGACTTTTTTTACTACTGGATATTGTAATTAAATCATCTGGTCTATTAATCACCTATTTGACCATGCAAATGTGGCAGCTCACTTAACTTCAGTAGTGAATTACACTCTACACCCAGGTGTACAAGGGGAGAGACAACGGCTATGTCAGAAACCACCCCCTATTCACTATATAATGCATTATATAGGGTTTTTTCCATTTTGTAGTGCTGTTGGATAAGAATTCTCATACGCTATTTAGTGCACTCCCCCAATGCAACACTTAAAGTAGTGGACATGGCATATAGACTACTTTCTGCTATCAATCCCACAATGCACTGCTCCCCGTTTAAAAGACAAGAAAATTGCAGTTGTGCGGCTCAAACAGTTCAGTCAAAACAATTTTTTTTTGATTGATTATCGAGTGTCTGAAATCTCAAAACAATTTAAGAAAAATAAGTTAACTATTAGTAAACACAGTTTTTCTAAGTTGATAAAAAACAGTCCTGATTATCTTCTGTTCTCTATGTTTTTATTGAACAAACCCATTAAACATACAGATTGATAGAGTAAGTGAAACAGTGCTGGTTGAACCACCTTCCCGTAGCTGTGGATTAGACCTGAACAACATCCAGGAGGAACTTTGGACCATTTATCATCACAGAACTGCTTCAGCTGAGCCATGTTGTTAGGACGTCTGGTGAGAATGTCTCTCTTAACCCTGTAAGTTGTAACTGTTGTAATAATACAACATTAGCTCTTCTAAAAAGATACATATAAATGTTTTGTTTTTTTTGTAAGACCACATTTACATAATCAGTGGACCCTATTGTTTAGCCCTACAATGCTATTAGATAGAAAATATGTATATGTGGCTGGTCTGGTCATCTGGTCAACAACTCGGTCTACCTGCTAACGCTTATCGAAGCTCATCCCCTTGTTTTTTTGGACTGGATATTACAACAGTCAAGTAAGTAAAATGCCTGAAATATTTTTAATGTGTTTAGTAGAATGTCTTAAGCATCTATAAACTAAGTTACTCTGGAATATTTTCATCAAAGGAGATTTAGAGCTTGTTATGTCCATGTTGTAATTCAGCAACATTGGGTTAGAGTGGTAGTCAAAATACCATGTGCAGCTTACATATTGCATGGGGACTTTGCATTTCCTATTCACATATGGAAATAAAATACCAGAATATATTAGTAGATATGAAATGTCAAAGGTGATTCTGAAGTTCTAAATAGTTTTGACCAGAATTAAATAAAGGAACATACATTACTTGTGGTTGCAGTACTTGAAATTCTTTCTGTAGCAGTATTTAAAACTATCTGTTGCTAATTTAAAAGGAAATCTGAACCTTTTTTTCCTTTAATTTCTGCTCCCACCTAGGCCCAATGTTGCAATATTACATTTTCCTAGAAACTAAGTAAAACAAAAAAAAAAAATTAAAACTGTGTTCCAGCTTGTGGACAGTCACTGTTGGGATGATGTTTTGACACTCTTTTTACATAGAACTGTGTGTTCTGTCCACAATTCTACCTTCATTTCATCTATTCACGAGACAATTTCCCAGTAGTGTTGTCAAACTTCAGAGGTGCTGCAGTGTTTTTTTTTTTTTGGAAAGATGGTTTCTTCTATGGTGTCCTTCCATGGATAATTTGCTTACTGAATGGTTGACTCATGAGCAGAGATGTTAACCAGTTCTAATGAATCTTTAAAGTCTTTAGCTGTTGCTCTTCAGTTCTTTTTCACCTCATTGAACATTCTGTGTGGTGCCTTTGGGAATAAACTTGGTTGGGTGCCCACTTCTATGGAGAGTAGCCACAGAACCAAATTATTTCCATTTACAGGCTAAATAAACTCTGACTTTGAGATTAATCTTTAAAACTCTCCAGCTCATGATCGTAGGTGTTCTGAGATCTCTTTTTTCAGGGCGCTAAAGCTATGAGAGATCATGCCTGTTTTTTATTATAAGAAATATTGTGTTTGTTTATATGTGTGATCCGATCACATTTCATGACCAGTTGATGCAGGAAAACCAGGAAATTGCAAATCCTTCACTTACTTGCCGCTGTATATGTTTATTGAACTGTGTTTTCAATGAGATCAGTAAAATAAAGACAAGAAATAACATATTCATTGTTTCATTAGATATAGGCTACAGTATGTGTATTTCTTCTGATAATATTGTTATTGATATTACTTTCATGTCTTTTCCAGGGCATCAGTTAAGGAGACTCAGTCATGTCCTTTGGCATCTCATACTGATGCTACAGGTCCCTCTTTGCATTGCTACGAGATGTACATGGTTGGATGAGTCAACAACACAGTCCAGCATGAAACATTGTGTTATAAGAATCTAGAAAATCTAGGATCTGGGATATACTTATTTCTATTGACTTTTTGGCTTAATACTGTATAATCCTGATTTTTTTGGTGCTTAACGTCTACATTCCACTCATGTGCCACCATTTCATGTTATTAACTTTGTGTCTTCTCCTGTAGTTGTGCTTCATCCTTTCTCTGTCTCTGTCCCTCTCTCTCTCTCTCTATGTCACTGTGTACCTTTTTTGTAGGTAGCCCCCTGCCTCTGAGCTATATGATTCCAGTTTGCAGTTACTGGCCCAAACACCCTGTCCAGTGTTTCGTCTGCTGCATGTTGTTGTTGTTTCCTTTGCTCTGTTCTTTTATCCACTCACCCCTACCATTTAAGGCAGATGTGCGCCCACCCTGTGCCTGGTTCTGCTTGTTTATTCAGTTAATGGGAGTTTGTCCTCTCCACTGTAGCCTATTTCTTGCTCAAGTGGGACTGTTGGAGTTTCTGTGTAATACTTATATTCTATAAGATCTTAAACCTTAACACTGTAAGGTACCTTGAGATGACTTGTTCTGATTGAACTATAAGCTAGTTGTTTTTGTGCATAAACTAATCAAAATGTGGTGCTTTCACAACTGTAACTGTGGTATTTCTGGTATTGTCATCACAACAAGTCTGACAAGCAGCTCCCATCAATTCTGTGGCATTAAATGTGTCAGTATGAGACATCAAAGTAGTTCCAAAGTATTTGGTGACATGAGAAGCACCATTATGACGTGATAACGCTGATAACGTGTTGACACTGTATAGACACCATTATTTATGTTTGTTCAAGTTAAAGTTAAAATTGTTCTGTTTTTCTGAATTGTCCTAAATGTGTGACTTTTCTTTTCTTTTTTTCATCCTGCTGGATGTAATGTTGGGATAGCAGCAGCACAGACCAGTGTGATAGCAGAAAATGTTTCATCCATTTGAAATGTCAGTAGTAAATGCCAGGCTTTGTTGTCAGTCCCTCACAATTAAAGAGCAAACTGCATCTTTCTGGAGCTGTCACTTTTCACTGATGTTTAACAGTCAGAGAAATCTTTCACAGAGCAGAGTGAACAGCTTCTCCATTTACAGTCTCTTTCTAAAATGGGATGCTTTCACAGGGCATGTTGTACTGAAATAAAGACGTATGTGGCCATAGTCACATCTAAATGTTATAACTGTGTATTGAAAGACATTTGTAATATTCTATTCTCCTTACATGTTTACTGGAGCTGTTGTTGAGCGCAAAGTGCAAAACTAAAGTTGAACCTTCAGTTATTTCTCAACACTTGCAGAATGAGAATGAGATGAAACCTTTTGTCTCTCTTCCATTCGGGGGTCTGTCTCCTGTGTACAAGCGGTAGGAGGGCTTTTCCATGTCTGTGCCCATACCGCAAAGGCATTTACACAGCAGACATTTTCACTTGTCGTAGTAGGAAAAACATGTGTTATTAAACCATCAAGTGTGACAGTAAATCAGCATGCACAATACAGAGACCTTCAAACTGCAGAAAATAAATGGATTCAACCATCATTTATTTTATAATTTTCACCTATGCATGTCACATTGTGCTAAATATGGTAAATTATTGGTTGGCTGAGATGTTTGTCAGCGAATGCCTGGGCTCTGTTGTGCAGCATTATAGAACATGTAAGAAATAACCATCTGTGTCTCAGTTCTGGAAATGGAGCCAGTGATTTTGGAATCAGTGCCTTCAGTTTGTCTCACCAACTAAAAATCTCCAGAGGGAGGAAAAGCACACCGTGCTTAAGAGTTTGAAAGTGTTTGATCAGCACTGGAATTGCCTGGTGAATCACTGGGGTCACTGTTCACTGCTGACACATCATGCACTCCTTCACACGTGAAATGTGAGGGTGCATGCACTTTCGTGTCTCCATGCCAGAGCAACTAGAACTGAAATCTCTCCTCCTCCCCCCTTTTCCAGTCTTTTTCTCTCCTTCAATTTGTTTTTCTGTTCCTTTCTTCCCATTTCCACCACCAAACCCTTATATCCTGTACTTTCCTTTCTTCTCCTTGACTTCCCTTCCCACCGTGTTCCCTCTCCTCTGTTTATTCTCCGATAAAGTGAGACCTTTACCTAACACTTTACCTTTACCTACCTGTCCTGGAGGAGGTTCTGCTTTTTGTGGAAAAAACACAACTTTCACAGCACTCCAAGGGAAAAGAAAGGCAGACACGGAAATTCCAAACTCTACAAACATGGCTCAGCAACCCAGACAGTCCAGCTAAACTAATATGGAGAAATAAGGACAACAATACAACACATTCCCAAGACAAATGGATTAAAAATCTGTCAGACAGAACACTTAACCAATCTGAATAAGTGTCCTGGTCAAAATAATTGAATTTTGCTATAACACCTCATTACAGTTACAGAGTCAACAATCAGGGACAACAAACTGGCAAAGGCAGAAGCTGAACAACTCAGACTGAAGGTCACAGCCGCCCTTTCCAGTGCAAAGACACCTCCTAACCTCATCATCCATGAAAGGAAGGTGGTGAGTAAAGACCAAAATATCACCTTCCTGCCAGCTGACAAAGGGAGATGCCCAGTTGTCCTGAACACAGAAGACTATCACCACAAGGTGACTAGCCTTTTGAGTGACACTGCAACATATGAGGCTCTTAGGAGGGACCCTACCAGCAGCTATAGGAAGAAGGTCATAGACTGTTTACAACAACTGGAGAAGGACAAAGTCATTGACTGACCCCTATACATGCATGCATCCCCACAACTGAAGCAGTCCAGACCGTGAGGAAATGTTTGCTACAAGTCTGTACACTCTCTGACAGAACCAGCTTCAGCCCAGACAACAAATGTACTCTTCTGGACCTGTGCCTCACCACCACATATTTCAAGTACAATGAATGTTTTTACAGACAAAAACTCGGCTGTGCCATGGGTTCACCTGTGTCCCTTATTGTGGCCAAGGAGAAGGAATGAAACAGCAGCTTCATAAACGCATGGCACAACACAGAAGAGCCAGCTCTTCAGGAGAAGACTCAGCAGTTCACCTACAGCTGAAAGACAAAGACCACTCGTTTGATAACAAAGACGTCAAAATCTTAGACCAGAAAGTCAACTGGTTCAAATGAGGTGTGAGAGAAGCAGTTTACTGCAAGATTGAATGACCCTCGTTAAACAGAGGAGGTGGCCTTAGACATATTCTATCACCCACTTACAATGCAGTTCTTTCAACTGTAACCAGGCGGTTTCACAGTTGTTCACACCGTGGCTCAGGTGGTCACGGTGACATACATGAAAGCCAGAGGGAACAACAACCCACAGGTGACCATCAAGTACCAATGACTTGAGGACTCCACAGGGTTTATAAACCTGCTACTCCTACCAGTCAATCAGACTTGAGAAAGCCCTCTGGAATGGAGGGTGAAACGTCATCAAGGAACTAAAACAAGTCCAGTTACCACTGACCACCATGACCTGGATGACTGAGAAAATCATCCAATGAAGTGGTTTTCCTTTTCCTTTTTTCTCCTTTCCACTTATTCCTTCCTTCTTTTCTATTTTGCCCTTTCCTTGTTTCCTTTCTGTTTCCTATATATTTTTTTGCTTTATTGTCCTCTTCCTCTAGCTATTTCTTCTCCTCTGGTCTTCTGTCCCATCCTCTGTCTTTCCTTTCCTTTTTTTCTCTCCTCCCATCTCTTTTGTTGTCATTTGTGTTCTGTTCCACTCTCTTTTCCCTCTATCTTTTGTCTTCTCTCCTTGTCTCCATCATCTCTGCACTTCTTCTCCTCTCCTGTATTTCTTTTCCTATTGCCTTCTATTTTCTCCTCTCTCCATTTCTAGGGCCACTTGCCAGCATCTGCTGTTTGACCCAGACCATGGTGTTGTTCAGTGGCTCCTTGGGGCCTCACCACCGACAGAAAGCAAGTCACTCATGTGCAACAGGGCCAATCTCCATCGATCCCTCTGCAGACCTGGCCTTCACGCTCAAAAAATCTAACATTTGTAGCGTTCATAAAGCTAGTGATGTCCCTGAGGTACACACCCACGACAGACTGCTGTGGCCCTCAGACCAGCTCTGTTTCCACCTCTGTCCTTATATTTATTCCAGCTCACCATCTCCTCCATTAAACATTTGCATTCATCTGCTTCACATCCTATTTTTCACTTATCCAAAAAAATTATAATTTGCCACCTTCAGGGTTACTGGTGTCTAATTAAAAGCATATTTACATATCACTTTTGTCCAGACCTGAATGGATTAAATCCAGCTTATTTCATTACAGATTTATAATCGAGATGCACAGTATTTCCCTGGATGTGATCATTTCACAACAGGCAATGAATAGTTTGATAACAAAGCAAGAAAAAGAAAAGAAATATTCAATGTCCCATGATGCTCTAAAGGTGTCTAGAAACAGGGGACTGGCAGCCGTAACCCATATTAAATGCAATATCAGCCTTTGAAATCCATAAATATCTGGCCCTTTCACCTTCACTAAGCTCTGTCGTTAGGCTGTTCAGTAATTAAACAGTGCATGTCCTTTAGCTGCTGATGCAGATAGACTGACCTTTGGTTCATTCAGTGCACAGTGCTGTGGTTGCAGACACATCCAACTGAAGAAACAAAGATCTGCAAAAGACCAAATGGTGAACACTTACCACTACCCTGTTTCAATGTAAATTTAGTTGAAGCTAATGTTACCAATTTTCAACCAAACCACTTCCAGTCTGGTTCAGAACCAGCGCTTAATTTAAAACCAGTTCTTTTTGTTTCCAAAGATTTGTGTTGGTTGGAAATGGGTTTGTGAGGATTAAGCAGTCTAAGTATGACAAATCAAACAGATTTTTTAGACTTACATAGATATTTTTAAACTTGAGATCTTGAGCACGCACAGCTGACTCTAGCTTACTATCTAGCTTGTATGAAAAATAGCAATCTGGAACATTTGGGGCAACATTTTTTAAACATCCAATAGTTTTCAACTAAGAGTTTTTGAATGAAGAAAGATCACCTAGTGACTAATCCAGGTTGAAGACCAATGGACAACAATGGCTAGAAACTGTGTATTGTTATGTTCTGTAAGGTCTTAAACTTAAATATTGTAAAAAGCCTTGAGATGATGCCTATGTTGGCGCTATATAAATAAACTGAATTGAATAAGAATGCTTTCTTGGCATTAGTGTCTGTATGGAAATTGTTGAAAATATGATTAATTTAGAAAATTGAAAAAAAAGTTTAAAAAAAAGAGATAACATTACATTGATGAATATGTATTTATTAAAGCAAAAATAAATTGAGTAAGGCTGGTGAACCTTTAGGTGGCACAGTTCATTTTCTCCATGGTTCCTCCTAGCAGCTTCATGCAGCACTGAAAGTTTAGGACCCAGATTAAGCTGTTGCCTTATTCGCTTGTTGGCATACAGTAGGTTTTGTAACAGGCTCACTAGCTGGCTGCTAGGACATGTTGGCCATCAGAGTGTGTGACTGGCAGACTGGCTGCAGTGACCAGCTCTATTGTTTCAGTGGATTTATTGCTCTGTAAGCCTGCTGCTACATAATCATCTCCCCTCACAACTCTGTCTTCCTCACCGTTTTTCTCTTCATGACCTGAACAGTTTTATTTAAATTTGCATGACTGAAATGACCCAAGATAATGAAAAATCATGACTGGTTGTCATAGTTAGAATATAAGCAGATGATTTGATTAGATTAGGAATATAAAGACATTGGATAGGTTTTAGGTTAAAATCAATTAAATCAGTGGATCTTCATTGTCATGGTTTCAATAATATACATATAAGAGAAATGGTCACCAGCCAGACTTCCTCCCTACGCAACACTGTTAAACTACATAAGCAGACTTCCTCCAGTTGAGGAGCCGAGACAGCATTTGTTGCGGTGAACCAAGCTTTCACATAAACAAGCACAGCAAAGATACAGATCTCGCAAACCTCGTATTTCTCGTGGTGTGACAGAGAACTGCTTTCACAACATCCAATTTTTCAATGAATAAATGATTTTGGCCATCCATCTTGCCCTGTGATGAGCATCAGGTTGGATGAATCTCACACCATGGTCCAGTTTCTCACCCAAGAACACAAGAACCAGTTCAAGCAACTCCTTGCAGTCATCATGTGGCAGGTTTGTTTTAAGTGTCATACTGACAAAACTGACCACTCCGTCAACTGTCGATTGATTTTTAGTCAGTATGTGTGATGTCTCTTCATCCTCATATCCTGTTTTGAACATAGTGACATCAAGAAGTGGGCAATTTTTCTTGAACCTGACTAATAACTGAATGTCAAGGCCAGTCGAAGAACCAAACGAAATGTCAAATGCATGACCAATGATGATTTCCAGTGTATTGTGGTGACAATGCAGATAAAGCAAGGACTTGTCCAAGAACTGTTCCAGCAAATGACACACACCTGAATGCATTCCTGTATTGCTGACAGTTGTATCAAAGCATGCAGCTTTTATTCTGTTTGCTATTTGCAAGACAATGCAAGTCATCTTTTACTTTGGTTTTAAAGACTAATTACTGGCAAATTGTTTAAAATTACTGAACAGAAAACACCAACACAAAACATAATGTGGCATCAAAAAATCAATAAGTAAGAAGATTAAACTTTTAAGTAAATAAAGAGAACGCAACAAGTATCTAATTAGAAACTGAGTAAAATAGAATCTCGTCAAGTTTCACTCCTTTGGTGGCACCTATAAATATTAATCAATCTGACTGAATTTTAGTGAGGAATATACTGATCCCCAACGGAACATAATGCAAACCTACCACAATTAATTTTTAAAAATTTTATTTCTGGTTGTACTTTAAGGACCACCCTACTAGATATATGTATATCTAGAGCATCTAGGGCACCACTTGCTGGAAGGGGCGCAGCTGCAAGCCGTCAAGAAAAGTTGCTTGCAAATATTGTCAGTCACTGGTTTTTGAGACCGTTTTCTAAAGTGTAGTTACTTATTTGGGCTTTGCTCCCTGTATGAACCCCTCATGATTCTCTCCACAATAAAGTGAAACGCAATAGTTAGTCCTTCTCCATCCATCCACAACCCCATTCCTTGGTTACTGCGCCCACCTGAGCTGGCATGCATACTCCACCTGACAGACCAACAGAGTGACAATGCCTGGGAATAAGTGGGGAAAATATGGAAAAATATATGAAAGAGTGGGAGAAAGAGCTCACTGAAAGACTGGATCTGACCAAAAAGACATTCTGCAGATTTAGTGTGTGAAGTGTGAAATATGACCTCACCATGCAGATTTAATACAGCAGATGAACAGACCTGATGGAGAACAGTTATTCAAAGTTTCACTTGCCTAGGGAACCAAAATGGTTAGAGCCGGCTCTGTGTATATCTATATGTAGCCAGGCTACCCACCTGAGATATAGAAGCCAGGAGAATAAATCGGTTGTTCTCTTAGTGGCAGGGTAATAGCATGAGAACAGACCCACCAAGATTGGAGACTGAGCAATATTGGAAGAGCATATGGGAGTAGGAGGCATCACATAACAACAATGCTCAGAGGCTAGTGGATCTGAGAACAGATCCAATAAACATCACAATGGCAGAAATTATTATAATAATTATTATTTATTATCCAAGAATGAGTCTCAAGCATGAAAAACTGGACAGCACTAGGCCCTGACATGATCCATGTCTACTTGATAAAGAAGGTAACTGCACTCCATGAGCACTTATGAGCACATATGAACCAACTGCTAATGAACTGAACCTACCCAGAATGGTTGACCGAAGGCCAGACAGTTCTGTTCATGCAGAACCTCCAGAAAGGACCAGTTCTATCACACTGGCGAACTTGCCTCTGCACAACATGGAAAATCCTGTCAGGCACCATAGGGGCTAAGATAAACAGGCACATGGCTCAATTTATGAGCGGGGCCTAGAAAGAAATTGGTAGATATACGAGAGGAGCAAAACACCAGCTACAGGTAGACAGAGGAGTCACTCACGACTTCAAGAGCAGACAGAACAACTTGTGCACCACCAGGATTGATTAGAAAATAGCCTATGACTTGATGCCTCACTCATGGATCCTCAAATATTTAGACCTCTACTACATCAACAGGACATTAAGGGCCTTCATCAAGAACTCATGGGACTGTATGTCTGTGAAGAGTCATCCAGGTCATGGTTATCCCAAAAAAGGTTATTCAGTGGCAACTGGACTGGTTTTAGTTTCTTGAAGACATTTCGCCATCCATTCCTGAGGACTTTCTCAATTCTAATGTAATAATCATGGGACTATAGAAAACAACCTAGAGGTTAACTTCAAACTAATTGCACAAGTCACCATCAAGTGTTCTGGATAAGCCTGAACCCCCTCATTCAGATAATTATCAATCAGTCACCTCCTCTACATGAATGACATCAAGCTGTATGCCAGCTGATCCTCACTGATCCACACCATCGGAATGCTAACACAGATCCACACACAACAACACCCCACTGTACTTAGTGAATATCTCCAGCAGCAAAAACCCGAGGATGAAGACAAGCAAGAACAGGAAACATCATGGAAGGACAATCCCCTGCACAGTGTAACATCAACAGATAGAAAAAATGGGTGACATCAAAAATACTACCAGTGGCTGGACAAAGCCGGACATGTGAAGCTTGAGAAATACCAAAGGGCTGAGAGAAGAGCTAGAAATGATGCAGTCTTAAGAACAGCTAAAATATTATGTAGGACCCTCTACCTCCTAGACCATGACACACTATTTCATTTAGTCACTAAGATATATGTCACCACAGCCACTTTGATTTCACCTTCTCCATGGCAATGAAGAACCCCGGAGGCCTCTCGGAGCATGGCAAATATTGATCTGCTGATATTACATGTAAACCTCTGAGGCTTGGCTCTAATTCACAGGTCATTGTGTGAGTGACCAAAAGACTGAGAAAAACAATGTAGGATAGACTAGTGAGCAGTAAAAAAAGGTATGAGTGTGTCTATGAGTGTGTGTATGAGTGGGCCGCAGACTGGCTGTCATGAGGGAATTGAGGAAAACAGAAAAAAGACAGATAGAAAGAAAAGAGGGGATGAAAAATCAGAGTTTTTATTCAGCTTTTTCTTCCTTCATGTCTGGATAAGCAATCTGCTGCCACTGCCCTCCACATCCATCATTGTTATAGCCAGTGAGGAGAATGTCCGACTCAGGGCTGGCGCGCGTGTGTGCGGGCATGACTGAGCACTTGTCTGCATCCCTGTAAGTGTGCACATGTACTCATACACACACTTTGTAGAGGAGCAGTGTGTTTTTTTTTTTATCTCCTATGCTTACAGGTACCACAGTTTCTCACAATCCTGCCAGAAGCACTGGAGCCTGACTGCATGAAAAACATCCACCCTACCACACTGTAAAGGAACATTCCAGGATTATTACTGTCTGTCTTATTTTTATAGATTCAGTCATCATTTGTTGTTTTTAAACAATGTACTCATTACATCATTGCTTTGCTTCACCCAGGTTACCTGAAGCCAACACCACGCAAAATATATGAAATGCTTCAGAAATATACAACATTATAAACACAACTCTTAGTTAAAATATCGTTTAAGATCCATTGAGTATAATTTCTTCTATATGGAGATTTTTACTTTTTTGAAATAATTTCTTTTGGCAGGTGAATTTGTAAAACTGCTACAGTGCTAATAGACAAGCAGAGCTTCACTCCTGAAGAACACAGGAGTCAATACAGGAGTTAGTACTGTTGATCAGACACACAGGATCATGAAATATGAAGGTCTTTTTTTGTCTGGGAAAAATATATGCATAACATTAGACACATTAGACATTATCTATCCAAAGCCATGAGTCTCTTCCTCTATCAGCTTTCACTGATTCTCAAAATATACTGTATACTGCAGAGAGCAGTGTGAAGTCTTACCTTAAAATGCCATTAATTCCATCACCTTTTGTGAATCACCATTCACATACATTAAAGTCAACTCTTATGCCATCATCGCATGTTATTAACTTTGTGTCTTCTCTCTCCCCTAGCTGTGTTTTGTCTCTCTCTCCCTTTCTGCAGGTGTCCTTGACCTCGGAGTTCTATGATTCCAGTTTGCAGTTACTGGTCCTACCAACCTGCTCAGTGTCTCATCTGCTGTTCCTTGTTGCTGTCATGATCTCTGTTGCCTGCTGTTCTTTTCTCTCTCCTCTGTCCACTCACCCCAACCGGTTGAGGCACATGGCCGCCCACCCTGAGCCTGGAGGTTTCTTAGGTTAAAGGGAGTTTTTCCTCTCCACCTAGTGCTGTTCAAGTTCTAGTTTTCTATATTATTCTGTATTTACTTATATTCTGTACGGTCTTAAACCTTACAGTGTAAAGTTTCTTGAGGCGACTTCTGTTGTGATTTGGTATTTAAAGAAAGTTGTTGAATTGAATAGAATTATAGAATCCACAGCTCTGAGCACATCTCTGGAGCCGAAAAATTTTCTGCTCATGACCAATTTCTGCTCAGTACTTTTGCAAAACCCATATGTACAAAAACTACTTTTCATGTTGATTGCCCTATACTGTAAGTTCTCATTCATTTTGGGTTTTTACTGTCTCAAGGATGTGCTTCTTGCATCTTGTTGGAAACCCATGACCCACAGTTTATCACTCTTAAGCCAAAGTCATGCTTGTTTGCTAACTGGCTCAATTACAGGCTTTTCATTTGCTGAGCTGTATTCCAACCCTAATGTGGTGCTTCAAGTATGTACTTTGATGATATAACAAGGTTTTGTTACATGTACGTGAAACATCTGAATGTATATCTGAATGTGCTCTGTGTCTTTAAGTGTGCAGCTATGTATGTTCTCCTCCACCAATCCATCATCGCAAGAGCCCAGGATATTGACTGACTCAGCATGAGTGGTCACAGTCTTCAGTTTCATCATCTCACCCGCACTATCACTCAATTATTTGGCTGTACCATCACTCAGTTTTCCAATATATTTTACGCATGGGTAACAAATTAACGGAAAACCCAAGGTGTTGGACCACCATGAACCTCCAGAAAGGTTTTAGTGTCCCTTGATAACTGTATTTTCTAGTTCTTCTAGAAACAGTCATGTAATGCTGGTGTAAATGCACATACAAATGCAAATTCCAAGTGAAACATCAACTCTCACACCCAGACTTGTTCTGACAAATGTGATGAGCTCTCAGGCACAGGCATTCATACATTTGTTGACCACATTACTTGAGAATAACTTAGCCCCTTGTTATAGGTAAGATAATAACCCCTTGTAGACTATCGTCACAAGTTTGCCTCTGGTCCGGACTTCTTTGACACTGATCTTTTGTAGTAATCTGTATTGTATGCAAGACAATCCAGATAAAGTCCTCAACTTGAATAGAAATGAACTGGATGATGGAACAGCAACTATTATACAAAAACATTTATATTCAATTTCAAAGCCCTGTTACATCAATAGTAGCATCAATAAAATAATCTACAAAATTTGTTTAGTTACTATTTAGTTTAGTTACTATAATGTCACATAGCTAAATTTATACCTATTGTATATGCTACATTCAGGTTAACAATCTTCACTTAATTTAGTATCCGCTTGACACAAATAAAAAACACAAATAATGTATTTGTTTAAACAATTATAAAAATAAATTCAGGCCATAAGGAGTTAAAAAGTGATCTTCATTATTCAATACAATATCTAGTTATGCTGTTCTATAGACTCGCTCATAACACTGATAAAGTATCCTGGGGCACTGCTGTTTAAGTTGAGGCCTTGTCACATAAATTCACATGAAACATGAAGTGGAATACTATCTCAGCCAACTCAAGTCAACAGTGTAGTCTTTAGCTCTGAATGAGGTGGAGCTTGGCTGGCATCTCAAGCTACTTTTTACCTCAGCAGTCTGCTTTTCATCATGAGTGTGTGTGTGTGTATGTGTGTGGTTTAGATGTCAGCCTACCGCACACATACACACTCATGTTTAGATTTCACCTAGCTGCTGTCACTCACGGTCAAATCAACCCTTGGCTGTATCTCTGTGTTTGACAGATCAGCTGCAGTTCACCTCATGTAGCTCCTCTGTGGGATCTCAACACAGGCTACACTTGACTCACTACACTCACCAGTGACTAGTTCACCAGACCACTTTAGTTAGGTACTGACCACTGCAAAACCTACATCATTCGCATCCTTACATCTTCCATTTTTCCTGCTTCCAATAAATCAACTTTCAGATGTCACTGTTCACTTGCTACCTAATATATCTCTCCACATGATAGGTGCCACTGTAACAAGATAACCCATGTCAGTGGCTTTAATGTTGTGGCTGATCACTGTATATACATGCGTGTGTTTATACTGGATATACCAGACTATCTGTCTTGTGGGTTTACACTGTCTCTGAGCTCTGCGCTTTATCAATCTCTGTTATTATTACTTATATACAGTTTGTACCTGGTCACATACAGTAAACTTTTGTTATTCACAGCACACAAAGTGTGTGTGTTTGTGTGTCTGCCTGCTTTATGAAGTGTGTGAGAGACACATTAAAATATAGTTTTTCTTTCTGTACTATTGTGAGATTTCATTTTATTTCCAGGTTATTTCTCCTGGGTATACTCCTCATGTTATGTGATTTTCCCTACCTTATATTATAGTTTATACTGTAGAAACCTGTTTCATTTTGATTTTTGCTTTGGTTCAATTAGAAAAAAAAATCATTTGTAGCAATAAACTTTGCAGAGAATGTTACATTTAGAGTGTTTTTAAGATGGCAATTATGTCACATAAACTGGCATGGTTCCTGTTTGAACAGATCAGCAGTTCCTCTATTTAACCACAGCATCTTTTTTATGCACTATACTACAGTGCAGCAGACTGCAGAACCACCTGTAACAGCATGGTAGGCTATAAATGTTTATATGCAAAGTCTTGTCTATAGTGTGTATTTTTACAGTAACAAAGAAACAAATGATGCAGTGATGGCCTTGTAGAAATGACACTACACAGAAAACATGCGATGTAACATCTAAACAAAAAGGTGTGAATAAACTACACAACCCCACCTGAATTCTTATCTTTTTGTGTGGCTATCTTATTGAACTGTTTCAGATATAAAACACGAATAACGTTCAATCACCAATATTAAAAATAATTAATCCACGATCTTTTAAGTTAGTTCAGGACCCAGACTTTGAGTACATCACTGCAACTTTCATTTTATTCTTTATGAGTCGTTCAGAGGTCGACTTTATACTTATACACACTAACCGCTCTTAAGAAGAATTTTAATCCTAAAACCCACTTGTTGAACATTCTGACACTCACTAGTGTTTTTTGAGAATAAAATTCACACACACAAGAGAACACTTACACACATTTCTTTGCTGACATGTTTGTGCAAAATAACTGATTATTGCATTTTTGTTGATTCTAAATTTGCTCTAAATTCTAAATATTCTAGGGCTTTGAATTACATATTTTCACCAGAAATGTTACATTCAGGATTTTTTTTAATACTTCCATTATTTTACAAAACATTGTTGTGTTTTGAAATGAATAAACATGACACAATCACTTCAAGTCATGAAACATGGTATGCCACCATCACAACAGGAGGATGTTCTGACCATGTATGTATCAAAAGAGCTCTCATAATACATCCACAGTCTGTATTCTCACTTTTTAGACATTTTCAGACATTGCTGACATCATTTGTGTGCTGTTCTCTGTATACAGCATTTACTGAATGATATAGAATAACTCTGTTATTTTATGTCCACTACTGAAGCGATTAAATATGATTAAATATGCTCTTCGCTTGCTCTGCTTCAGGACTATTGAGGTCCCATTTGGAGTCCACTATCTTCAATTTTCCTTTTCAAATATTGTGTCAGATCCTTGTGTGTGTCTCATCCCTTTTGATGGGTACTGGAAATATGATAGCTCAGTGGGTAGAGCAGTCGTCTTCCAACCCAACGGTGAGCGATGAACTGGGCAGGTTGGCAGGACCAGTAACCGCAGCTCCAAGGTCAAGGATACCTGCAGAAAGATACAGAGAGAGAGAGAGGATGAAGCACAACTAGGGGAGAGAGAAGACACAAAGTTAATAATATGCAATGATGGCATAAGAGTGGACAGAGAGAGAGAAGAAGGAGCTCAGTGTAATGTGGGAGAGCAGCAGACTAAACCTATATCAGCATAACTAGGAGATGGTTCAGAGTCACCTGAGCCATCTCTAACTGTAAGCTTTATCAAAAAGGAAAGTTTTAAGTCTAGTCTTAAAGGTAGAGAGGGTGTCTGCCTCCTGAACCTGGACTGGGAGCTGGTTCCACAGGAGAGGAGCTTGATAGCTAAAGGTAGTGATGGGACTTGTTGTGTCGAGGTTTCGGAGCGTGTATCAAGTAATCCAGGGAATTTTTTGCGAAGTGTGTATCGAGGCTTGCTTTGATGACGTATGTGATGACGTATGAAGCCTCGCTAGTGGGACGTACCACGTGAGTGGTTCAGAAAGTGGTTCGCGATGTGGCGTGCCGTTCACAATATACAGGACAGTGAAACGCAATAAAATGAATAAACATGTTTTCCCAAGTTACAAAACCACATTCACCCTCCTCACGTTTTTTTTTTTTTTTATTTCCTCTTTCCCTTGGCACCATTGTAATTTCAAAAATGTGTGGTTTAAGTCTCAGAGACATACACACGTTAATATTATGTATTTTTATTCAGTTATCAGGGTGCACATGAAGTGATGATGAATCATTTTGTGAACCAATTGACTGCAAGGCTTCAAAGCTTCATCTGGCGATCACTAGCTACAGGTTCTGCCTCCCAGTCTACATTTAGAAACTCTAGGAACCACAAGTAGACCAGCATTCTGAGAGCAAAGTGCTCTGCTGGGATAATAAGGTTCTGTGAGGTCTTTAAGATATGATGGAGCCTGATTATTTAGTGCTTTATATGTGAGTAGGAGTATTTTAAACTCTATTCTAGGTTTAACAGGGAGCCAAGGGAGAGAAGCTAATGTAGGAGAAATATGATCTCTCTTGCTAATTCCAGTCAAAACTCTGGCTGCAGCATTCTGGATT
>JAUBNQ010000002.1:326106-345199 GCA_032353495.1 Ctenopoma kingsleyae | reverse complement strand
GGCTTGGAATTAAAAATAAAAAAGCTTTTTATTCCAGGCTATAAACAATAAGTGGTAAAATAAATGTGGCCAAATAAGTCTTAATAGCCCACTAAAATTTTATCTTAATCACATAAAAACTAATTGTTATTGATTAGAGCAGTCACCATACTTGATTAATCAGTTACTCACCAGACAATCAATAGAAAAAAGTTTTTTCTTTCAATTAAAACATTTTATGTTTTTAACGTCTCCATTGTGCCTGTTTTAATTCTCTTGTTCCACATAAGTCAATTCAATAATTCAGTTTTTCCAGTTTTATATTGTATCACCTCTAGGGGCTCTGAAATGGTGGCATTTCCACTTAGGGTCTGCAAGTGTAAAACAAATGATTACTCCACATATAATGCAGACAAGTGCAGAGAACATTAAAATCCATCAGACTGTGATGTAGCAATTGTAGTGCAACATATGACAAATGTTTCCCACGACTGTGAAGCTGGATATGATCCAGAAGAGCTTTCAGAGTGACATCAGCCCTATAGCACTGATGGATTACCAGAGCAGTCAGAGTACAATCTGGCTGCTTTCTCGAAACGCAAACTATTCTTCATGTATCACTGAAGGCAACATAGGAAATCACTGAGCATATTGATCAATTATTATCAGTATCAGGAACTGCTGTCAGAGAATCTGTTATCACGATATATAAAACACAACTACCCTGTTAGTGATGCACTTGTGAAATTGTCCAAGCAGTTTTCAGTTTTGCATAAATCTATTACACCTGAGGAACCACTATGAACTGCTAAGAGGTGAAAATCATGTTATGAGGGGAAGTTTTCTATTTGTTAAACCTGTTTGTAGCTGTTGCTTAAAGTACAAGATGTAAATTTACATTTGTCTACTACCAGGATAATGTGCTCTCTGAAGAGGGTCAGAATTGATCGATCATTCTCTACAGTATATTGATAATTTTGAAACTGTAACTATAACTACACAAAGTATGTGTCGTTTATAGGACATTGGATAACCTGCCAGTGAACTACTGCTCAGCTTTGCACTCCACTCAACTGGCCCTTCTGTGCAAATCAAGTTTCACATCTGCACACTGATGCTTTTGAAAATCTAACTCAAGCTCATTTCCATATAGTATATATATATATATGTACACAGGTCACATTCATAAACTTTCTCTCACGCACAGCCAGGCAGTAACAAAACACATGTTGAGCGTCAGGGAAGTTCTGAGTATACAGTATGACCAAACAGTGTGGACAGTAGGGATTATACAGCAGTCCACACTGAAGCTTTTATAGCATTTTGCTGCTGGAACCAGAAACCACCCTTTGACTGTTGGATGGAAATCAGGACCTTAGTGTCTAGCTGATGATAAACAGAACTAGCACTATCAGAGATCAGAAATACCACATTCATAAGACAATAAATCAAAGAAATTCTTGTTACACATGTAAAAATACATGATCGACAAACCGATGCAAAAATAATGAGTTTGTTAGCTTTGCTTAGCATAGTTACCTTGCTGAAGTCAGAGGCTGAGGAAACAAATCATGTGTTAACAGCTGGCTCCAGTTCTGTTCTGTGATAGTATAAACTAGAAAAATTCTATATTTTAGATTAGTATTTTCTACTGAAAACAATGCTCAAAATGTATACTGTATTTTTCTCTACTGTAACATAGATTTACTGTAGAATTCCCCTGCCAACAAATTTGGACCGTGATGCTTTGCAGATCTATAGTAACATGCTGTATATACAGGTTCTACAGTATTAGGAAGGAGGATTAGTTCTTTATATGGTTATGATGCTGTGAAAGCTACAGAAATTCATTACAGTGCAGAAGAGGGGAAGTCAACTCTTTTCCTTATTATTCCCACAGAGAAACTAAGGACCCTCTGGAGAGGCAGAGGCTTGACATAGTGGAGCGGTTTAAGAAGACATAAGCAGAAAGAGATATGATTCTAATTCATCAACATACACAGTGCACCTTTGCACTCAGACTTGAAGAAATTGTGAATTCAGGTCCTACAGCTGAACTAAAATACAGATGGCCTGAACTTTTAGGTTATGCCCAAATAAGTAAAAGACAAGATTCCTGCTTGATTCTGGTTCAAATTGAACAGCTGAATGTGCAGAGTATTTGTCCTTCTCTAGTGTTACATGACTTACAGCTGTGAAAACAAATTATGTCACTCAATTGTAAGAGCATTATCACACTGTCACAGCATTGTAAGATGGTGAAAGATGTACCCTTGGGCCACCCTCCTCGGTTCAGAGATATGCTGTGATTGCAGCCATTCCCCAACTCTCTGTGAATGGTACACATGTCCAGTGATCAGTGGACAATTTGCATATCATTGATCACAAGGCCCATTGTTAGTCAATGGTGCTAGTTTCGGTGATTATGCAGAGGTGCTGTTTATAAGGTTGGGGAAACCTGCAGTGAGCTGAGACTGAGGAGGAGACTTAGATGAGTCTTCAAACGTATCTCACTGAAAAAAACTTTGTCCAGATCAACAGAATCAACTTTCTAGGATTTATATGAAACTCTTTACTGCAGGTTGGCATTCAGAAATTTTTGCTCATTTTTTCACTTTTCCCCAATGCACTTGTATTTAAGTCTCTCCGTCGCTCTGTGTACCTGGCCTGTACCACTACACTGTCTTCAGAGCATCTGCCCCCTTCCTTCTTTCACATAATAGTATGATCCTAGTCTGTCTTTGCATGTGATTGGCCACATAGAGTGCCCATCAAAATGAAGTCCCACCCCTGCCTGCAAATTCTCAGCAGAGCAGCTTAAGATTCAGTCCTCTACAAAGCATCGGCTCTTAGAGCCAGCTCGTTCATGAATGTCATATCACTAATCCTCTGCTTCTCTTATGCCCCTACATCACAAACACATCTGTATATTCATCACTCTGACATGAATGATTTCATTTGTGTCTGATATTCTTAAGAACTGTAGTATGGCTGATACTTCAGTGCAAGGCCTGTTATATTTTAATTAGTAATGCTGCTGTGGTTCTTACTCTGCTAACAAAGACCTCCAGTTGCCTCATTTTTACATTGTGATTCTGTGGGTGTTATAAATCAGACCATAATATAATTACAGCAAAATTGTACTGTATTTTTCATTTGTTTTGCTTATTTTAATTCTGCTGTTGTTTCACTACAGTGGAACCAGAGCCAATCACTCTGTTGTTCAGCTTCCTTCAAAACAAAACTGCTTTTTTCCTGAGAAAGATTATCTTTCATTATAGAGACTCAGTCAAGACTCTGAGGCTGTTTTTTTTACTTGGTACAACTTGTTTTAGTAGACATACAGTTAAACAGCGTGTCACTGGACCTTAACAACAATACAGTTGTTTGCTTTATTGATTTACCATCGTCACTGTTAATCTGTTACCATGCTGATGTTTGCATCACTGGCTGCAGTTTTCTGTAGCAAAGTTGGTTATTGTAGTTTCGCTGCTGATTTTACACGTTGAATAGTAACAAATTCGTATTTGTCAGTGTTGTCACTGGAAATGGAATGACTATTTTGGATACAAATGCAGGCACCATGAAACAATCTGAAGTCAAATGACTCACTGCACAGAGCCCACTCTGAGCAGGCATGGGGAAAAAGCCAGGTTGCATTAATTTAACTGAGGGTCCAATGGACTCTAATGTACCCACATGGAACTGAGCCCACAAAGACTGCAAACTAATAAATCACTATAGAACTAGAGCCAACCACTGGGTTAGTTACAGTGCTTCTTAAAAGAAACCTATCTAACAGGAAAACTCTCTGTCTACACACAATGCTGCCAAGTTACGCTGATCCAACAGTCCAAAACTTGACTACTAAGATTTTCTCTTTTTCATACAGAAGAGGAGACTCCAACTTGTTCTTTTTTTGGTCACAATTTGTTTTGCCTACACACACCACATACACATGTGTCACTCTGACAAGGGTACAGCCTGTCTGGAGCTATTGGTGTCACATCTTTGCTGTTTGTATTCTGTTTGTTTAATGATGACTACATGGCTTAGTCCAGGTGATGGGAACAGATGCTCCAACCACAGGTATCGGCAAAAGAATTATAAGAGTGACCAGCTGCATTTGCTTTTTTCTTTTGCTGTGGGTTAGAATACAATTTGAATATCGTTTTAAGGGGACACAGCTCATGTCAGACCATAAAAGGCAACCAAGAAGAGTTTGAGGAAAATTTGTTCTTCTAGGTTTTGAATAATGCAGTTTGTACATGGACAACCTGTATTTTCTAAACCAGAAATTAACTCAATTTGACCCACAACATAACAGGAGGGTTAAAAAACAACATGTGCACTTTTTGAATTTGATACCAACAACATGGTTCTGAAAGGGATATCAAGTTTAGAACAACATCGTTTTAAGGGAAGGTTTTGCTTTTTTCAGCACACACCACACCACATTCTGCATGTATCCAACAGCATGGCACTGCAGTAAAGTGTGTGTGCTAAACTGACCTCCCTGCACTCCAGACCTATACTGAAAACATTTGGCGCATTATGAAGTGAAAAATTTGACAAAGGAATCCCTAAACTCTTTACCAGCCAAAATCCTCAAGGAAGAATGAAGAAAAAAAGCTTTTAAAATAAAAACAGGTGGTTTCCTCAGTTTCCAAACAAAAGAACAAAAAGAAGAGACGATCCAACACAGTGGTAAACAATGTTGCTGGTGACAAATTCAAAATGAGCAAATAAAAAAGATTAAATTGCTCACTTCCAACATGTGAAATGATGTCTGTGTACTATAGCTTTCAAACATTTTGCTAATCTACTTTTCTAGAAATGAGATTTGTAACACAACACATGTAATGATGATATAATGATGTAATTACACACTAATCTGAAAATACAGGCACAGTATTTAGAAAAATGTTATGAAGTGGGACAACACAACCATATATAGTGTGTTTTTTTATTATTAGGATTAGCACTATTATTATGATTATTGTGATGCTATGGGTGGCTCACTCTATCGCAGTGGTTCTCTGAGTGAGAGCTTGCTCTTACTCTGGTCACCTCTGAGCTGTAAGTAGCTGTTGAGCATTGCTGAAAGGAATTTCTACTGTGCTTGTTGAGCATTGAGTGCCATGTTGGATTTACATCCCCACAGATGGAACAACCCGTACTGGCTTCCAATGCTGATTGTTTCTTGTGAAGGACAACTCATCAGTCACAGGTGGCAGAGATAAAAGTACCATGGAACATACCAATGGATTTACAGCACTAGTATGTCAGGAACGCTGAAAAATATCATAAAACCACGCTGAGCTATTTCTCACTAGTCAACTCTCACTTTTGTTCAGCAGTAATAGTTTGATTCTTTTTATTTTTTCCTATAATTCTCACTTCACTCTCTCTTGGAACCCTCACACTTATGTTTCAGTGTCTGTCTGGCTTCCTTGCTGTTTACTTTGACCAACTATGTTTTCTGTGTGCATCTTTTTTTTCCAGAATGCACTAGTAAACTATGTTGATCAATGAGAATGAGCCATAAATCTAAATGGAAATGCAGCTATTGCCTCTTAGTCTGCAAATGGATGTATTTTCCTTGGTCTCTAAAAGCACAGCCAGGTGAATTATAGGATCCACTGGGCTGTGTTGTTCTGGGAGACCTGCCTTGCATACTGAGCAGGCTGATAAAATGCCACAGCTACTGGACATATGGCATCACTTGCACTGGTAAGTGGACACTCATACGAGAGGCAAATATGAGCAGGTAATAAACACATATTAAACATCCAGTAGTAATCCAGTCTTTTTACATAAGTGCACATAAAAATGCAGCAGACATTCAATATAAAAACATTTTGGTTTTGATTTAACAGTCAAGACAAGACACTACTTTAAGCCTACAGCAGTGCTACTGTTCCCTAGAGCAGTTATTGTCAGTGGTTGGACCATGACTTGGTATTGTTCTATGCAGTGTTACAAAGGTGTCATGTAACAAGATCCAATATCAATATCCACTCCACGACGCAGACCAGTTGATTAGGAATAAGTGCACATTAGTCTCTCATGTTTTCTGAGTACCACCCTGTGTAAATTTGCCCCTTCTGACCACCTCTTCATTTAAGCATTTCTTCACTGTGTCAACCACAAAACAAATTGACACCCACAACATGGGATAAATTTAATGACAGGTGTCAGAACATACCAACCCTGTCTCCTAAAAATTATGTTCGTATACAACATATGATCATTATGTTAACAGAAAACTGGGTCGCAATTACGTTTTCTACAAAAACGTAATCAGGATTGCTATTTAGTTGTGTACGAACAGAATTTTTAGGAGACAGGGCTGAACATACAGTCTACAATATGCTCCAAAGTGGCCACGTTCCTCCCTGTCCACCACAACATTAAACCCACCAGATGGTATTAATGTGCATTCTCGAGGTAAGAACTACTGCATATTTCTTGGAGGTGGTGGCGCAAAATTCAAAATTTTTAATAAAAGGCCATTATCTATTATCAGTACCATCGAAATGCGCTAAGAAGTCCCAGCTAAGCTTGCCTATTGGCTCATCTGTAGATTGTGATTATGCAATTCAATGCTCCGGACTTTAGGTCCATTAATAAATTAATAAAAGTAATAAATGAGCATGCTCATGCTTAAATGAAGCCCAAAATTAAGCACTTATTCATAGTCACAAAAAACTTGGTTGGGTTTAGGCTGAAAACTGAATTGGTTAAGGTTAAAGATCATTGCTTGGGTTAAAATCAAGTTATAACATTGACTAGTGCATTAAAATGTGAAACAATCTGCTGGCTCTCATTCTGTGGTTGGCCTCCATCGTTACACCCTAACCTTCCCCCTACATAGACTTAAGTTACGTCACCAACTGCCATTTTTGACTCTGTCATATTTACTATGGCAGCTAGGTGTTAGCTAATTAACACACTTAGCAGATAATCTGATAATCACCTGTTGTCCTGCTGGGTCACTAGATGCCCTATTGAACCTCTGGGCATGATGATGGCTGATAATAATCATACAGTGATATCATGTATAATCGTCCGGTCTCCTTTGAGCCTCCTAAAAATAAGGACCTAGTTCTTTGTGCTGCTATGGTAAATCAAGGTAAATTGTGGCTCCTAGCAGAGAAACACAAAGCCAGAACACTCTGGAAGTCAGCTGTAATCATACTCACCCACACATTACCAGATGTTTGCAGATGTGGCAGCCAGCACACCTCACTAAACAGCTACCTGTCTGATAGTGGGAGATGACTTGGTACGTTACCACAGATCAGTTGTTTTTATTGGTGTTTTTCCAAGAAAAAAACAGAGGGATTCTGGGATTTTGTGTAGTACATTCTGTACTACAACTCGCTTTTTGTCACCAAAGAGACAAATGTGGGATACCACTGTGTATTAATAGTTACACCAAGTGACTAATATTAAAATAAAACTCATTAACATAGAATAATATTTTAACATTTCTGTTAACATTATTTAAATTTAAAGTATTTAAAGTATTCTCAGTTTATTAGGAAACACAATGACTAAATTTGTAATTTTGTGAGTAGTGGAGGATGATTACATGTGGATGAAGATGGACAGGCCAAGGAGGAAGGAAACACATAAAGTACATGTAATAGATCTCACAGCTGATGATGTGTTTCTAACTTCACTGTTCATTCATTTGCATCATACTTCTGTTAACATTCCTCTGTACAAACATCACCTCCATCATCATCATGCTGTGACATTAGCACCTGTTTGTCTGTCTTATCTATATCGCTGTGCCGATCCTGTGCAAACTAGTTTGAGTCACAGCCTTTAACTGTGCTGCTGTTCCTCTACTCTCTGAGCAGTGATCAAGCTGAGCAGAAGGTGACAATTTGATGACATCAGCCAAACACTCAAAAGTCATTAGTATGCAATGGATATGAGATCATGGCACATGTCCAAGACCACAACACTGATCCAAGCTGTGGTTAGCTCTGAGGGAGGAGAGGAAGGAGATGGCTGTACAACTGAGCAGAGTCTGTGGGAGAGATTTTTACCATGCCCATAAAAATACTCACTTCTGATCGACTGGGAGGTGTTTAAATCACACACATGGATACGCTCCTCAGTTTAATCACTGGTACACTAATCCAGTGGTTCCAGGATCAGAGCCATGTAGCGGTCCTGATCACGAGGTTGTTTGCTGTGCTCACCACTCAGAGACATACATACAGTTTCGAGTTTACTAGGTAGAGTTGAATGGAGTCTAATGTCAAGGCCAACAGATACACTAACAGCCCATTAATGGCTCAGTTCAACAGATGGAAAATTAATGTTGGGAATCACAATTTCTTAACTTCATTCGGCGTTATAGGAAAAGACAACTGACAGAGCATCTGGGACTCCTTATGACATCCAAGGGTGTCAGAATTTTTTTGCCTCTTCTCAGCCAGTTTGACAATGTCTGACATGTTTCTGGATGTTGACCAGTAGCAGCACAGATGGCACTTCTGTGAGCAACTGTGAAACATGGCGAGATATAGACTGATCAGCCACAACATTAATACCACCTGGTGGTGTTAACGTTGTGGTGACAAGGAGTCAGCATGAGCACTCTGACCGGTCTGTGGCAACGTGAGCTGTGCTGTAGGGTTGTCACAACATTTGGATGATTAACAACCATTTTAGAGGCTTTGGAACATGGCAAAGGCTGCGTCTGCAATCATTGCCTATTATATAGTGCATTTACAGTCCACTGAATATGACTCTTTAACTGTATCCATTAATGTAGTGCCCTCAAAAATGCCACAATGGAACAAAAAATTTAAAAAATAGTAATCACACTATTCAAAGATTCACAATCAATGCATATCATCTTATAGGCAGCTGTCACTAATGACAGAAACTGATCAGTGGACAAATCAGCCTTAATTTGCTGCTCACTATTTAACTATGGACTGACTCTGTTATATACAGTGAGTAGTAGTGAATCTGTCTAACACACTAAAGAGCAACACACCCAGGTAACATACAGTGTGACATATGTCAAAACACCTGTGCTTGTTTTATATGTGAGCCTGTGCAACTACAGTAGCTTAACCCTCATTATCTTGAGTTGACGTGTCGGGATGTTCCACTGTCCTATTGCCCAGGATAGTTTATACCACATTCTGCACCTGGATTGGCTTTCACCAGTTACTTCTGTAGACTGTGTTATGGGCATCAAATAATACAGCATGCAGTGCAGCTGATGTGTAGGCAAGTGGAATCCACTAACTTTACTGTTAATATTCTTGGTACACAGAGAGTTAAAAACATTTTAAAAGGCTTTTTAGTTCAGAACCCTTCAGAAACACAGAGGACCTATGCTCTGTAGTGTTCCTGAACATCTCATTCACAGAGCAACAGTGCTGCTACTGGCCATCTGCTCATGCTGTACCTATTCTGTTTATGTAGACACTGGGTTACTTTCTTAATGTAAAGACTGTGGAAAAAGGTAAATGACAGATACACTGATGACAAGAAAAGATGAAATATCCGATTACTGGATTGTATAATTTGTGGGTGTAAGAGAGTTTCTATTAATATGCAAACTTCTGGGAGAGGTGGGATGTCCTTACCCCCTAGAACCTTACATTTCACTGCAATGGTAAGGCTATAAAAATCAGCTTGATTTCATCCAATATAACTTTGTATTTTTGGAACAATGCAGCCTGTTGAAAGCTCCCTGCAGGGCTTTATAATTTTTTTAATGTTATTTGTGGTATCAGATGTTTGGTTGGTTTACAGTATTGAATATCAGCCCAAAATAACAACAGTTTCAATACAAACTATCACCCTGCCCTTGAAAATGAATATTTGATCTCAATATTTGTCTAAATATACTGTATGTTCCTTTCTGTCTCTTGTTTTCCTGTCTTTCCCTGCTCTCTGATTTCATTTTCCTCATTCCACCTCAGCTCAGCACATGGATGCCATATTTCTCCCTGCAACACATACTTTACAAGAATGACTAATCACTGCAAGGTGCCAACAAAGCCATGTTGACATGACATCCTTCTATGATTAACTCTCTGAGCCCTAGTTCATTTTGTTTCAGCATTTAATAATCAGTTCATTCATTTGTTAAGTTGTCACATCCAAAATAATCAGCATGCACAGCATATTGGTACAGTATGCAGTCTGATCAATCTCACTTAAAAGAGGAAACAAATGTGAATAAAAGTAAGCTCTTTGTAAATTAGACTCAGGTTTTTGGCCGAGTTTGCAATACTCCTGTAAAGTGGATGTCATTTAAGCAGAATGAGGCAGTTTCATGGCAGCTTTCACACTTTGCCATTTCTGAAGCTGCTACCCAGTGAAATCCTCCCACAACAGTCCTATGGCTGCTGGTGGACAAGCAAACTGTATCTCTAGCCTGTCTGAGCTGGACAACACTGAGTGACCAATATCTGAAATTTGATAAAATATGATACCAAAATCCAACGAAGCAGCCTGACTGTAAGAGCTGAGTCACTGCTGAGGTGAGCTAAGTGGGCTCCCTTTCTTTTCAGGAGCTGTTTACATCTTCCTGTTTCCTTAATCCCTACCGACAGAGGTCATTGCAATATCATTCCCACCTAACACTGGCACAAAAAG
Source organism: Ctenopoma kingsleyae (assembly GCA_032353495.1). NCBI lineage: Eukaryota > Metazoa > Chordata > Actinopteri > Anabantiformes > Anabantidae > Ctenopoma > Ctenopoma kingsleyae. The sequence goes on along the minus strand of JAUBNQ010000002.1, from coordinate 334,576 downwards.
CCCTGTCTCCAAACCTAATGGGGTGCAGATGGGGCTCCACCACCAACACAACAACAGACAGAGAGCTATGTGGTCAAAACAAGAGAGGCAATAAGAGAAAATGAGGAAGAAAATTGGGAGGAGATCCAGTGAGATACAAACTGAAAGAGGAACAGAAGGCAAAAGGGAGAGTCGGGAAGCAGGAAACCTACATAGACATGCAGGTGAATCATAGAAGAAAGCAGAAGAAGCGAGAAGTGGAATAAGAATGAAGAGGATAAATGGAGTGAAATGAAAAAAAGAGGGAAAGGGGCAGACAGTGTAAGTAGTAATTGGTGGATCCAGACAGCTGGAGTCTGAGGAGAGGCTTACAGGCTTGTCAGAGGGGCTCCTCAGGGGGTTAGAGGCCCCTCTGAGGACAGCTCACATTTTGTTGCTGCTTCCCGGATGGCCGGGCCTCAACCTACCAAAAATGGCTCTCAATTAGGAAGTGTCGGTGAGAGAAAACAGGAACCCGACAATCGCAGTCAAGTCTTTTTTTTTCCCTCAGGACTAGAGGGTGGAAAGGAACTGTTTATAGCAACTACACTCACTGTCTTTGGTATGTAAATACCCTGCTGTTCTCTTTCCTAACCCCATCCTCTGTGTTTCACACACACACTCACACACACACACACACAAATCCATTGCTCCACATTCCATCCCTGCCTCTGCCACCTACAAAGGGTGTCCAATTCATATTGTTGCACGGGGTGTTAAACATTTCAGAGTACATGCACAAGCAGATATGCTTGTGAGGTGGAAAAGGCTGAGTTTTCACACATTGCCTGTTTTGAGGCTTTTCCCAGCCAAGCCATGAAATGGGATATTATGTTGTGCCAAACTCTGTGTGTGTGTGTGTGTGTGTGTGTGTGTGTGTGTGTGTGTGTGTGTGTGTTACAGAATCTGCATCTTGATGCGGGCACACGCTCTTGTGTTTTCACATCCAAAATCTGCAAAGCACTCTTTGTGATAACAGATAAAGTACAGTTTGATCCTGAATTCAGCATTCAGACTCATTGTCATGTGATGTTGTCAGTTTGACATGTGTTGACTCTGCCTTTATCCTGGCTGTAACTGTGCGCTCACTAATGACTCTGACCTTTAATGTCTGGAAGTGATGAAGTCTGCTGTACTAACTCATGACTCTGATACACTCATATGATCCATTTTCTTGTAATTAGCTGGAAATTGGATGTTAATTTAATAACCTCATTATTCTTGGAGTCAATACATCCTATTATGAAAGGCTACTTGCCCTACAAAGCCAAAATACAATTAAGCTACTGTAGCTAAGACCAGAATAAAACTTTGTGACATTTTAACATGAAGGATGCTGGTTGTGTGTATTGACGGTTAGTTTGGAGACATTTTTTAAGTATAAAAAATGTTATTTACCCCCAAATATTTCCCCTTTGACTTTTTCAGTAATTACAAGTTGCTGGAAATATCATTCTCCTAATTATAAAAAGAGAAAGCTATTAAGACAACTGTAACACTTCCCGTTTGGCAACCAGAAGATTTACCAGACCAGTCACAAACAGCAACTACCACAACTAAAAAGGCTCAAGCCAGAACAGAAATATTGATAACAGAAATATTATCTTAAAATCGATGCCACTCATGAACACTAGAATCACTAACTGAATCACACCCAAATACTTAATGCTCTCACTTAATCCTGGTCCTCCTGAATGAACTGATACTTATTTGGAAGTTACTGCTCAATTACTAAGACTTTAGAACTAAGGAGGACTTGGTATGTGGATGTGGGTGTTGATTGACAGGTGTTGTTTGACAGTATGTACAATACATGTGCATTATACAGTCACCAGCCAGCTGATTATTTAGCTGATTCGGTCTTCAATTAAATTAAATTTAATTCAGTTTTATTTATATAGCGCCAAATCACAACAAAGTCATCTCAAGGCAAATTACATTGTAAGATTTAAGACCTTGCACAATACAAGTAAATACAGAATAATCTGGAAAACCCAACAGTCCCACTTGAGCAAGCACTAGGCGACAGTGGAGAGGAAAAACTCCCTCTAAGGGAAGAAACCTCCAGAAACCTCCAAACCTCTTGCATTCACAGGTGATATTTTTAGTGTTTTTACTGAGTTATATCATATATTGAGACATAGGGCAGCTGTGGATCAGATGGTAGGGCACTCTATGAATGAATAATGAAAGTTAGTTGATTAATTGCAAATTCATTAGATTAGTTTCATCTATTCAGAATTTACTATAAATACACATATTTCAAGTCAATACAGGAGTAGACATGTGGTGAAATGAATAAAGTGACAACTAAGTGAAAATTCATTCATTCATTTCTACAACAGCAAAGTCCCAAACTCATTAAGCCATCTACATCAAACTGGAATGGCAGTGTGTCAACAGAGGAGGTGGCCTAAGTTTTTTAAACACTCTCCAGGTCAGGAGTTTCCAAACCTAGCCCAATGCCCTGCTCCTACCCTCAACACTGCTCACTCCCCACCTGGATCATGTGTGTTTAGTCAATCAGAAGCTGGAAAATTCCATCTCAGATAAGGGTGAGGTGGAGGGAGATGGTGAACTGGTGCCTGCTCCAGGTGGTTTTACAGTCATTCAGGAGACTCAGGTGGTCCTAATGACACGTGAATGCCAGGTGGAACAGTAACCCGCAGGTGACAAGGTGTTAACCACTCAACAGTCAACAGTCCATGGAGTTTATAAGCCTGCTGCTCCAGGCAACAGAAAAGATTAAGCGTTTTTGGATAAGAGGTGAAACATCTTCAAGATCTTCACATGTCCAGTTGCAAGTGAGCAGCACCTCTGGGATAACCATGACCTGGATGACTGAAAATGATGTAGCCACTCTGCTTAGCTAATGTTACATTGTCTGGCTTTAAATGAGGGCTGAAAATAAACATTTTGTCTGTTGACAATCTATTTTCCTTTTTTAAATTAAGGTAGTATTGCAAAAGTAAAAGAATAAAATTAAAGTAAAATAATCACCTGAAAATGGCTGTACTATTTTTTTTTCAGTTCAGTTTTTCTTTAGTTCATCCTCCATACTTACGTTGTGCATGTAGGTTTGTGTGCATGTGCATTTTGGCAAACATTATCCACCTCTTCGACCTCTCTCCAAAACTCAATGATTTCTTCTTTACACTTTTCTAAATCCTATGAGGTTTGTCTAATTATTTCTTCAGCTTTAGTGAAGGCAGCCTATTTGTTCTGGGGCTGTGGCGAACGCAGACATTCACATGAAGCTGAAAGAAGTGGAGGAAAAAAACACATCTGGACAGGCAGAATAGGATCAAGCTCGCCGACTGTTTTCTTCCTTCAGTTTGATCCTTGCTATTCCCCAGCACTAAGCACAGCTTTCTCCAGCCTTATCTTCTCAGCGGCTTGCACCTCGCCAACGAAATCTCAAATCCCAGCCATACCTAGAGGCAAGGCAGCCAGCGCTAACACGCTAACGCTGCACACCATTCAGCAGTGGTTTCCTAGCAACCTCTCCCGCTACCTCCTCAACAAAAAAGCTGTTTTTCTGGCTGTCCATGATTGTGTGGCTGAGCTTAAATATCTGCAGATGTCTGAGTGTGTGAGTAATTACTGTGTGTGCATGCATGTGTTTAAGTGTGTAACAGGTGCAGTAATGAAGTGGTTGTGTAAAGCTCTTGCAGCTTATATGCATAAATCAGTTTTTAACCCAAAATATGAAAGTCAAGTTCTGATAATTATTTCTCACTGGCTAGATTTCCCTTTAGTGGGGTGACTTAAAATTAATTGTAAGCACATGTGGTGAGTTCCTTATGTAGGCGTAGAATGGCTTAAAAGTGATGCCTAGAATCCCTACTGGCACTGGATATGTGCAAATTTGTCCGTCTCAGCTTAAAAGTTACCATGTGCTTTGAGTTTTGAGATGAAGGAGGATAAATGGCTAAAAAAACACTTTTAGATGTCAGTACCACTGGATACAAAAGCGATTGTCTGTTCATCCTTGTGACCAACAATCTGTTATTAGTTCTGCTGATTTAAATCAAGCCAAAGAATGAGTACAATAGTTTAGCCAAGGGGAAGGTTACCAAGGGAAGACTTTAAGGGCTTTTGTTCATATAGAGTTTGAATGTCAAAGGACTTCTTCCATAAATGCTTTCAAACGATATGGAACAAATAAGAGAAACATAGTGCTATAGTTATTATGTCATTTTAGTTATACTAAAATATATCTGATCTTTTTTAAAACACATTTTTTCTTTGGCTTTTAAATCAGTTTGAGATGTAGATTTTTACTGTTTTATTGTTTATTGGTTATTTTATTTTTTTCTTTATGCCTGTGTACAGCACATGGTCAATTGTATTGTTTTTAAAGTGCTTTATAAATAAATTTTGGTTAAAGTTAAAGATACTTAAAAAACATGCCAAAACGCAACCCTGTCTCCTAAAAATTACACTCCTATGCAACTCAATTTCAAGTGTGATAATGTTTTGAAGCAAATGTAATCACTGTGTTTCGCTTAGTGGTAGGTGGATCGATCCAAAGTATCGATAGTATCGATACCAAGTTGGTATCGTTATCTGGTCGATACTAGCACAATAGTATCAATGCTTTCTCTCTTCTACTTTCTAGTGCAACCATAACACAACAATTAAACCTCCCAGTACAAACACCGCTCCACTCACATGAACACAGTGGCGCTGAGCAGACACATGCAGACTGAATGATGGCATAGAAGAAGAGGACCATCGTGTCATCTACCGTATTTTACGGTGATAGACGGGACTTTGGTGTGGGACTCTGGTCTCCTGCATCTCTGTCCTGCACAGTAAACAGCATCACTTCACATTAATAATAGTAGCGCGTTCATTCACAAAAATACGTTTCAGTATAACATAACAATTATGTTCTGTTCAAAAAGGCGATCGGGAGTACAGTTTAGTTGTATGTAAACATAATCTGTAGGAGACAGGGTTGGAAAAAGCATGAACAAGAGAAATAAACAGAGAGAGGAGGAAGGAAATCCCTCAGCAAGAACCCCCGCCTGCCAGAAAATGCACCCCGTCCTATCTCCCACTAGGAAAGTGTCTCCTCCATGAAACTTCCACCACTAACCAGCATCAGTCCTACAACTTCATTGTCAAAACTATTCAATTCTGGGACAAACAGAAACTGCATTTTTAGGGGGGTGCGTTTTATGGAAGGCCAGTCTGTCATTAAATGCACTCTCCTACAGAAATAATTAATTTATAGCAGCCATTGTGATTGTCTCTAGGTTCAAGAGAGGTATCCTGAATCTGGATGTCAATTTAACACTTGTGTTTTTGTTAGTTCATGTTTTGTGAGTTTGGTTGTGTTTTTACAGCAATTTTAACATTTTTAAAACGCTTTTAGGCGACGCGGGTGTATTTTCCGGCAGGTTGGCCTTATAAGGTAATAGTATCGGATCGGTATCGGCGATACTGGCCCTGTATTTACTTGCTATTGGAACGATACCAAAGCTTACGATATCGCACACCACTAGATTCACTACAACATATTTTGTGAATAAATGTTAAGTTAAGCTTTATTAACAGAAAGTGAATATCGAGGAGGTGGCAGGTGTATAATATGCTGGACTGACAAGTCGATCTGAGTTCATGTGAGGTTAGTTTTAGAAAAGTACATATAGTTAGAGAAAGTGTGTTTTGTTTGAACATTAACACAGAACCTCTGTGTAATGTGAATGTCAAATTATTTTCTATTAACCCAGCCCACAATCTTTCCCTGTCCATAACCTGCCTGAATCAGCCCTGTTTACTAAAAATTATGTCTGTATAGGTCCGGTTTTCTGTCGGCTAAAATATCTGATGTTACATTTCAAGATCCAGATATTTGAGTTTAGTGATATTACAGTGTTTTATGGTTGGGATCAGACATCACAGCAGTGGGTTAGAGTCAGGGAAAGACTGTGGGCTGGTTAATGGATAAAAATGTCACTTCACACAGTCACAGTCAACGTCTGCATTAAAAATGAAAGCATAAGCATAAAAGCATAAAACTCACTTTTTTCTAACCCTAACCTCAGTACTTCTCTTGCCTAAACCCAACCTCATGGGGAACATTTCATGTTAATAAATGAAGCACGCCATTCATTCATTCACAAAAATACTAGGGATGTTTGATATTGGCTTTTTTACCAATATCTGATATACCGATATAGTCTAACTCTTAATTTGCAATACCAATATAAACCGATTGTCACGGCTCCCCGGTGACATGCTGGCTCGCTCCACCTGCCTGTGTCTACTTTACTAATTGCTCATCGGCACTAACCTGTTTCACCTGTCCTCTCCCTATTTAACAGCTCTGCCAGTCATCCTTTGGGTCCATTCCACCATCTTCTTCACACCGATACCAAAATTATGCGGGGTCCCCCTCATAAAAAAAAATAAATAAATAAATCATTTTAGGTAACTAACATCACATATCTCCTATCTGTCAGGGTTCCCACGTAGTTCCAGATCCCTGCTTTTATTTTGATAAGTCTACTTCCTGTTCCTCCCTACCCTTGATGTTTCAGCTTTATCCCTAATCAGCCTCTGGTGATCTTCCCTCAGTGTATTTAAGCAACCCCTCAGTCCTCTCTAGTTTGCCAGATTGTTTGACAAAACTCTTCGTCGACTGTCCAGCATTCTTTACATGACCATTTTGGATTCTGAAATCTGACCCCTGCCTGACCTGCCTTCTGCCTAATCCTCTGAAAGTCTGTAAGTCAATGTTCTTCTCTGATAGTAGACCTCTTCTGCCTACTCCCTGTTGGATTCTGAACTCCCCGGATCTCCCTGTCCCAGCCTCTGCCTGCTGTCTGAGTGAGTGTCTATTCCTGACTGTGTTTTGTAACTAGGATTCTGGATCACTGTGCTGGACCGCCTTACAGGATTCTCAACTCTTTTCCCCGTGTGCACACGAAGAGGCCTACACTCTGGATCCCCCCCGGCTACTCCCCCCTCCTTCTTGGTATTCTCCACAAATTAACACTTCTGCTTCCCTCCTAAGTTTTCTCCCACATTCCCCAAACGCTAGGCCATGCGGCCAACGCCGTCTTACCCTGGACTATACTACCCATCAGCCTCTGTATTTTCCGCTTACATCACCTCCCAGCCTGGATCTCCCCGGCCACAACTCAAATAAGCTGTCTCTCTCACAGTTCACCATCTCTGCACGATTAGCCCTCTCACTCTGTCTCTCTCCCTCAGAACTGGTCCCGACAACCATCCACTTCCCGGACCCTGTGCAGCTACACATTCCACCAGTCATTCTTCATTTGCCTCATTAAAAGCTCTCTTAATCTTAACCTACCGTGTCTGGCTATTAATCAGGTCCTCTCCTTGTTACTAACATTACACTATCATGCATACTTAAACTTTAAATATTATCTGTGCAAAATATGACAACTACTTACTTAATTTAAGTTAGGCAATGGAAAAAATTGCCATATTTATTTTGTCTCCAACAGCAGCTGAATCATAAAATGTAAACATCATTATACCTATACAATAGGGCTGCACGATTTGGGAAAAAAGTCATATTGCAATTATTGAGATCAATATTGCGATATGATAAAGGACACTTGCTTGCAAAATTACAGTAAACACATAGTTTAGTAAACTATAGATGAATTTACACATTTTCAGATCTGCTGTTTAATTTTCAGTCAGTAAGGATGTTAAATGAACATAAACCACAGAGATGCAGGTTCAACTACATGATTAGGTCCTGTTCATTTTTTACTCTGTGTCAGTAGTTTTTGGTGAACTGAACTGTGGAAGATTTAATTTGATAGTGAGGACAGAGGTAAATAACAGGCAAATTATACTTTTTTGACAAAACAAAGGTTTATGTTCTTGCCGCAGGTAATCATACACACAGCATCAGTCACTTCTCACGTTTCCTTATTCTTATTTTTATGAATACACATAATGATAAATACATTATGGTTTCTACGTCTGACCCAACGTAGTAAATAAAGTCAGCTCCCCCCTGAGAGCGATGTTATAGCTGCACACTGATCAACAAAGGCAGAGAAAATTGTCATGCATTTAACATATAACAGCGGATCAGGTGGATGAAGAAGTGAGAATGCACTGTTCCGACTGAACAAGTAGATCCACACCGTGTACCTGTGTATAGGCAGGACTACACCACTGGGTGTGGTATCGTGTTTTGTTTTATGTAAGGTGTTATTTTTTTAGCTAACATTTCACCGTCGCCCAACTTGACATCCATGCCCACCGGACGACTGAACCATACATTAGTTTAACTGTAAACTATGTTGACGAGGAGTCTGAACTGAAAAGCTGCTTGTAAACGTCTTATTTGACCAGAGAGGAAACAGGTGTTGTGGCAGAAAAGGCTGCCGACATCCTCAGGAGTGAGAGAGGCTGTGTGAGCAGCGTCAGGTCTGACAGCGGCACCAACATT
>JAUBNQ010000002.1:198250-208750 GCA_032353495.1 Ctenopoma kingsleyae | reverse complement strand
TGTCTAATAGTGTAATAGTGTGTGTGGGGAACTGCAGCCCCGCTCCCCAGGACCCGAAGCAGATATGTAGGAGACCCACGCTCCAGACATCTAGGGAAACCCCCGGACACAGGAGTCCCAGGTGGACTGCAGCCCCCCCTTAGAAAAGAGCAGAGGAGAGCCCCGGAGGAAGGTCATCCGGCAGCCACTGTGCCAAATCCCCGGGGGGCCATGGTGGCGACCCCGCATGCCCCGTCGGCTGTCGGGAGGGCCAGGTCCCGACCAAGCAATCGCCGGGAGTGAGCCAGTACTCACCCAAGTATCCAGCCCCGGACATCGAGAATCGCCAACACAACAGCGGTTGGGGGGGGATCATCCACTGGCAGGGAGTGGGGTGGGGGGGTGGGGGGTAATAAGACCCCCTCCCCTGAGGGAGCTTGCGATGTTTTGAGTGAGGTGGAGTCTAAGACCTGACCTGACACAAAGACATAGACATACAGGCACACGTATACGCAAGCATACGTTCCCACCCTCATGTACACATATACAAACGCTCACACACTCACCCAACATGGAGACATACAAAAATGAACACTGTACACACACTCACACTCCCCATGTATACTTTACCTCTGGGGTGTAGACCAGGAGGACCGCCCCAGTTCCCGCAGTAGCCCGGAGGCCCACCAGCCCAGAACCTGACCAGAGTTTGTATTGATGTAAGTTGCTTAGAAGAGTCTGCAGCCATCATGTTAGTAAGGTAACGATGGAGAGCAGGTCTGTAGTCCGTGTATCTTTCGTTGATGCTGGAGTGGATTTTACACTTCAGCAGGGAAGTTTTTCCAAGCACGGTAATCCACCAGGGTTTTAATGTTAATTAAAATGTGAAACAGTGATACTAACCACCTGATGTTTTACCATGGTTTACAGCTAAAACTGTAACCATTTCATACAAATGATTAGTTAAAAGACAGAGGGGGAACACTACAAGATAAACTGTGATGTGATGCAGTGAGTATATGAGAGTTGTTAGATCTAACACTGCTCTGCAGTAAGTACAACTGATGATAGAGAACTGTGGATGACTGAATCATACAAATACCTAAACAAACTGCACTTTGAAGTGCTTTAACTTGTCAGGTGTGATGTTAGCACAAGATATTTCTGAACTACACAGACAGATGAGACATTTCTGTGAGCACTGATGAATCATCTGCAACAAACTGAACAGATCTGCTGGATTCTCTGGGATTCTGAAGCCATCTTACTACACAGACGTTTTTCAGGGCATGTAATAGAGGGTGAGGTCACGATCTTCTCAGAAGATATGCACGCTTGCCTGCTTGTTAGAAATATAGTCAAAAAATTGTCAAAAAATAAAAAGAGCAGAGATTATTGCTTTTTGGTGACAAAGAAAAGGATACAAAGACATAGCAAAGGTACTGAATGTTCCTAGAGATACCTTTGGAAACATAATTTTAAGTTCAAAATTGAAAGAACAGTGGCTACACTACCTGGATGTGGCAAGCCTGAAAAGGAAAGCTATCAAGGGCTGCAACCAGATTTTTGAGGAGGCAGAAATCAAAAGACCTACAGCAAGACTTGGTGGCACAGGGACATATGTTTCAGTTTCATAATAAGTTGCAAGTCTGTTCTGTGGACTTCTGTGGAACCTTTTCATGAACATCGGTATGTCTGGAGGACATGTACCTACAGTAAATGTGACGCTCTGGATTGGTTTTGTTTCCTCTGCCACTGGACACCTGCAGCATGTGAAAGATAAGATGGATTGGTTATCAGGAGAAAACATCATGCCGTTTGTGAGAAAGCTGAAACTTGGGCATTATTAAACTTTCTAACAGGACAGTGACTCCAAGTATACCTCAAAGTTTACTCCAGTGCATAGTCCACTCCAGAGGTGTGGTTACAGAAGAAGTCCTGGAAGATACTAGAATAGCTGTCACAGTCATCTGATGTGAATCCAAGAGAAAATCTGATAGGATCTGAAAATGGTGATTGCAGCAAACAGATGCAAGACTATTAGAACTGGAGGCCTGTGAAGAATGGGCTAAGATTCCTCAGGAATTCTGATGGAGTTGAATGATTTTGCTGCAGTGGTCATTAAAAGTTGCATTTTGTGTCAAATATGGATATTTGTATTTATTTTATTTTATAAATATTTAAATTGTTCTTGTTTGATTTGTTCACTGCAAACAGCTCAAAGGTTGCGAATTTACAGTACAGTACACTTCATTTGCAATGGCTGTTGAATAATTTTAAGTGCAACTGGTTACAAATGGTTGTCCCATTTCACAGGGGAACATTTCAATCATTAACAAAAATAAATTGGGGTTTGGCCTAACAGGGAATAAGGTAGGTAGGTAAACATACTCTAACACAAACTCTTAAAGATCTGATTGATTTAGCATCTCAGGGTCTCTCAGGCTGTGAACTTGAAAAAACTCTTCTCTGTTCCATTTCTAACCAGCAAAAAGAATCTGGTTTCACAATAGGTGAACCAATAGCGAGATGTTTTTGTTGCACAGTGTTGTCTGGAAAATAATTACATATTCCAGATCTTTGAACCAGCTGGGTCTCCAGACACACTGTGTTGTGGGATGCAAAGTCAAATTCCTGCCAAACAGACAAATCACACAGAAATGGACTCTCTCCATTATTCATTCTCTCTCCTTGTTGTTGTTCAGCTTGCTCAGTGGAGTTTTTCTTTTTTTAAATTGTTAACACTTTTTGAATTATTTTTTTATTCATTTGGATATTTGTGTCATAAAGAGCTTAAGTAGTCTGGAATTAGTGGAGGGAGGGCTGTTTGTTAAATGATCTCCATGCCCCCAGGGGTGTAGACCTAAATCAATCTGGACATGGCTTAGAGCTTGTAAGCCTATTATTCCCATCTGATTCAAAAACACCACATTGTGTGTGCAATGGTTAAAGTGATTGCATTGAGTTCTAATTCTGCCTCCACATCCCTGCAGCCCAAAGTATGTGTAAATAAAAAGATACACCATATTAATGTGCACAAGTCTGTGTGTGTGTGTGTAAACACTCAATAATACAATGCAAAGCTCCTCAGTACACACACACACACACACACACACATACTACACAGAGTAGCACCTGTGACCTGCTCTGAGTCGCACAGAGGACAGATCTCAGCCTATAGCTTCAGATAAAAGACAGTTGCTACACCATGAATGGGTCTCTTTCTGGAACAATGATGGCTCCACATTGGAATTCATTTTTCTATGAAATCTGAAATTGAATTAACTGAAGGGAAAGAAAAAATATGCATGCGTGATAACACAAATGCTATGTAGGAGAGGCTTTAGGCTCCTCTGTCCTGCTGATGGACACGCTGATGTCCAAATATCTTAGCCTGGTTTCAAACCCCAGTTTCATGGAATTCAGCAGGGGAAACTGTGCTGAGGAAGGAGTGGAAATCATGAGAAATTGAATCCCTTGAAGTTAGGATTGTGGGCTATAATGGAAAAAATGCTTAAAGATGGGCCACAGAAAAGACTGGGAATAGCTAGTCATTGACTCAATAATATCTAATTCAGTGTTTAGCTCAGTGTTAAAAGGGTCAATGATTGTGAAATGAAATGAAAGTCAATGATTGAGTATTCTGCTTCCATGAAGTAGAGGCACACCAGAAACCAGTGTCAAAAAAGAATAGCTCTAATCAAAGCAGGAGAGGCAGAGATATCCTGACTCTAAGTCAGTTTTATGGATTAAGTTAGTGTTCTACATTTCCATAATGCACTTCACTATTTTTCTTGAGACACCATCTACCTGCTAAATACCCACATCCTTCCAATGCCCCCTCTAGTGAAACTATGTTTCCTAACATAAAGTAGGAAACTAAAATGATGTTCCCATGCAGCTAAACTGCAATCATGTAATAAAATAAAATGAATGTAATAACTGTATGCAGCATCATTTATGAATAAGTGCTACTAAAATACACTATTCAATACATTATTTTTATACACATTTGTAAACTCTAGGAACCACAAGTAGACCAGCAGTCTGAGAATGAAGTGCTCTGCTGGGATAATAAGGTTCTATGAGGTCTTTAAGATATGAAGGGACCTGATTTAGCGCTTTATAAGTGAGGAGAAGGATTTTAAACTCTATTCTAGATTTAACAGGGAGCCAATGGAGAGAAGCTAATGTAGCAGAAATATGCTCTCTCTTGCCAATTTCAGTCAGAACTCTGGCTGCAGCATTCTGGATTAAATGGAGGCTTTTTAATGCATTATTGGGACATCCTATCAGTCATGAATTACAGTAGTCCAATCTAGAAGTAACAAATGAATGGATTAGTTTCTCAGCATCACTTTGAGAGAGGATGTTTCTAATCTGAGCAATGTTCCTGAGGTGGAAGAAGGAAGTTCTAGATATTTCTTTTATGTAGGAGGTAAATGATATATGTGTGACCTGGTACCTCAATGGGATAAGCATCAGACTGGAATGCTGAGGGTGGCAGGATTGAATCCCAGCCCAGACTCCTAGCCCATCCCCCATACCAGGTGTGTCCTTGAGCAAGACACTCAGCGCTAGCTCCTTGTAAGTTGCTTTGGATAAAAGCGTCTGCCAAGTAAAGGAAATATATGTTAGTCAAAGAAGACTCCAAGATTCCTCACAGTAGCACTTCAGACCAATGCAAAATCATCTAGTGTAGCAATCTGACTAGATACCATGTCTCTGAGATTTTTGGGCTCAAATAGAACAACCTCAATTTTGTCTGAATTAAGGAGTAGAAAATTACAGGACATCCAGGCCTTTATGTCTTTTAAACATGCTTGAAATTTACCTAAATGATTGGTTTCATCTGGTTTCATACATACATATAGTTGGGTATCATCTGCGTAGCAATGGAAATGAATAGAGTGTTTCCTTATAATATTGCCCAAAGGAGTCATGTATAATGAAAAGAGAATCAGTCCAAGAACAGAACCCTGTGGAACTCCGTATCTAACTTGTCTGTGCATCGAAGATTCATCATTAACATGAACAAATTGGGATCTATCTGATAGATAAGATTTAAACCAGCTTAGTGATGTTCCTTTTATCCCAATGACATGTTCCAGTCTGTGCAATAAAATGTTATGATCTATAGTGTCGAAAGCCGCACTAAGATCTAACAAGACGAGTATAGAGAGATATCCGCTGTCCGAATCTAAAAGAAGATCACTGGTGACTTTAACAAGTGCCTATGTACTACATACTATGATTTACTCTAAATCCTGACTGGAAATCTTCATACAGATCATTCTTGTGCAGATGGTCACAAAGCTGCTTCGAAACTACTTTTACAAGAATTTTAGCGATAATGGGCAGATTCGATATCGGTCTATACTTGGCTAAATCCCCTGGATCCAGAGTAAGTTTCTTGAGTAGAGTGATGTGGGACTATAACTGCTAACAAGTCTTCTGTAGCACATGCCAAAGATTCTCAGTGGGGTTAAGGTCTCTGGTGGCGAAGCCATATGAAGACTCATACTCTTCTGCAGTTTGAGCCCAGTGAATCCTGGCATTATCATCTAGAAATATACCGTTGAAAATTCATAGATAAGGTTGCATTGTGCAGAAGGATTTCAAGTTTACCCAAATGCAGATCAGGACCCAGGAGACTGAGGTTAAGTAGGTTTATTCTGAAATGTGGCAAAACTAAGAACACAAGATAAAGAAAAGAAACAAAACTAATTAAAATGGAGTCAGGAATCTGAAACTAAAGAGTAACAAGACCTTGCAGAAGAGTGTGAGTGTGTGTGTAGCAGGAGGAGGGCTACAGAGGTGTGGCCAGGTAGGTATGTGTGACTGTCCATATGCAGCAGAGGATGTGAGAAACTATACAAACAAAATGGAACAGACTTGAGTAGGCCGATTAATCAGGCTGATCTTTGTCATTTTTTAAATTAATCAAACATCTGCACTGGGAGCATTTCATGTGAATATGCACCTGTGTATGAATGTGCAGAATTATTTGGGTGCCCCGGTGCAAGTGTCACACAAAGATACGTACATGTTATTACCATTGCAATGAGTAAGTGGGCCTGAATGGGGGCAGAGTTCAGCTTCTCCACACAGAGCGACTTTTCTGCTTTACAACTGTATGTTATTACACTTGACTTTTACGACACAAATTACATTCCTATACAGCTAAACTGCAATCACAAATATGTTTTTCTGCAAAATGTAATTGCAACCATATCACGTCTTCTGTTAATGACAGTGAGTTTATGATTAATGTAAATGACAAGTCGTAAATACGACATATGAATGAAATGTTCACACACAATGTATTTTTGTCCGCCAAAATATCCAATCTACAACATCCTGCTTTCTCTTCCATGAAAATATCCAATGTTGTAGTGTTCTCAAGTGTTATTAAGTGCTTTATGTATGTGTTCAGTCATCATAGCACCGGGTTAAGATCAGGGAAAGACAGTGAGCTAAAAACTAACAGTCACTTTACACACATAAAATCTGCATTAAAATTTAAACTAACCCTAACCTCAGTCCTTTTCTTGTGTAAACTAATGAAATGGCATAGATTAGGCAAAGATTCTGCCTCAAATCACCAGGTGGGTGTACTGTGGGTCACTGCAGTAAAACTGTTCCAACAACCAGTAACCAACACTGTTATACCATGTGTACAAGTGTAATATGTCACACTAATATGTCATTATGTCATATGTAATATCACAGATTTTTTTGTCTTTAACAGTCTGGAAGCAGCACTCAACTGGCTTCTGAACTCTGGGTGTCTGGATGTCCATTGATCCTAAGGCCTTTGGACACTGTGGACTGTGACTAAAACTGTCATGATCACAATCCACACTTCTGGTTTTATTTTGAAAATCACATCATTTCAGGTCTGGTCTGATCCTTGTTTTTGTCTACTTCACTGTAATCAGCTTTCACCTATGCCTCCCCCTTTAAAAGGAGTTCACCACACACTCAGTGTCTGCCAGATTGTCTGCTCTGCTTACACCAGACTGCAACTCTCCAGCCCTGAAACCTGATTACTAGGATTCTGCTGGTTCCTGACTTCAGCATGTCTGACTTTGCCTCTGTCTACCACTGTTTCACTGAATAGGTGAAACTCTGCTTGTTCTGGCTCTGGACTGTTTATTTGTTGGACCCTGTTTTCTGTCTCTGGCCCTTCATTTTCCCTGAATCTCATCCCCTGTTGATCTGGATTGCCTATGACTGTGGAAGAGGATTTATTTGATGTGTTTTCCTGTTCCTGGGCTTTGGTAAAGAGGACAGTGCAGACTCAGGGTTACTGTGATTATTATGTGAGCACATGGCAGGCTAGGAGCAGCCATCTTGTCTTCCACCACTCACCTACAATCAGCCTCTGCCATCTTGTCAATGCTCTTGCCCCACCTTTTGAGACTGTTTCTCACTTGTCTGTCGATCCTCTCTGCTTTGTTGTGTTACTGTTGCACCCTGTGACACCCGTTGCTTGCCTTTTAAATAAAACTACGGAAACTGTGTGTCTGACTACGTTGTCTTTAACCTTTACAGAAAAAGGTTTTGTGAAATATGATCTATAAACTTTGTTTTTACCAAGTTTTAGTGTTCTCAACACCAACCTTTAGAAGTGAATTTCGCTGTAATATTTTTGCCTTTAAATGGAACTTTAATCAGACTTCTCCTTAGGGTAGAAAAAGGAAGCTCAGTGACTAAACCACAGCATAACATAAGTAGGAGACATTATGATAAGATCATCAAGGGCTGTAGACATGGGGTTTGTGTTTATAGGCTATATCAACTATTTAGATCTTCTAGGAATATTATTCCATTAATGTTATCTGACATTTTAGTCACACATTTCAAGCTAAAGACAGACAGTTAATAATAATGTATACTTTATTGATCCCCTTGGGGAAATTGTTGTTTGGACAGCTGCTAGACCTGCGTCAGCGCTACTACGGGGTTTGAGTGTCTTGTTTAAGGACATCTCGACCTATAACTTTGAGGGGACTGAGAATCGAACTGCTGACCCTTGGCTTGGAAGACAACTTCTCTATCCACTGAGCTATCAAGTTACTAGTTGGACATAATTGGAGTTAATTTGACTTGGATTCTAGGCTTTGTCAGCCTCTTCTGTCTTTAGTCTGCAAATAACTTGAAAGTTTGCTCTGATTTCCATAAAACTGTAATGATGCCCTCATGTTGGCTTTTGGTAAACTTGCCATAACACTGCATGTAACCCCCCAGCTCATTAGACCCTGTGGGAGTCCCACTTGGGAGGATATCATTCTGGCTCTTGTCTCACAGTGGCTGATCAGCCTCAGCCAGATTAATGACCCTGCTGTGCAACTGTGAAATCCAACTGTTATGCAAGCCAACATAAATATTTAATTGCTGGCTTTCCACAAACATAGAAGAGTCAGGATGTTTGGACTCGGAGGAGAAACAGAAGGAACCTGAGGACGACATAGGAAGCCACAGTCATGTCATCACTGATTTAGAAGAGACATTGCCTGCTGCCAGAAAGCTTCTGTGGTCCCTTGGAAATCAATAGTGAAATGAAGAGCTCATGAAATAAACATGGAAAAATATGCACAGTTGTTAAACAATATGCAACTTTTCTCCTTGAACAGGGAGGCATATTGTGAGTCCCGACCTCCTCCCCCTCCTTTGGCCACACTTCCATTCCAACACCTGACATTCATCTTGCTGAGCCGTCATCTGTTCTGAGGCTGAGCATCTGTATGGCTCCGGCAGCAGACAGCAAACAGAAGCAGTGTGCAATTAAACAAGCAAAGCTGACATTCAGCAGGATTTTCAACTTTTACTTCATCTGTTCCTTTTCTTTTTTTCACTGTGCTACATGTTGTCCTTGCATCCATTCTTCGGAATGCTCAGGTTTTCTTTTTATGTTCTTCTCCATTTACTTTGCACCTCTCTGTATTACAAAAAAAACATGGTGCCCCATGGTTAAAAGGTACCTTTACATCACAGAAGTCAGTTATTTTTATTTATATAAAATACAGTACATAGTATAGAACATTTTGCATAATCTGGAACTGAATAATGTAACTTAACCTCAGGATGTTTTCACACATCACACAATCAAATACTACAGGTATGGTTGTGTATAAATAAACTGTGCTGTTTCTCCAGTTTATTATGTTTAATTTTAGCTGGTGACCAACTGACTATTAAATGATACTGTAGACTAAATAACTGAGCCGAGAGGCACACTAAGTGACCTGTTCAGATGCTGACAATAATCAGTCTGTGTCATTACTACATGTTCATGTTATTCATTTGGTAACTAAGTAAAAATGTAGTCTTATGTGTTTGCATCTCCTGTGTACTCAATAAAATAATCAATAACATCCTTTGAATATTGTTGTGTATCTGACCATTTGACATCATTACCTGTGGTTGATTAGCAGTTTAATAATACTAAACAAAACTTATTTTGCGCGAATGCGTCAACCGTCATGCAGCCTTCTCAGTTGCTCCCTTCTTTCATGTACTTTTTAAAACTTTTTCATTCGTTTTCTTCTTTTTTCTTTTTTTTCTTTATTAGTGCAGAAGACCATCACAGGATTTGGGACATCCAACAGCAGGGTAACTGAGGGGGGTGAGGACAGACCCAATGAGTTAAACTTGTTCTTTAACCGATTTGACACTGCGGTGAACGTACACCCCCCAGCAGACTTACCTGGAGCCAGCCCACAACCCACAGCCACTCCACTCTCTCCCCCCTCAACTCCCCATGGCACCTTAGGAACTCATGAAAGACCTGACAGCCCTCCCCCACCTATCACCCTCACTTCCAATCAGGTTCAGAAACAACTAAGTAAACTTCACTCAGGCAAGTCTGCTGGACCAGATGGGGTGAGCCTCCGTGTCCTCAAAGCCTGTGCACCCCAGCTTTGTGGAGTCTTCCATAAAATCTTTACAATCAGCCTGAGTCTGCAGAGAGTCCCAGTGCTGTGGAAGACATCATGCCTCATTCCTGTAGCTAAGAAGCCACGTCCCAATGGCCCCCAGGATTACAGGCCCGTGGCACTGATTCTCATGCCATGAAGACTCTGGAAAGACTAATTCTGGATCAGCTCCGACCCATGGTCAGACCACACCTAGACCCCCTTCAGTTCGCGTACCAGCCCCGCATCGGAGTTGACGATGCCATCATCTTCCTGCTCAACTGCATCTACACCCACCTAGATCAGCCGGGGAGCACTGTGAGGATCATGTTTTTTGTCTTCTCCAGTGCCTTCAATACCATCAGGCCGAGTCTCCTGGGTGAGAGGCTGTCAGCAGTGCAGGTGGATGCCTCCCTCGTGTCCTGGATTGTAGATTACCTGACAGATAGACCACAGTATGTGCGCATTCAGCACTCGGTGGTCAGCAACACTGGGGCACCTGAAGGGACCGTCCTCTCCCCATATCTCTTCACCCTCTACACCACGGACTACAACTACTGCAGTGAGACCTGCCACCTTCAGAAGTTTTCTGATGACTCTG
>JAUBNQ010000002.1:137119-165078 GCA_032353495.1 Ctenopoma kingsleyae | reverse complement strand
ATTGATTAGTTTCATCTGGTTTCATAGATAAATATAGCTGGGTGTCATCCGCGTAACAATGGAAATTTATTGAGTGTAGTTAACATAAATACCATTAGTAAATGATTAGTAGATGCATTAGTTAACCTCACTTACCTGTTAGTTCATGCTTATTAATGCATTAAGTAATGTTAATTCATTAATTAACATTACACATTACAATAAGGGTACATTTACCCTTATTGTAAAGTGTTACCACAGTTTTGAGAGACACTGAAGAGACTGAAAAGTTGTGACTGGTAGCGGTCGTGTATCTGGAGCTGTTTGTTAGTGGAGGATCATGAGAGTAGATGTGCTGTGAGAAAAAGTCTGAAAGCACAGCTGTAACATCACCAACTAACAGATGAGGAGGGGGAAAGTGCAAATCTATTCTTTTTTTTATCTCTTTACCTACTTCAACTTAAAGTCTGCAGAGATGTGAAACATATTGTTGCTAAAAGGCCTCAGTGATTCCAGCTCCAGCTCACCTAGGCTGCAGTATACAGCAACATCTATATTTACGCCAGCACTGTAGAAACAAATGTTGGTGTGTAACAAGAGGCAGTTCATACATTTCACAAAATAAACTCCTCACATCTGAAGTCAGACATCAGTGCTGTTTTGTATTGTGTTTCTGAATAAAAAGTCAGTAAAAGATATCCCTCCACCACAGCTGAGTGAAAAAACATCTGCCAAGTAAAGTAAAGTAAAGTAAAGTGGAGTAAAGTAAAGTAAATAGACCTAAACAGACACTGAGGGCATCATAGTTGTGTTCCAGGTGAAATTTCTCTCAGTTTGTGTTCAAACACAGGCAGCTCTTGAAGCACCTCTATACTGAATTAACACCAGCTTCAAAAATCCTGAACTATTTCTTTAATGTTGATAAACACATGAAAAAATCCACAGTGAGACAGTGACAACAGCATGTGACCATGTTGCCTTTGGTGCATCAGGTGAACAATGTCCTCTTCTGCACCACTGATTATTCATTCCTGATGAGGCTCACTGTAGACTGTTTGTGAATTTACACTCTCTGAAACTCTTATCTGAATGAAACCAGATAGAAAACTAAACTCCACTAAAGACCAGAGGAAACAAACTCAAGTGAAACTGAACTCAATTAAGATACCATATAAAACAGCAAACCAGCGTCTGCCAGTCAAGTGAGGGGAGTGTGTGCGCAGCCGTCCCGGCCCGCCTCAGGCCACATGACCGTCCACAGCAGGCCCTGACTGGACAACACCATTTAGACAAGTCTGCTCTTATCAGTGTGCATGTGTGTCTGTGTGTGATCACTGTGATACTAAGCAGCCTTTATCTTGGGTGGCTCTGCTCCCCTGACCCTCTGCCCTCCCACACTGTCCCCCTTAAGGCATGTAGGCTGGAGCCTGTCCAGACTGGTTGCGAGTAAGGGTAGAGGGGACATGTGGGGTCAGTGGAGAGTATGTGTGTGTGTGTGTTTCTTTTAAGTTGGTGGGTGGGGGAGGAGGGGTGGAAATGATCTACAGATAATAGCTGTGGGCTATAACAGTGGAGGCCATCTCTCACTGATTGCCTGTGTGTGTCTGTGTGTGTCTGTGTGTATGGGCTGGTGGGGGGTGGGGGCTGGGGACTTCTTCTCTATTATTCTTTTAGGTCTTGAACCATATAAAGTGCCTTGAGATGATTTTGCTGTGATTTGGTGCCATATGAATACATTTGAATTTAACAGTGAACATTTCACTCATTCATTCTCAGTTGTATTTAAATATATTTCTACAGTGTATTAACAACTTTTTATTTTCTATAGTTTTGTAAAAGCAGGACAGTTAACCAGTCAGTTTGTTGAGGGAAAACAAAAATATCAATACTCACAGAAAAGTAATCTACAGTGGTCAGATAATTCAACAGTCAGTAAGAAAAGAAGGAACTAGACAAAACACAAGCAAATGAAACAACTTCACCAATTTAACAACACAGGCGCTGCATTTAGAAAGAACACTGCAAATAGAGGAAACTTACACATACATTCATATATGTCAGTCATTTCATCCATTCATCTATTGTTCTAACTTTCCTGTTAAGGGTCAAGACTGGCACGTAAAGACAGACTCACATTCACACCTACGTAAATGTTAGAGTCACCAATTATCCTAACATGCATGTCTTTGGATGGTGGGAGGAAGCCGGCGTTCCCAGAGAAAACCCACACAGACACAGGGAGAACATGCAAACCCCAGTCCTTGTCGCTAACCACAATCAAATCTAAATCATATCTTTAGATTGTTAAAACAAACTATTAGAAATGTTATGTCACCAGTCAAATACAGAAACTTAATGAATGATGTGTGCAGCGTGCAATATTTCCAGATATTTATATGCACTGTTTCCATTTCCTGCTGTTTGCCGCAGGTTCCTGAGTTCCTGTGTTTTCTATATTTGCATCCTTTTTATGCCTGTGTTGTCAAATTGGTTTTAACCTTAATTTGCTTGTGTTTTGTCTACTTGCATCTGTTTTCTTATAGATTATAGCTCCACACTACAAGCCTTACAGCAAGATTCTTTAAACTCATAATCTGTTCACTGATTACCATTAGCAACTCACTTATATTGAATACAGATAGTAAAAGGCATGACCTTTCTGATTTTAGATGATTTATGTGAACATACAACCCAAACTGGTTTTCATCCCATATTCCTATTTCCTTCTTGGAGATGCGACCAGCTGAAGACTCTCAGTGTCTCACCACCCCAGCTCAGTGTCTACGGCTAAGACTACAACACCAGGCTTATCTCATCTTTTTCCATCTTATCCTCTTTCTCATTCTTATCATCCCTCCACTTTATCTCCATGTCTCCAGCTGAGCACCTTCACCACAACACACATCTTAACTATTCTGTCTTCTTAAGATGCCTTTCATGAGCTACAGCGCACCAATGACTTTGAAGAAGGTTGTTCCCTCTTCACAAGTGAAGCCAGAAAAAGCTGATTTGCTTTCTAAACACACAACTGCTGTAGAATTTCACAGAAAGCTATGACTATGAAAGGTATGACAATTAAAATCCCACAAAAATGAATACAAATTAAACTTAAATCTGGAAGGAGAAAATCTAATAATAATAATAATAATATACTTCATTAATCCCCTTGGGGAAATTGTGGCTGAACAGCTGTCAGACAGTACACATCAGACTAGTACATAGTTTCGGTGTGTTGTCCAAGGACATCACGCCATGTAGTTTGACTGGGAATCGAACCAGTCACCCTCATGTTTGAAGACAAATGTTCTTCCCACTATGATGCCACGCTCACGAATTGTAGAATTACTGCATGACCCAAACTGTGCTCTGCAAACATCGAGCACATCTTGCTCTAGCTTTGACCTTCTTTTCATTCTGTGTGTGGTGGAAAATAAGACTCAAACTCTAACAGACGGGAAATAATAATCCAGCCACTAAAACAAACTTAGATTTCTTGGTAATTACTAACATTTACCCACTAAATGGATGTAAAACTATAGTGATGTATCAAGTAATTAAACTGCAGCTGAAATAACACAATACCACACTACAATACTTTTGTAGTTGTGATCAATACTTCTAAAGTTCCATCAGTAGTTATCCAGTGTTTATGATGGTAAGAGCCCAAGTTTATTAAGTTATTTATGTACTATCTAGAAATTAAGATTTTTCTTATATAGTTATTGATCAAGGTTATGCCCATTGATATAGGCTTTATTTAATCATTTAAATAATTTCCATTTATTTTCCAGGTAAATACAGTACTTAGTAATTAGGAGGCTGTAGAGGGAAGTGTTTTCTCTCTCTCTTTAGTATTGGTGCACCTCATGATTCCAGTGTACAAAAAGCAGAGCTGTAGAAGTCAACAGTCCTGTCTTTCAGAGTAAAACTCCTCACAACGACAGCATATAAGTTTTGTTCAAAGTCACTCGTTCATCCGCTTCTGACGTGGCCATAATCAACCTTCATGCAGACCATCCACACCCATCTGCGGGTTTTATTTCCACCCGCAATGATCAGCAGGGGATTCAGGCACAGATTCATTGTGATGGGTCTTTTCTTCTTTTTCTTTTTCTGTGTCCGGCAGCATCTGCAGAAGAGGAGGGCTGTGACGTGAAAAAGTTCTGTTCATATAATCCGCTTTGCCTTTGTGAAGTGAGTGACTTTGAAACTCGCTATCGCAATTACCTCCTCACCCCCCTGCCCATCCAACTCACCGGAAATAGAAAGAGAAACGTCGCTCTCTCTGTTTCACCATCCACCACTCCTCAAATCCTCTCATTTGTTTGGGGAATTGTAAGTCTGCTTCTGTTCTTAAATTATCTTTCATTATACTCTAATGGTTTTTCTCATTTGGAGCCGGATGTGCATAAACACACATGAAAATTAAAACATTTTGGTTTGTGACAGAGTGGAGGTCAAACATAATAGTCTCCATTTAACAGAAAAATAGATATGATTATACTGCACTTGTGCTCCATTCAACTTTTGTCCATAATCTAAATGGTGCTGCTCTGATAGCTTTGCCCTCATTACGCCACAACAAAAGGGCCTCGACCGACAATTCATATCACGGCTCCTCACTATTTGTCATCCTATATTTAACATCAGAATAGGATTCTGAAGAAAAACTGAGCAATGTCATTGGTGCTATTTATCCCTCTTCCCTGTTTGCTTGTCATATTTCCAGTGTGCACCAACAAAGACTTGAAGCTTTTGTCGAACAAACATGAATATTTAGTGTGTACAAGAAGATTAAGCAGGACTACAGATGATTAAGCATGTGTGTGTGAACTCAACCATGTTATTGGTTCATCACCATCTGCAAATACCATAATCTACCTTGGATTACAGCTGCAACATCTACTTCAGACAGACAAATACACACACATATGACTACATCTACAGTGCTGTTGTAAAAGGGAATGAATGGATTACAGAATTTATTTTGATGCCACAGACGACAGCAAAGAGAGATAATGTTTTTTTTTCTTAATTCAACACACTGAACATATTGCAGTCATCTTTACCTATTATCACGTTCTAGAGAAGTAATCACAAGTGTTAATTTCATGCGCAGATTAGTCTGCTGGAAAGCTCAGTGAGTTCAATCAATCCACTAGAAAGCAGAGTTTCGATTTGTTACCTCGTACAGAAGCTAAAAGGCTCCTAAACCTCCTGCAAAAAAGTTTACAGCATTGAAAACCTCCAACAAACCAAACAACTCTGGGGCAGTAGTGAAGGTCCAGCTCTGGTTTGTCTCTGCTGCAGTGTCGTCTACCAGTGAGCTTTCGGCCAGCACCAAAGCTGACTGAGATGTACATAAACTGCCTCATATCTACCAAAGTTTACACTTTGCTGCAGATATTCATTCACTGACAGTTAATGAGGTTGAACATGTGCTCAATTGAGTTGTTTGAGGAGGTTGAATAGACTACAGCCGAGTGACATGAATTACAAAGGATGACCTCATGTACTGTTGGTGGTCTGTGCTGACAGAACTGAGCAGAATTTTTTCTCAGCATAAGATGCTGAGAGTAACAACGGACCAAAACTAAATATTCCACCTAAACATCTAAGAATAATTGAAGGGAAAATGACACTTAATCCTATCAAATAAAAAAGAAACTTTAACTACAGTACATTCTGCCAAGTATACTTGTGCGCTTTTACATATAACCTATTTTCAGTGCTGAGCTTCTATTCTGTACTTGAACCCACACAGCTTTTACCGCTGCTACACTGTGCATTATATTCTGATTTGATTTGTATCCATAGAAACAGTTTAATTTTATCTTCTGTCTGTGAATGAACATTTGAACACATTGAAAACTACATCCTCAAATCACTGACATCTGGGTCAGAATTTAATTGTGCAACTTCCTTGACAGATGTGCAGTTAATTAAATGTCCGAGCAGCAAATATCACACAGTGAACTGGTTCTTTTGGGACCTCTAGAGCAGAGGTTACCAGCTCTGGTCCTCAAGGACCCCTGGCCTGCTGGCTTTACCAACTATCTTTGCAGGGCAAAGGATTCTTGAGGACCAGGATTAAGAAGCTCTGTCATAGAGGCCTGTGCTCAAATCAAGACTGTACTGCTACTGAAGAAGCACATTTTTTTTGTAAAACCACAAAGTTAATCAAAATAAAAGCATGAGACTGTTGTTTTGAGCATTTTGCCATTTATTATTGACATATCGGTGTGTTTGTGATATGTGTGTATCATAATGTGTGTAATATGTGAGAAACAAATGTGTGTATACTGGATTCCAACAGATTTGTGTAAAACACCTTTTTCATTTGGCCATATTTTTGTTGTTTCTTTATAAATGGACCTTTAAAGTTTTGGTTACAATGACACAGAATTACCATGGATTTAAATCTAAATTATTACCTTCTGTTTATTTATAGACATATTTATCAATATGCAAAAGTGGAAAAAAATGAAATCATGTCAAACAATGAGAACTTGAGTTTTACATCTGCTAAGGCTGTTCTGTCTCACTTTATGTCTCCCACTGGGAAAAACAACAAGCCTTCTTCAGGGCTACTTAAACAAGAGTCAAACCTCTGAATCAGAATGTGGAACCCAGCAAACTGATAGCACACCTTCAGAACAAGTAGATATAGATAGATTTATATAGAGAGTTTTATATTCAGCTTAAAACTTTTTAAAAGAGTACAGTAAATACTTCACACATGATAAAAACTACTTGATGCCTCAGAGTCAGAAAAGTGTAGGCCAAACACTGTCCAAGCCCACAACATGGTGAACAGACCGAACCCAAAGCAAAATCAGAAATGAAAAAGCAAAACATGAAAAAAAGTCATAATTTTTAAAAAAAAAGTATCCTGCCCACAATGTTTTCTTACAAAGTTTGAAGTAGATCGGAATAGAGACACCTGACCACACGAACAGAATAGAAAAATCTAAAACCGTGGTATTGCATTTTGAAATGCACAAAGGTTCTCCTGTACAATTTGGCGTCTCTCTGTGAGTACAAACGCCTAAAGGGCTCAGTGGCGATTTCTCTAGGTGGCTCTCATTCATAATTGTCTTTCAGTGTACATATGCAGTCCTAGTAGAATAGTCTGGTTTTATTTCCCTCCAAAATGTATCCGTCGATACTGTAAACAGGCACACGCGGATGAGAGTCCTCGCTGTGCTTCCTCCTCTTGTAGGTTCTCAGTCCTGCTGAGACAAAAAGGAGCCTCCGAGTAAGGCTATCCGTCTACCTGTCTGCATGTATCCATCTCACCCCCTCTTCATGTCCAGTCATCTCATAATCCAGAGAGGGGGTCTCCATAGCCAGGCAGTGCTCCAAGGAATTCCAGAAAGGAGGGAACTTTGCTCCTTAAGGGGATTGATTCTCATTTTGTTTGTAGTCATGATTGTTTAGATTTTTTGCTGGGCGAGGATGAGGGTGGGGGAGGACAACATGGACTGAAAACATGATGCTTTTATTTTTATAGCCTTCGTCATCAAGGTGTGATTGTGCAAAGTCACGCGGTCTCCGATAAGTCCACGCGAAAGGAGCTAGCAAACCCTTTTCCTCGCTGTAAAAAGCAGAGAAAAAAACACACAAAGCTTGGTTAGCGGTGGAAGTGTGTGGGTGCAGGGAGGTGTCAGTGTGTGTGGGAGAGACAACAGGAAGCAACAGACAGACAAACAGGACTGATGCTCGTACATACACAACAAGGGGGACAAATCTCACATCCCTCAGCTGTTTCAATTCACTACAGTGAAATGGCTCATGGATAATGTGTGTGATTACTGTATGTATGTAAATGGGGGAGTGGGGGGTTTTGTTATGGGAATAGTGGGGTGGGAGAGCTGGTGAATATTGCATGGCCAATTTATTTAGGACAACAACAAAAGAAGGAGGCTGGGCTCAGTCCCCCCCTCTCTGTTCCCTGCTTCACCGTTGTCAGAGTTTCATGTCGGTAATCACTGTGCACTGCCTGTCACACCCCCAGCGCGCTCTGCCCCACACTGATCCGACCCCAGGCCTTGGTCTGCACCTCCCGGAACAAAAGAGTCTCTGTGTATCACTGGCTAACTTGATCAGATTAGGGAGGGATGGTATCATCATTCTATCCCTTCCTCCACTCCATACCAGTGCTCTTGAACCTCCCCTCTCCTCCTCCCCACCCAGGCTTTGACTGTTCCCTCTTTGCTATTATCCACCCCCTCCCCCCCCCCACCACCAACACCACCTCCCCCATACTCATTAGCGTAAGACCCTCAGTGATCTACTCTGAGAGAGGAATGAGTGGTGCTGTTCGTGGGAAACGCAGAGATATTGGGAGCCCTTCACTTGGAGTGCTGCAACCTAAGCGCATAATAAGCATGGTAACTATGAGAAGCAGAGCAGCACACAACAAACACACGGTGAATCAAAGTCAGGGCTGAGCACTGTGACGAGTGGAAACAGAAATGATCAGCGTTTACATGATGAATTTGTTAAATGGTTGATGTTATAATGTCAGGAAACATACATCAGCATTAAATGTCACTTTTTTATATCTGTGTCAATCATGGGAGATGTTCCAGCCTGAATGTTCCACTGTGTCACATTAGGTTTTCTTCCTTTTAAACTCATAAAACCCGTTCACCCATTATGCACTGTCATACAGCTGCCATGTTACTATATTTTATGACTATTATTTTTTATTCCTCACATCTTTACAACCGTCCTACTGATACAGATTTGTACTGCTTTTATCTGTTTGTTCTCATTCTGTGCTGTTCTTGCTGTAATACAATTATCCTGCTGTTTTTTGCATTTCACATGCTTCATTATATTTAGATGAGATTTCACTATATGGTTGTCATCAGGCAACACAAACATATATCCCTGTAATTATTCTACTTTGCTGATATTTGATTTTTCACTACTTGCTATGATCTTGTTTACTCTGCTCCAGTTCATTTCTACAAACACTATCTGTGCTCTCATTGTCACTTTTTCTAATCTCATGCACTTCAAAACACATCAACACAAAAAATCATTCAAAAAACAATCAAAAAAGCATTTTTATAATTCTGTCATTAATTTAGAAGCTACTTTCCATTGAATGGTGTCAGTGTATTCTTGTTATTGAGCAAAATAACCACATCATTACAACTTTACTACTTTCAGTGGTTTAATTCTGATTAATTTTGTGCTCACCCTGTATTGCTGAAATGCATTACTGCTCTAATATTCTCACCATAATTCATAAAATATGATCACAGCCTGTTTGAAATACATTTGATTTTCACTTGATCACTTGTTCCATTTTCAAGCTCTCAAAAGTGACAAATCTGTCATTGCAATGTTCTTCTTCAATGTTCAATCTTTTACATGAGGCGCACATGTGAGTTGTATTAAGCAACATTAATTTAATAAATAATAACTTTAACACTTGATGCCTTTTTAAAATTTCCTTTGACTTTGTTATTCAGTTTTTTGTTATTCTCTTTGTTCAAGAGACATTCAGAGGTGGTAGAAGTACACAAACTCAATACTTAAGTGAAAGAGCATGTATGTACAGTATACTTTGTATTTTATATAGTACTCAGTTTGATGTTGTAGAACATGGATGTACAAGTCTAATTCAGATTTAGAAATTCAAAGGTAAAAACTATGGCAAAGAAATGTTATATTGTTTAACTAAAAATAAAGGTTAAAGCGGAGCTGATTTTAATCACTACGTGCTGATAGCTTGTTAATCCATAATAATACATCCGGTTATTAGTTGATTATATATTCTATTGAGACTTTTCATCTGCAAAAAGTAACGAGTAACTAAAGATGTAAAATAAATGTAGTGTAGTTAAAGTAAAAGTAGCACAAAATGGAAGTACTCCAAGTACTGCAAAATTGAACTTAAATACAGTATCCGACTATATGTTTTTCCATTTTGAGAACAACTGTGGATCAGTTGGTAGGGTCTACAATCCCCAGGGGTTGTGGTTAAATTTCTGGTGCCCCTGATTCCTGAGCCTGGAACAAACATTAAACCCCAAAAACTTCCTCACTCTCTAGTTTAAATGAAGTACAGTAGAACATGACAATCAGGTCAGATGAGACAGAGGTGATCCTCTGTACTGACAGGGTACCAGAACACAGTCGTTTAGGAACAGTTACTTGCTCGATATAACATTTTGATCCAAATAAATAAATGCACAGCAAATGAATAAAACATTAATTAAAAACATAACATATTTCCCTGCTGTTCCTAACAGCATGCTGTGGTTTGAAATGATGGTGCCAGCGAAGCAGCAGGGCTCTGACAGTCTGATAATTCCAGCTAGCTGTGTCAGATGATGAGAGAGGGGCACTCTTCAGGCGCTGCTTGACAAAATTATAATTAAGCATTATCACCAAATTGCAGTGATTGAGGATGTATCTCTTTGTGGCCTTTGAATGAGAGTTTAGAAACAGCAGTTCCTTGGGAAATTTGCTTTTTCCTTCTTTTTTTGTCCTCAATTATCTAAAACAGTTTTATGATCCTCGGCTCCAATGCAGCGATGTCCGTCGAATGAGAATGAGATGTTACGCTGGATGAAAAAACAGACATTTTTCACTGCTACATTTCATGAGAGAGCTTGTGACTCTTCTATTACACCATCCACTTCTCCATAATAAGGCAGAGCTTCCTTAATGCTAACGTCTCCCCCTACATCCAAGCAACCTTACAGCCCATAACTGCTCTTAGCATGTTTAATTTGGAAATTCCCGCAGGCCAATCAGTGCTTGAGGTTTGTGTGTGTGTGTGTGTGTGTATGTGTAAGTATGAAGTGAAACTGTAGGTGAGGGAAGATAAGATTATCATAGTCGGAGATAATGGAGATGCTTGAAAAAGAGGGAAGAGTTAGTTAAACACTCTGACAAGAGAGAACAGGGGTCAGAGCTGAAATGAATTTCACGCCTCCTTCTGCCAGCCAATCCAGGGAGAAAATTTAATTTGGAATCCTTTCTTTTTCACCTAACTTTATCACCAGATCAGAAAGCAGGACAGGCGCTTAAGCCCTAGCAAAACACAATACTCACTTAAATAATCTCTGGAGCTAGGCAGAAATGCTTCCAACTCTTTCCTCTCTAGGGAGCCGTGATGGTGGCTGAGGTGATGGTTTTGGTAATGGTGGAGGTGTTGGTGACTGAGAGGCGTCTCTTTGCCAAAGGTGGAGAACGACTTATCAGCTGTTTGCTCTGGGCTTTCAAATACCTCTGTGTCCGGGACTGAGTCCATGCCAGGCACGTGAAGGTTGCTGCGGTAGTCCGGGCCCTGGCGCCCATCAGAGGGCACGAAGCTCGGCATCCAGCAGCGATCGGAGTGGCCCAAGGCCTTACACTCATCTGTGCAGTTAGAGAACAGATCGGCTCCTGCAGATGAGGGGACAGAAAGAACAAATCTCAGAAAGGTGTTGGATCTCTCTTTACATACAAGTACAATACATAGAGGAAATAAATGTACTGTTTACTACACTACATTTATAGTTACTAACTACTTATTTACTTATTTATTTAAGACTTTACATGCAAATCATATCAGATCAGTTTATGACACGTATAAAATATGATAATGTGAAGTGACAAACCCCACCCTGACTCTGATTTATTATTTGAATTATTATTACATCTTCAGTATCTGCAGTAAATACAGAGGCTCTGAGCACAAGGAGTAAAAGTGACAACCAGTAACATATGGCCATTCCGCTATCTGCACCTCAGAGGTATGAAGTCCAAGCACTGGGTATTTTATAATGACTACGGCTATTTCCTTTTAATTCCATTCTGAACAGTCGCAAGGGGAATATTCCAGCAAATACAGTATTTATAAGTACTTTCACTTATACTATTTATAAGTCTTACACATTTCATTGATAGTAGAGGTCTTTCTCTTTTACTTGAAATGTAGCATTTTCACATTGTGGCATTGGTACACACACATTTTTCTGACCACTGTAGAATACTGTGACCGTCCTTGGGTATTCACCGTCATTCCTTTCTCCTCACACTGAGCTACAGTTCAGCACTAACTGTTTTTTGAACATTTAGTAGAACTTTCTTTTTACAGAGAATCATTTCAGCCACACGATGAGATACTGTTAGTTCCACATTTCTATAATGTTGTGAGATGTGCATCTTGAATGTCTAAACTAGATTCCTGCTCTAGAACATTCAGAGATAATGAAGCAACATTATCTCTGAATGTTTAATTTTTTAAGAAAAGTCATTGTCTAATAATAAACTACATCAAATGGAACATATCTTTTCTTTTATTTTTCCTCCAAACAATTTGAAGGCTCTGGTTCTCCAAGCATAGAATGTGATCTCGGCTGCAGGCGAGACCTTTCATATTGTTCTCAGTGACATTGTGGAGAGACTGGGTTTTTCAAGTAATTTAGCCTTAAACAACTGTCAACATTCTATAAATGTACAGATTCTCCAAGTTCATGAAATAAATGAATGTTATAACGTTAATGAATTAAATTAAGTGGCTTAAATTCTATACATACATCAAGGTTAAACAGAGGAAATGCTCTCGTTCATACAGAGCCACTCTCCACCAAACTCTGAACACAGACCATTAAAGACAGACAAGACACAAACACAAAGAATTTACAAAGCAACCATTACTGAAGGAGATTACCCAAGGTAAAGGATTAGTTCACCACACAGAGTGCCAGGATATAGACAGACCGAGGCCACTGAGGTCTAAATCTTCAGTTATAGATTCTGTCTTATTAGAAGCATTGTGTTCATGTACATCTTAAATTCATTTTCAATTAAACTCCCTTCAGGTCCCAGCACTAAACAAACAGACTTAGAGCCTTGGGGGCAATGTTATGAGTGCAAATACTCCATCTATCTCCAATGAGATGCAAAACATCACATGCCATCAGATGTTTTGTGTGTGAGCTCCAGGCTTTTACGTGCACCAACATGCATCTGTAAAAAATCCCTTAGAACTGGTGGGTGGAATTTACACAACAAAGCAAGAGCATGTGTGTGTGTTCTTAGGATTTCAGAGGTTGGTGTGGTCTTCAAAGTCCCTGCCAGCAAACTGCCCATGCTCCCTTTAGCCACAACATTAGATTAATCAAACCACAAAGTCAGTGGTATTGGATTACCAGGATGCCCCCGTCCCCAGCCCCCAGTCTCAGCAGCTTTTCAAACCCTATTGTCCTTCATGAAAGGCTGGTTACAGGTATGACCAAAAACCAGTTTGAGCACGTTCGCTTTCTTGTGGAGTTATTATTTGTCAGGCTCTTCTTTGTGAGAAAATCACCTTTTATCATAGAGCAAAGGGGAGCAGAGTGAGCAGGAGCTGTTCGGCACAACTATTTAGGCCGAGTGTAAGCCTAAAGCCAAATTGTGTTTTCATTGCCCCTTATGTTTTTTGCAATAGGGCCAAAATCCGGTGTATGCATGTTTTTTGAAACCTAAATCCGCTTGTGCATGTGTGTCTGAGTTGCTGTTTGGGGCTAAAATCTGTACTGTCCAGCTAGGGCTATCTGCTGCTAATCCCTCTGAATACAGACTGATTAGGCTAAGACTGCTGCGTCTCAGTAAGCGGTGTGTGTGTATGTGTGTGTGTGTGTGTGTGTGTGTGTGTGTGTGTGAGAGAGTTTTGTTGTGTGTGTCTGTAGCAGTCAGCAAACGGGGAATTTGCTTTGTTACAAAGCGGATTAATTTGGCTTGCCGTCACTAACAGCTTGGAAAAGTGCCCAGTCTCATATCGAGAGGAGAGAGTTTCTTATTAAATATTAACCAACACGCCATAAATACACCATCACATTACATTTTAATATGGCCTCTCACACAGGAGGAAACAACTTAATGTACAGCTTGAGCGTGGACTGACACACTGTATCAGTGCACCTGGACATGCAGGAACCACAGCACTGTGGGCAACAAAAACAAAGCTGAAGGAGGATATGGAGCTCTGTTCCATTATAAAATGGATGCTGAGTTAATTCTCAAAATGGGAACTGGAAATGTGGCATTAAGACTCCGTCGGAGAGATAAGACTTACACAGACAGAGACAGAAGGAGAGTCATTTCAGCCACAAAGCCAGATCAAGACATCTTGATATTTCTTGACATTTTGGCAAAATTAGATGTTCCTGTGGCACATTAGATGTTCTCTGTCAAATCTCAAGGATAGAAACTATTTTGTGTAAAAACAAACCTCTCTTCCCACACACACACACAGACTTAGTCTTGCTTTAAATGTGAATATAGATTATGGTTAATTCCTTTATTGTTCTGCTTTGTAGTTCTACAGTTTTTTACAAAGCAAACAGTCAGTGTGAGTTATGAGGCTTCACCTGCAGAGGACAGTATCTGCTGTCCACTTGAGAACATGCCTCACACTAAGCCGAACACAAGCAGAGGCGAGGGAGGGGAGTGTAATGCAATCTTAGAGTGTTCACCCTCGTTACTTCTAACGTCTCATCTCTTTTTAGCATTCTGCACAGTGTTCATGCAGGGCAAATGCAAAGTCTCCATAATAACCTTCATTTGGTAATTGGTATGCAGAGGTCTGAAAAATGAATTACAGATCAGCGAGCTGTTACCACGGTGATAACATGAACCACAGGTCTAAGAAGGAATTCATCACGGCGGCGGGGTGAGATGTGTGTGGAGGGGTGGGGTGGGTAGTTGATAAGCTTCTTGACTCAGTCTTCACCAAGTGTGTGACATTGCCTATGCTATGAGTGATATTGATAATACGTATTTCACACATGTGGCAGGACTGGTAATGGGGTCTGAACGAGACTCCCAGGGCTGCAGAAGTGGTCCCAGAGGGTCCAGCAGCAAATGAGGAACAGAGAGTGTCCGGAATGTGTAGAATGACCTTTACCTCACACAAAATGATGCAGGTTGAAGAGGCGGAAAAGCCTGTAACTGGACCTAGAGTTAAGATTTCACATCAACAAACTATTTCCAACATACAGTACATTCAGAACTCTTCTCATATAAGAAATTATGTAATAATTCCAGTATGTTGAGAGGATGTTTAAAAAAGATATTAAATCGGTTGATATTCTGAAAATAAATCCACAAGTGTTTGTATAACAGATTATTTTAAATTGTTTAAATTAAGTCAGAGTAAGTGGTAGTCATGGCTACATGAGAATTGTTGCTTTACTTCGTCAAGAAAACTTTGAGCTACTAATAATATCTTTAATGAATACAAGAGTACACGTGTGTGTATACATATCAACCAGAATTTCATAGAGAGATACAACTTAAATTTCAATCTGCTAAATTTCAACTGATGACAGTAAAAATATATATGTATAAGATATAAATATTAATACGTGAATATGAGAATGAAAATGTATGTAACACAAAATCCATTTAATGCAGTACGAGATTCTCAAAATAAAAGGCTTGTTACCATTAAATTATTCAGAAATGAAGGGATTTTACCAGTATTGTAGTAATTTTTACAGTACATCCCCAGTTATAGCACAGATATATCATAACAGAAGCATTTATAATGCTAAGTTTCATTGTTTTGATGAGAATGAGTCTACAATGTAGACAATATCGGTGTTTTATGATAAAAATAGTACAAAAAGAGAAATATTTGAATGAGCAGGTGTGTCCAGACATTAGAGTTGTACTTTAGATTTGTGTTTCATCCTGTTTAGCTGCATTCTTCATGAGGCAAAACTGAGTCGCTTTTGATCACGGAACAACCGAGCGCATAGCCTGAAGCAGCAGAAAATGTTGGCACGACAACGCAGCCAGCAGCAGGACAAAAAAAGGACACAAATCACTGTATGAACAAAAAAATACGACAAGTACTACAGTAAAGAGGGAGAAAGGCAGAGAAATGATGGGGCAATGAGGGTAAACAGCACCATCCTCCCCTGTGAGGCCTGTATAACGCATTTGGATGCACACTCAAACAAATCCTATTGTCATGTTTGTCTGCCAATATTATATAATGTTAATAATGCTTTAATTCACAACAAACAAATTTAGTGTGGCCAGAAAAAATATGCTCCAATAAATCTGATTACATGGACGAAATATGTTTTTGGAAGAAAAAGAAAGGATTGAATTCCCCCCTCTGGCTGATGTATTCATGAATTCCCCTGTCAAAGCCGTGGGAAGAGGCTAACGTGCCATTGTGATGGATGACATGGACACATTTTTATATAACATTAGCATTTATTAAACACTGATGCAATTCAAGCGAAACCTTGTTGTTGACAAACTCAATTAACGCACCGAGAATAAAGCCTGTGTTCTTTTTCCAGCACTGTGGGAGCAGAATTGCGGGATGCTAAGCCACGCTATCAATTATCCTAATCAAACAAAGACTTAAGGCACAGCAAATAATCTGTTTAAAGGCACTAAGCTGGCTGATAACTCTGCAACAAAGTAACTGGATCCTATTTGCCACACCAAGGGTACTCAAAGTCAGCAGTCAGCTGCTGCTGGCCCTGAACATACACTCATGTACATTTGTACAGGAGAGTATAGGAGAGGTGGACTGTAAATTAAGGCAACAGAGTGTCAACACGACACAGACACAAGACACAGCAGCTGTCTGGCTCAGGCCTGTGTTGGAATAAAAATGGTGCACTGGTGAAAACCTCTTCTCCTCATTTATTGTTTGGTCCAGATTCAGTTTCTTTTGATTGTTATAGCACAAAAACAGCTTGTGAACGCGGTGAACAAGGCTAAACTGATGTTCAAAACTTTGGAAGCACTGAGTAGAATGTATATCACACAGAGGATCAAAATGTTGCCATCAGATCAAATTCATGGTTCTATATAGCTTCTGTCATATCACCTATATTAGATGCAGTTGTGTTAATTGTGTTAAATAATTTAAATCTCTCAATGTGAAGCATCAAAACAGTATTCCTTTGTTAGTGATAACGTAGGCGCACATTTCAAACAATACTAAGGCCTACTTGTATAAGATATGAGCTGTAGTACAGTCCACATCCACACAGAGCTGTTGGCTCAGTCCTGATTATTAGTAACAAACTGCTGCTGATGAAAAAGAAAAACTTGAAGCAATGTGGGGGTCCATCTCTGATCTGTGCGCTTCTGTTTACTCATGTCTGTGTAACCCATCCGGTCCACTGGAGTAACAGTGGAAGTGGCAGGCAAGCTCCATTTGGCACAGTGAGGGCCCCTGCTGTGGCTGACCAGACATGATGACAGGCTCTGTCCACAGAGGGCCTGCACCAAAGAAAGCTCACCACTGAATGAAGACATAAAACCTCCATTCATAACTCAGTGGGGCCCTATAGTATGATCACTGATGGGTTCCTCTAGGCAGGGCAGATTACAAAGAAAGAAAGAGATGGAAGAATCTGGTCTAGGAGTAGAGTAAAAATAGAAAATGAAGGGAGCATAGTCACAGAGTTGCTGCATGAATGAATGCATGAATTAATCGAATGAACAAATGAATCGACTGTTTTGTTTGCTAAGCTGCCACCTATCTGGCCCGCTTCCTGAGAGCAGCGTCATTAAAAAGCCAGTCACATCTCATCTAGCGGTTTCCAGCTCCAAGCTCACAGGGAGCAGGCTCCTCATTAACAACGCAACATATTTACAAACAGCAGCACTGGGGTTCTCTCACTGCCCGCTCGCATGCAATCCTCACACGACACAGTCACTGTCAGGGACATGCACTCACAAGGCGGCTCGCACAGGATCTGATTTTTTTTACATACAGTCCTACTTTTTTCTGACTTTTTCTTGATGATTTCATTTTAATAATAGAACAACAAGTCACAGCATCATGTTTCCAGCCCTACACAATGTGCCACAACTGAGCAAGAAGAGCCCAGTTTTCAGGCAGCAATCTGCTCCTCGACATGCAAATCAAGACAGTATATTCCAGCCATGGCAAACCCAGAGAGCCACTGATTTGCCCTTTGAATGTGCAACTTCAAATCTAAAGAAGCTCATAGAGAGGCAGGTCGCACACACTCACAGTCATGCACAGTCAGTTCTTACCAGAGGAATGGCCTCGATTGGTGGCATCGTGGTCACTGTCTCCCTGCTCACTGTCTCCGTGGCCGCTGTCTTTGGAGCTGACGAGATCCGCCTCCTGGAACGCTGAACTGCAAGTAAAGTCAACATTAAGTCAAAACCTCACTTGGCATTTTGATGCTCTCAACTAACAGCAGTTTTAGATGCTTCCTAATCTTTCTGATCCCATCTTATCATCCAGAGCATCATCACAATAACGAGGGTTGTCAGTGAATGAACAAGCAGATAAGAGGTTTATTAAAGCTTCAGTGAGAATCTCCTTCCATATTTACCTGTTGACACGTCTCGGCCTGTCAACCAGGTAGCTGAGTTCAGCTCGTTGGTGTTTGGTCTGAAAGAGAAGGAGCAGTTTCACCACGTGTCACTCAAGCAGCTTATGCTTGAGTGACACATGTGATTAGCATAAAGAGAAAAAAAACATCATCATCAAGCCAGATATGATGCAACCCACACAGTGGCATGTTGATGTCAGCTACTAAATGAACCTGTTCTGTGTTCACCAGATATGAGTGATACTGTAATGGTTGAAACGTGTGTGTTTGAGGAGGTGTGTTTTCCCACGGGGGTGCAGGGGGGAGTAACAGATATGTTGCCAAGGCGCGAGATAAAGTAGTGCGCCTATTCAGCATGGTACAGCCAAGAGACGCATCTTTGTTCTAGTGCAACTCAACAACATATTGACCAGTATGGTTAATGTGAATGCTCTTCTCCCCAGGCACAGTCTCACACTCACACACACACACACACACACACACACGCGCACAAACACACACACACAGATGCACAGCAACCAGCAGCCTCTGAGCGACCATACATTTTCTTTACATGCTTATCTTCCTCTGATTTTTCATCACTTCAAAGACTTGGGAGCATAACAACGAACATGCAGTCATTGTTGTTTCAGAGCAGACTTCCCTGAGGATTGCTAAAGGCAACATGTCAGCAACAATCATCTTATCATTGTGTTTGCTTTATTGCCTTTAAGGAAATAAGTCATAGAACGTGGCTGAACACTATGTGTATTAGCACTCAGTAACAGCCATTTAGACCTGGCATACCGCTGAACTGAGAGAAAATTTGGGAATGGAAATATCTGTCATGTAGGAGTGTTTTTCTTGTAATTGTATCAAACTGGCAGGCTTCATGTGTCTACAGTGAGGACCTGTGTATGAATCATCAGACATGCCGAAGGTCTCTGAATGGAAGGGGAGGTTAAACTGTAGGTATGAGAGGGACTCTTACCTCGTTTGATAAAATGCTGCCGTTTGATATGATGTCAGGCTGCTGGTCTGTGTACCCTGTTACTATGGCCCCACACGGGTTGTGATCGGTGTCTGTGCTCCTAGAAGGACTACACGGCTTTAGGAACATGAGGTCGGTTTTGGCAGACTCTGGAGTCAGACATACCTGGTAGCAATAGTTCTGGTTTTGGTGGTGGGTGCCGAAGCTCCCCGACTCCTCCACAGGGACTTGAGCCGTTCCGGCCCCACTGACGTTAACAGCGCTTTGCACCAGCATGATATCAGACTTGCTGAGCTTTTTCTTGCGGGCCCTGCCCTGCCTTGAGCAGCAGGCACTGCAGCCCAGACAGCAATCGCTGGTCAGGCACGTGTAAATGTTGAGTTTTTTGTCCTTCTGGCAGCGCACAGCCAGCACAATCATGACCAAGAGAAAGATGAAGGAAACAGAACCCAGGGCAATGATGAGGATCAGGGTGAGGTCCAGGGTGCCATCTTTCGCCTTGGTGGTGCTTCCTCTGTCCCCACTGCTACGGCCTTCAACCACACTATCCACCAGCACCACCAGAACGCTGGCACTAGAGGACAACGGTGGCTGGCCATGGTCTCGCACCTCAATCAGCAGGTCATACAGCTGGTGGGGGTCTCGCTTTGCTGACACCCGCCTTGCAGTCCTGAGTTCCCCCGTCCTCCAGTCCATCCTAAACATGCCATTCTCATTCCCCCTCTGGATGCTGTAGGACAGTCGGGCGTTCTCACCGTCATCCGCATCCATAGCCACAATCCGGGTCACCAGGTAGCCTGGCTCAGCCGAGCGGGGCAGGAGCTCCTTGGCTGTGCCATTCTTCCCTAGGGGGCCCAGCACCACAGGGTTATTGTCATTTTGGTCCACAATGATGACTTTGACAGTGGCATTGGAAGAGAGCTCTGGGGTGCCTGTGTCTCTGGCCTGGACCATGAATGTGAATTCCTTCAGCTGCTCATAATCAAAGGACCTCAGTGCATACAGATATCCTGTCTCCTCATTGATTGACACATAGGTTTTGACTGACATGCCCTGAATGTCACACTCTAATATGGAGTAGCTGATGAGTGCATTCTGTCCAATATCCGGGTCCAGAGCCGTTACCGAGTGTATGTACGCCCCTGGCACATTATTCTCCGCGACATACACATCATATATGGGCTGCGTAAAGGTTGGCGCGTTGTCATTCTCATCTGAAACCTGGACTCGGATGGACTTGCTGGTGGCGAGGGAAGGTGTCCCTTTATCCCGCGCAACCACAGTGACGGAGTAGGAGTCTGCCTGCTCCCGATCCAGCGGCCCGTCAGTCACTATAGTGAAATAATTCCTAAAGGAAGATTTTAATTTGAACGGGACATCCCCGAGGATTTCCACTTGGATCTGTCCGTTCTCCTCTGAGTCCCGGTCCGTCACACTCAACAGCGCAATTACAGTTCCAGGAGCCGCCTTTTCGCTCACCGACTCTGTGACGGTGCTAAAGGTGATCTCCGGTGCATTGTCGTTAACATCGGTGACTTTGACAAGCACTTTACAATGAGCGGGCACGGCATTTGGCCCCAGATCCTTGGCCTGGACAAAGATCTGATAAAGACTGCTCTCCTCAAAATCCACCTCTCCGTGCACTTCGATGCGCCCCGTGCGTGGGTCTATGCTGAACAGGTCCTTTACGCGGTTGGAGATGTGGTTGCTGAAGGAATAAATTATCTCCCCGTTTAGCCCCTCATCCAGGTCGGTGGCGTTCAGCTGTATGACCAGCGAGCCCACCGGTGCGTTCTCAGAGAGACTCACCGTGTAGACGGGCTGGTCAAAAACCGGGACGTTATCATTAGAGTCAAGCACTTTAACCACCAGCAGCGCGGTGCCAGTCCGTGGGGGCTGACCGCCGTCCACCGCGGTCAGCACGTACCTGTGCGCTGACTGCTGCTCCCGGTCCAGCGGCTTCTCCAGGACCAGCTCCGCGAACTTGTTTCCGTCCGTTTGGGTCTGCACGTCCAGGTAAAAGTAGTTGTTAGTGGTGATATCGTACGTGCGTAAAGCATTCGAACCCACGTCCGGGTCGAACGCACTCTCCAAGGGGAAACGGGTGCCCGGAGTGGCGCTCTCGGAGATCTCTACTGTGATGTCTGTCTCCGGGAAGCTGGGTGGGTTGTCGTTAATGTCCAGCACCTCGATTTCGACCCGAAACAGCTCCAATGGGTTATCCAAGAACACCTCCATGTTGAGCTGGCAGCTGGCGCCCTGCTTGCAGATCTGCTCCCGGTCAATTTTCTCATTAACGAACAGGACGCCGTTTTCTAGGTTCACTTCTAGGTACGGTGTACGAGAGCTGGGTACTACCTGAAAACGGCGGGAGGCCAGTTTGGTAAGGTCCAGTCCCAGGTCCTCCGCGATATTGCCCACCAAGGTGCCATGGTCTGCCTCCTCCGGCACAGAGTAGCGTATCTGAGAGAGCACTCCATCCGTGATGCACAGGACAATCAAAAGCACAATCATCGCCGGAAAAACAAGTGCACTTCGGTAAAAAAATAAAAAAAAATCATAGACGTTATTATCTCCTATTAATGGACAAAATGTCAATATCCATCGCCCATTTCAGTCAGCAGATAAAAGTCTCTAGCATGCGTAAAAGTCTGCAAAACGTGTAATGCGTGTGGAGAAATGTGTCCCATTAAAAGAGAGGCATGTTAAAAAGGTTCAAGGAGTTTTAATTACTGTCGAAGCTTTTTTTTCTGTTCGAGCTTCGCTGTGCCGCTGTTCAGCTGCGTCCCAGAGAAGCTACAGCGCACATTCCAGTGAAGCGCAGT
Source organism: Ctenopoma kingsleyae (assembly GCA_032353495.1). Lineage (NCBI taxonomy): Eukaryota > Metazoa > Chordata > Actinopteri > Anabantiformes > Anabantidae > Ctenopoma > Ctenopoma kingsleyae. The sequence goes on along the minus strand of JAUBNQ010000002.1, from coordinate 142,966 downwards.
GCCGCCGGAGTGATGGAAACAGTCTGTAGAGGAGTTGGAAAAGAATCATAATCCATATATGAAGAATGCAAGACGCACTTTCTACTCTGTGGCGGTCCTTAATCAGAAACGAAATGTCAGATGTGTCGTCTTTGTTTTTCTCACTCTCTGTCTTCTCCTGGCACCCTGCTCCGTCACTGCGGTCTCCTCCACTCCACTCTCTACTGATGCTGTTCACTCAACTATTTGCTTTTTTCCCCCCGCATCGCGCCTCCCCCTCGCAGCCCCCGCGGCTGTAAATCACGCCGAGAGCTCTCCCCTGATTGGATAGCAGTGTTGCCTGTCAACGTCCGCTCGGCCCAAGTCTCCCTCACTGTTTTTCTACCTCTCTCCACCTCCCTCTGAACGCAGATTGGCATCGCTTTAGAATACCTGACCCCAAAGAAAAGACAGAGACATTTATGACCTTAACCTCTCAACTGCCAAACCCTGTACACTCCTCATCTGACAGTGATGTAAAGCGCATCATCCAGTGAGCCAGTGTGTGCTCAGAGTGAGTGGAGAACTTGTTAACTTGTCCGGGTCCATGTGAGCTTAAGAACAGTTTGGCCGAATCAGGTTAATCCATGCAAATGTTGTGATATGCATGCGGTGAATTTATCATTCATGCGCTGCTCTCAGGCCTGTGCGATATAATTACACCCAGTACTAGTAACGTTTTTCCTCCAGACTCAGAGTCGCGGACACAAAGAAAGGCAGAGCGGTACATACACGGACCTCATACGACACCTAGCGGTGTAACTGGGAACCACGGCCGGATTTCTATATCTAGCATCATGTGGAGACTGGAAGATGTAGGTATGACAATACAGGGACGGTAAAACTGGAAGACTGTCGTGTGCGCTCGGTGGAAACAGAAAACCTCTGGAACTACATCCTGTGTTTTTAGACTAAAGGTTTGTGTGGCGATGTGACTTCTTTCATCTACAAATACGGTTCAACATGTTGTAAGTACCACTGTGAACAATGACAGAGTAAAATCAATTTAACCATATTTGTGTTATTTGTGTTTTCTCAATGTATAAAATAATTTTTAGAGTACTACAGTTTTTTTTCCAGCAGTCATATAATAATAATAATAATAATAATAATAATAATAGTTAAATAACCTGATTTTGAAGCCAGTACATTTTATTGTTGCCATAAACGATAAAAAAAAAATCGAGATCTGAAAATATCAATATGTTTAGATCTTTTTTTTCCACAGGCACAGCCTCCAAATGTTGAGCAATGGAGAAGTAGGATTACCATTATCAGTATTGTTGATTTGTTTGTTAAAAATAACAAGGAGTAAGTGATGATTTGCAGATCACATGCACACAGTTGTTGTGGAATTGTGTACATGTGCAGACAATGAGAGAACTATCACTGCTCTGCAGCCAAACATGAAGGCTCAACAAAACAAAATACACTTGTATGCACCTGTATGATTGTATTGATTTACTGCTGGAGTCATACTGAGGTTAGAAAACTCTCATGCAAATAAATAAAGATGGAAAAGAACAACAAGGACCAAAAATCATATTAAAAACAAACCAGGCCATGGAGTTGTCCATCAGAGATTGCATCGTCTTGAAATCAGTTGGAGAATCAGCTTCATTAATTTTCCTTTTACTGATTATTCCAAGTGGCTGAAGCAGAAAACATGGAAGCCATATTTCCCATCAAATGAAATAAGTAATAAAAGAGGAAAGTGCACGTTATCATAAGCAGAGTCACTTTACTGTTAACTGGTCATTTGTATTTAGTTAATTTATAGCAGTGGTTGTGCTATAGAACTATATCAGAGTTTTTCACCTGATGAAAACTGGTCTAAATTTTTTGGTTCTCCACGTCTTCTCTGTGTTCTTGCTGAGCTGTTCGTATAAACAATGAAGGTCAAATGATCAAAAGATACCAAACATACCAGCAGTCAGCCAGGCTGTGCATAAGGTTTTTCTTTTGCTCTTGATTTTATTTTAACAGTTATAATCTCTGTAAATCGGTTCCTCCTCTCATCTCATTTCTATGAACTGACACTTGACTTTGGCCATAACAGGAAATCTGAGCCTTCAGTGTGAGCTCTGTAGGTGTTTGAGTTCAGCTCAAGTCAGACCAAGTACTCCCCCTAGTGAATGAATACAGAACTACACCATACAGTACACACTGTAATTCACAACCATGAGATTCTGAGAGTCAAACATACATACACATGCTGTAGCAGCATAAGTGTGTGATCCATACTGTCTGCAGCCTGTCAGAGCTGCACACACAAACCGGCAATTGAATGAGAAACATAAATTGAGATTTTCTAAATCAAGTCCCACAAAGCCAGTTGTGCAGTCAGACATCAGTGTGTGCTCAAATAGCCAGAGTGTGGAGGGGTGGGGTGGGTTGTATTCATGACTTTCTGCATGTGCAAATAGACATGGAAATTCATGGTGAGTGCTGATGCAGAAACCAAATGAAGAGTGGTGAACAATAACAGATTAAACTATATATATAATTATAGTATGGTTCACACAATGTTGACATTATATTCTTGAGTCATTTTAGGACTAAAAATACAGCATAGCCACCAGTAATTGCTGTCTTTTGGAGGGTAAAAATAATGGGCATCTCACACATCAAAAGTTTCCCACACATTGTAGCGGACAAAAAAGGCCTAGCGTCTAAAAAGGGGTGCCCTAAAGCAGTCCCACCCATGAGATAATTAGAGCAGGAGAAACAGCATGTAATCATCAAGTGTTACAAAGCTACAGGGACCAGAGAGCATAGTCTAACCTAAAACTAAACATGGTCTCTTTTCCTGTTAGCTTTAACAAGCACATTAACACACAAGTGGAGTCACTCCGGTGGTGTCATCCTCATTGTGAATTTAGCGTAGATATAAGGAAAGACAAACTAAAAGGACAACAGTAGAAGTACAGTGAAAAGAAGATGAATGGCACTGTTTGCAATTTACTGCATTCTGTTACAAACAATATTTCTAAACTGAGAGAACACAAACAGTCATGATCGTTCATGTCTTTGTTGAAACATACAGAATACAGATTAAGAAATGTAGTGAAGTAAAAAGGATAATATTTCCCTCCTAATTGCAGTTGTGGACAAGTAAAAGTAACAACATTTAAATAAAGTAAGGCATAACTACCTTAAAATTGTACTAAAATACAGTAATGTAGAGTACAGTTAAAGTACTTCGTTACTTTGTCTCGATGCATGCTCAATAATCCAGGTAAAGAAATCATAGAAAGTTGATTCTGTTCATCTGGACAAAGTTTTTTAGTGGGAGATGAACAGAATCAACTTTCTAAGACTTAGTTACTTTCCACATTGTATTGTTTCTAATAGCAGTCATGTCTAACATAAAGTAAGTTATATTTACACTGTTAGCAACAATATGGACTTCTCACTAGTTTTTTATTAAATTAGAATTGCAGCGTGAAAAAAAACATTTACTTATTACGTTTCGAGTGAAGCAAACTTGAAACAAAGGATGTTAGTAACTAAGAAGGCAACTGCATTATTAGACCAGTGAGAGGAAGTCAAGCAACTGTGCCTAATGTAGAAAAGTAGAAAAGATCCAAGCTAATATTAGTCAGGTCCAGGTACACTGGCGCAATTAGGATCCGGTGCCCCACCGACCCAAGAAAGTTTCTTTCTCTCCACCTGCTCTTGGACCACTGCTGGCGAATGTCAGTGAGGGAGGCGGGACACAGTTTTTCCACAGTGCTCTGCTGCCAGTGAAATATTTCATGTTCACTCAGCGCTTTAGCAGTGAATTAGATTTTACACTGTGGTAGGCTGGGGCATGCATGACTAAAGGAATGTGAATAAAATGGAAAGTCATGTTAAGTGGCCCTTTGAAGCACTTAGATTACACCAGTACTAGATTTGAAGGCAGTTGGTTTGCATGGTTTTAACAAGTAAACCTGATTGCTGATCAAGTAATGTCAAATGTCACATTAGTTAATCCACTGTGGACAAAGTTTATTTCATTTGAAATGTCTCAGTTGTTTAAAATAGTAATTCTGAGTATTCTATACTAAATTCATAGTTCATCTAAAGTCAATTAAGTCAAGTTACTCAAACTCAACTGTAAGTCTACTACACTACACAAAAGAAGCTTGTGTTAGGACAAAATATAATTCTTTATTCACTGTACTTTAGGAAATTAGTTTCCATACTATATTTAAGTAATATATGTACAGACTAGGGGCGGTATGGTGGTGTAGTGGTTAGCACTGTTGCCTCACAACTACAAACACCTGGGTTGGCCGGTGTGTGGAGTTTGCATGCTCTCCCCGTGTCTGCATGGGTTCTCTCCGGTTTCGAAGATTGTCTTGTCTGGGCCCAGCCAAGACTGCCAGCTGGCCTGGTGGCATGACGTCAGAGACACTGTGCAGATGATTAAACAGGCATATGAATAATCAGGTTCTGTTGTTCTATATCATTTGCTAACACTCTGGTCTGAGAAGAAATGTTTGCATACAGCCTGTGATGGCCGTCTCCACAGCCACACAGGAAAAGGAAAGTCTACACTCAACCACAGTACAAGCACATATTCAGTTGTCTTTGTTCACAAACATTTTGAATTAATAAAAGACACACATTTTGGTTTAGTTTAGAATTTACTTTATTAGTCACGATTATGTTCACTAAATGAAGCGCGCACATTTAGTTAACATCGTTGTCACTTCTTTGCTTATTTTTGATATTAATTCATTTCTTTTTATTTTGAGTTACCTGGTTTGAATTCCTTCCTAGTGTGGCAAAGGGTGGAGCTGACTTAAATGGAGAAGCTGAAGAGCAGGGCTAAACCAAAAGCTCAGACTGAACGGGGGGAATGGGATCATTTTGTTTTGAATAGTTTATTTCTTTTGATTATATTATGTATGTAGTTTGTCTTTAAATTAGATTTACGTTTGTAAACTGATAGACAGTTCCTGTCATCTCCTTTGGTTTCACAATGGTTTGATCATTCAGTATATACATATACTACCCTTTGTGTTTAGTTCAGGAGGTCAGGTCAGTTTGTTGGTTGTATGTACAAGTTCTTCTAACCCAACACATTATACACACAAACAAAATGATGTTTCAAAGAAGTCTGGGAGACACAATAAGTCTAGTGTATTTGTAAAATGTATCAACAGCAAAATTTAGCAAAACATCATTTGTCTTCTTTCAAAAATGTAGTTTAAAAGTCTGTTATATCAGGTAATGTGTACGCAAGCATCTGCTGCTCACCTCAGCAGCATCCTTCTATATTTTATGTGCCAACAGCCCATCAAGTAATTTAGTGTGTCTGGATTGAAATCTAACAAATGGCTCTTGTCTACAGTATCATCTTAATGGAAGCCAGTGACGATCAAACTGTGTCTTGTAGACAGAGAGCTGATGTCTGCTAACACCTCAGCACATCTTATGAACAGTCCAATGTACTGTGTGTCTGTATTTGTTACTACAGACAGTGGTGATGAAAAGTTTTGTAAAACGTATTGTCACAGTAATTCAATTCAATTTTATTTGTATAGCGCCAAATCACAACATACGTCATCTCAAGGCACTTTAAAGTGTAAGGTTTAGGACCTTACACAAAATATTTGTAAACCCAACAATCCCACTTGAGCAAGCACTAGGCAACAATGGAGAGGAAAAACTCCTTCTAAACTCTAGAGGAAGAAGCCTCCAGCAGAACCAGGCTCAGGATGGGCGGCCATCTGCCTTGACCGGTTGCGGTGAGTGGACAGAGAGAGAAAAGAACAGCAGGTAACAGATATCAAGACAACAACAACGAGCAGCAGATGAGGCACTAGGCAGGTCGGC
>JAUBNQ010000002.1:119794-130411 GCA_032353495.1 Ctenopoma kingsleyae | reverse complement strand
TTGGTTTATCAAGTTTACACAGTTGAAATAAAATTCAGGAATAACAGCCAATTGCTTGGTAATTTGAACAGGTCTTTTGTGTTACATAATGCGCTATCAATATTGTTTAAAATGCAAAAGTACATTTTATCCGATTACTCGAATAATCGATGAAAAAATCGACAGAATAGGAAGCCTGGTAGCTCAATGGGATAAGCATCAGACTGGCATGCAGAAGGTGGCAGGATCGAATCCTAGCCCATCCTAGCCCATCCCTCATACCAGGTGTGTCCTTGAGCAAGACATTCAGCGCTAGCTCCTTGTAAGTTGCTTTGGATAAAAGCGTCTGCCAAGCAAAGTAAAGTAAAGAATACTCGATTCCAAAAATACTCGATAGTTGCAGCCCTATGTGCCACCTCCCCTACCAGTGGGGCGGGGGGTATGAAAGAAGTAGAAGTCTGTGGAAAGGGCTGCAGGTGTAGCTGAGTCATGGGGGCGGATCCAGGTCGCATTCTGTTGCAAAGGCGGGAATGAAGTCAGCTTTGTTGACTGCCGACTGACAGTTCCACAGCCCAAACGAGTACTCAGGGTGACAAGACGAGAAATATATCATCATCATCATCATCATCCAGCAAATGAAAATGGCCTGGACATAAATTATGGGACCATATCCTAATAGTTTGTTGCACAACATTTAGAGGCAGTCGCTGCAATATCTGTCTCAGTGACAATGTCAACAGGTGACAGGTTTGTCCCCCTCTGAACAGACTGTTCTGTGTCAGGTTTAAAGGGTGCCTTTTCACTGGTTGGTTATGTCACATGACATCACTTCTCCAAAACCCTAGGAAGTGACATCTACAGCCTCAGATCAGGGTTTGTAGAAGGCCACTTCAGAATAGTCCACTGTTTTCCACATTGCTGGTGCTTCGGGTCATTATCCTGTTGAAGTACCAATAACTTGTGACTGAGACTGAGCTTTCTGACACTGGGCAGTACATTTCACTGATAGTCTTGAGATTTCATTCTGTCCTGCATAGATTCAAGGCACCCAGTGCCAAATGCAGCAAAGCAGCCCCAAAACATAACCTTCATGCTCCACAGTAGGTGTGGTGCTCTCGTCTTTGAAAACATCAGTCTTTTAGCTGTGAACATAGAGCTGATCTGACGTGCCAAAAGACTCCAGTTTTGTCTCATTCTCAGAAGCACAGCACCAAATTCATGCATGGAATGAAAAATGCTTTTACTAGTTCTATTGCAGTGAATTTGATCCTTAAAAAGCTGTCCACTGTAAGTCTGACAATAATATTGTAATGCTAACTCAACAGAGTAAGTTTTATTACCTAATTTGTTAAAATACTTGACAACTATTTGACCTGTTTGTTGGCACAAAGTGTAAAGTTTCATATTGTTTAAGGTGACATTTTTTCTGTTTGTACTTAGACCTTTCAAGAGCAAGGCCTCGAGTAGCAGTGAGGAGAAAACGAATGGCTGACAAATCAACCAGCACCTCAGACCCTGTCACTGAGGATGACCATGTACAGGTATACAATCCAGTCTTCCATTTTATCCTCTTAATGTCGCTGCTTATGATCACTGAGATGTTATAGAGGGGGAGGTAGACTGAAGGTGTAGGTCAGAGAGACCTTTAACCTTGTGTGGCATGTTGATAGTTAGGAGAAATACTCACCCAGCAGATGTAGCTACAGTGTTTGTTTACTGTGTTGTGTATCATCATAGTTGATATTACATCTGCAAAACTAACGCACTGTGAGCTTTGCTGAGCCAGTTTTTATTCAGTATGCTTTTGTTTGTTATGCAGATTTTGTCTCTGAAGAGTAAGAACCTAGTGGGCATCACTCTGACCAACTGTGGAATAACTGACCTGGTCCTCAGAGACTGTCCCAAGATGATGTTCATTCATGGTAACACACAGACAAGAACACTGCTATTTACTTTACTTGGCAGACGCTTTTATCCAAAGCGACTTACAAGGACACAAGCCAAGACACAAACAGTTACCATTTGGGTTCTGTATTTGATTACTCATGCTGATGTTTTTCTTTTAATACAATTTTAATACACAGATTGGTATGTTTCATCAGTTCAACACGGAAAGTTTTGCATCTTATTGCATGAATAAATAAGGATTACCTGTATTTATGCAACAACGATTCCAAAACCAGCATTGATGTGTGTCTGGGTTCACCCAGGTGTTGTCTAGCTGATGGTTTGAGATTATGCTGAAGAATTCTGAAATAATCCACTATCCACTTTGTGCACAGTGCAATGCATCAGTTCCAGTAGCAGCAAAGTCAGTTCAGAGCATAGTGCTGCAGCCATTATTCAACAGTGGGTACAATATTCTTTACCGACAGTATTCTTGGGGTTGAATAGCTGAACTTTACTTCCTCTAGAAGGCTTCTTCCTTTTTGCAAACTTTAGTCAAGCTTGAAGGTGTTGATTTTGATGGTTCCTTCCTGGGTTTTTTTGACCGTCTGAAGTGAAAGAAATAAAAAAAATAAAGAAACCCCGTGTCCCACATTCTTGGGGTTTTCTTTTAAAGATGTATGCTGTATGAACTTGCTGCTTTAGAAAAGGAAACAGTTTAAAAATATCATTAAAGCCCATATTGACATGACAATCATGTCTGTGATCCACAGACACACAGTATCCACAGTATGAGCTATGTTTGTACAGTGTCATTTTTAGAAAAACATTTCGCTCTGACAGTTTCATGAATATTCTGTAGATTAATCATGATTTGAAATGATTGCTCCACTGCGTTTGGATCTAACTTGGGTCAGTTGGTTAGGTCATGGCAAACTTGTCATTCTAGTGATATTAACCTGAATTGTCAGACAACAAATTCACAGTAATTGTATTATCAGGAGATCTTGGCCTGACTGATCACCAGCTAACTCTGCAGTAAGCCTTGTTTGTTTTTTCTGAGAGTGTTTCACAGTAAAGTTATGAACACTGAGTTTGCTAAACTGAGCTGCCATCACTGATCAGTCTAGCAGAGAAATTTATATTTCTGTCCAGTAACCTATGATGTGAAAACGGGATAAACATGTTCATGACACAGCTTGAGCACAGGGTTCTTGTGAGGTTAAACCCAGTTCCCGCCTTAGCTCCCAGCTATCAGAGTGCATTCAGCCTCTCTCCTCTTTGTCTTTACAGCAACCAGATGTCGAGTGTTAAAGCAGCTGAGAGTAGAAAGCGCCCCCATACTGAACAGGTTTGATTATGCTCAGTGTAAGAAGCTAGACATGGAACAGGTCCTGGATCAGATTCTGAGAATGCCTCCTGAGAGGAACCGCATCATCTACATGCGTCCTATGCACCAGGTTGGTGAATCTATGGTGTCATGTCTGTTTCTTTAGAAATTCACACAAGCTTTTGTTTGCATGACAGGTAAAAAGTATTTTGCTTCTGAAATCTAGTTTTAGATTTTGGTGTAACCAAATCCAGTTTTTAAAAAGTAAAATGGAGAAGAGGTTAAACTTTCTAGGCCATCACAACAAGTATGAAGTCCTTCCTTGTTTCAGTCTGCATGTCTTGATGTGTGTTTATTAAATATAAATACTGTGGTAATAATAAAATATTATCTGCTTTTAGTTAGATCACTTTCATGCATCATATTAAGTCTCACTTCTTCCATACTCACCAATGTTTCCCATGTCTACCATGCTCATTTTTGTCCTCACTGAACATTATCTACTTCTGTCTCAGATTGATTCAGTGGCGTTGGAGCGTCAGCTCTTCCAGGGGCCCTATCCCTACCATATTGCTATTGTGCACGAGTTTAGCAGCCCTCCAAATATACGCAACAAGGTTCGCATTCGCAGCTGGATGGATACCATAGCCAACATCAGCCAGTGAGTAGCATCGCACAGAATAGTCAGTATATTTCAGATGTTGTCTAGACAGTGTTTGCTGCCTTTGTGTATGTGAAGTTACAAAGTTTTTAAATAGGAATGTTGCTTACTACTGTGTTGTCACCATGGTGACACACAGCTGTGATCCCTTCCTTCTGCGCAGTTCTTTTGCTTTGTTACTGTAACACTGGTGTGTGACATAATTTGTGGGACAAAGTATGGGACATTTATGCCTCCATGTTTTGGATCTGTGCTGATATAATCTGTGCTGGTGAGCCATGAACTGATCACCATATGTCTTGGTTTCTCTCTCAGAGAGTTAATCAAGTATGAGTTCTTCCCAGAAGCTACCAGGACCGAAGAGGATGTTAAGAAGTATCCCAGATACCCCTGGGGCCGGGACATCTATACGCTAGAGGGTAGCACAGTCACACACTGTTCCAGTTTATTACATGCATATAAACATCATAAACTGAATGCAAGTATCACAAGCACTTGTGTAATAACCAAATGTGTAGTCTAATAATTTGGTCATAGAGTACAGTGCTGTGAATATTTAACCCCCTCTTGATTTCTTCTCCTTTTATGGGTATCTCATACTAAAGATGTTCAAACTAAATATAATGTATAACAAAGACAACCTGAGCAAACTAAAACAAGTTTTAACTGACTCTATGTTGGAAAAGTGATCACCTCCTGAAATGTATATTTAGTTCAGGTCCAGCTTTTGACTAGGTTCAAACACAAACATTTAAATTTGATTCTTTTTGACACATTCAGAGGTTGACTTACTCTTGTACTAAGTCGGTATCATTATCTTATTGTTGTGTTTGACACAACTTCAGCAAACAGACTGATACTCTTCCTCAGGATTCTTTGATAGAGAGCAGAATTCATGTTTTTCTCACTTGTAGTAGGTCAAGTCCTGAATCATTAAAGCATGCCCACAACATTACATCGCTACCTCCATGGTAGGTATGATGTTCTAGGCCTAGGTATTACATCAGCTTTGCTTGAAAAAATACAGTTCTAATTTAAAACCTGTTGTACTTGCACACATTCTCTTTCTCTCTGACATCTGACACAGTTTAGTATGTGATACACACAAAACAAAATCAGGAGAGGTTAAATATTTTTCACAGCTCTGTGTGTACTGTAAGTCATTAATTCACATTCAAAACAAAGTTGCAAATTTCATTTGTGGATGTTTTGTAGGTGTGTGATTGACAAAAATGAGGATTTTGCTTGTTTCACTGGTGTCTGTCATGGAGAGTTTAGAGAATGACCAGCGTAAACACAGGAGGAAATTCTATCCAGAGGATTTCAAGCTTTTAGTGGGAGAGGCTCATAATCACTTTGATGAGCTACAGCAGGGGTGGCCACACTTTTTCGGCTTGCGAGCTACCTTTCAAATGACCAAGTCAAAATGATCTGTGTGTGTGTGTGTGTGTGTGTGTGTGTGTGTGTGTGTGTGTGCTCCAAGTGCAACTTTATACTTTAGTATGACACAATACAATTCAATACATTTATGGTGATTACCATATTACAATGCAATTATTTTATTATATAGTATATAAAATATATATTTTATTATATTATATGCTTTTTGTAAATGAAATTAATATATTTGGTCACTTAACATATTTAATAACTTAATGGTACATGCTTGTTATATTGGTTGCAATGTGACACCCTCCATATTCCCATACTCTGATCACTTGCACTGAATGGAGTTAGCCAGGGTTGCACAGTAACCAGCTTCAAGCAGTCTTCCAAATGATCTTCACCATGGTGGAACTGTATTTGGACTTAATAATCTTCATGTGTGAAAATGCTGAGTACCATAAATAAGTAGAGCTCAATACTGCAGTGAAAAACCCGGCGCATTTCGTCATGTTTGGGTACTCACCTGTGAGTCAATTCCAACACTGTCCGTGAGTGCTCAACTTCAGCTGACTGTCAGCCTGTAGTGTCGTGTCTCATCCTCAGCTGCAGACGAGTTCAGGCCTGTGTGTTCTGTGTTCTGTTCAGTGTTGCTAATTTTAATGAGAGTATATCAAGCTCAACATTTCACTTAATTTGCTGTAGTTTTTCAGTAGCTCAGGCGTGCATGGTGATCCATGTGTAGGAGATTTCAGACTGGACGCCCTGTACGTCAATCAACATACGTCTGATATTTTTTCAATAGCATGCAATCTAAACTGCACTACCTTAGCGATCAACCGGTCGATCGCAATCGGCGTATTGGGCACCCCTGAGCTACAGCATCAAACTCTGTGTTACAGGAAGAAGCGCTTTATGGAAAGATCATTCCTATAACTCTCAGGAAACCAGCAACCACATAAGTCACATTTGGTCTCATTCAGTCAGCTTGGACTGGAGGAGAAACATCATTAGGTAGCCCATCCAGCCATGTACTATTCTATTTAAAACACCTTTGTCACTGTTACCTGTCTTCTGTCTTATCGTTTTTCAGGAGTGGTGGATGGAGCTCCATACAGCATGGTAACAGATTTTCCCTGGCTGAGGACTCTGAGAGCAGCTGATCCCAACTGCTATGCCCGTTATGACTTTGAGGATGATGAAAACAGTGAGTGCGGTCAGCACATATAGCAGGCACTCTATTCACTGATTCTCCACGTAGACGTATTTATAATCATTTATTACTGTGTCCCTGTGACCATTTAAGTATTTCTGATGCTTTCTGTTGTGTGTGTTAGCCACCATCTATGCCCCGCGGCGTAAAGGCCAGCTGTCAGCTGACATCTGCATGGAGACTATTGGAGAGGAGATCTCAGAACGTCGGCAGAGCAAAAGAGGAGTGTTTGAGAGAGTGGTGGTCCTCTTCCTACATCACTGTGATACACCAGGAGAACCTGTAGACGATGACTACATCTAGACACCACAAAACTCTCCTGAGGGATCAAGCACCGACAGTGAGGAAAGACCTGCATGAGCTCCCAACTTTGAAAACATGGTTTTATTTGCTGTGCGATATGCAGGCCATAGCTGAGTCCTGCACAGTGATATGCACATGATACCTCAGATACTTGACTAACTTCATGGAGAAGGAATATCTATAGTAGAAGGACACTGGGTGGCACTGGTAACTTGAATTAGACAGTAGAACAGACCACAACTCAACATTGAAGGCACTTTGAGAAATGTCTTCCAGAGAATGTAAACTGGGATGAGATTCAGGGTATCTGATGCTGATTTTCTTATTTGGACAGAATGGTATGCCTGTATGAGTGTATTAAACATTCTCAATTAAAAGCTGAGTCAAAGAACAAAAAACCGTTGATGGTGAAATGACAGCTCAAAGGGGAAACTCAGCATAGTGTACATTTTCATTTAGTGAGTGAAAGACTTGATTTTCAACATGAGGAACCTTTTAGGAATAAAGTCATCTGTAATTTTGATCTAAATAAGACCTGGCTCTTTCTCCAGCTCAAGCCGCTATTGACAGTCTGACCACAGCTGTCTGGACACCTCCTGCTTTCAGTTGGTTTTCTTGTTTATCGTGTTCTCACTGAGAGCACACACGTGTTTATCTGTCCACTGCCACAGTGTGCCTACCTCGGTTCCACACCAATTACACACATTAATGGCCTTACAAACGATACTATGCTTTTTAATTCAGTCTCCTTTGGAATTTGGTGTTTTTCTTTCAACATGCAGGCGTGTTTTGGTTGTTGATGGTTTACCTCAGCAAGCACTAAATGGAAAAGTTCTAATAGAGTTAAGAAAGTGGTAATAGCCTTGGTCTAACATGCAGCACATTTTCTTGTCAAAGTACCTGTTCTACTTGCATGTTGAGCCTACTGAATAGGGACTAGGGAGCTAGATTTGTCTCAGGGTCAGGGATTTTGTACAGGTGGTCCACAGGCCCCAGTGGTCGATGACTGTACAATAAATAATGTAGTTCCACTGTGACAGACAGTATTTTTCAACATGTCCATGGATTCATTATTTTTGTGATTATTCAAATTCATGCAAATATACAACATTCGGAAAAGCCAAAATGGTGATAATTTGGTCTATCATCAGTAGCCCGTGCTTTGCTAATGTTGGAATGTTAATCTAACAATATATTGCCAAGAACAGACAAACTGTGGAATTTACCATGCCCACATATTTCACTAACGGGTAAGAAACAACCTAATCTCAAGCCATTTCCTTACACTCCACCCCAATAGTGTTCCTGATGACAACTGTTTTGTTACAGTTGTCAATACACAAACAGGAGGCTGTGCTCATTCTGTCCATTCAAAAGTATTTGCTTCCTTCCTGATTTTTTTGTTTTTTAACATTTTTTGCCACACTGAAATGATTCAGGCGGCGGCACGGAGGTGAAGTGATTAGCACTGTCGCCTCGCAGCCAGAAGGACCCAGGTTTGATCCCCAGGTCGGCCGGGTACCTTTCTGTGTGGAGTTTGCATGTTCTCCCTGTGCCTGCGTAGGTTCTCTCCAGGTACTCCGGCTTCCTCCCACCATCCAAAGACATGCCTGTCAAGTTAATTGGTGACACTAAATTGTCCATAGGTGTGAATATGAGTGTGCATGGTTGTTTGTGTGTTGGCCCTGTGATGGACTGGCGACCTGTCCAGGGTGTACCCCGCCTCTCGCCCGATGACATCTGGGATAGGCTCCAGCACCCCCCACGACCCTTACGAGGGCAAGAGGTTAGGAAAATGGATGGATGGATGAAATGATTCAGATCATCAAACAAGTGTTAATGTTACACAAAGATAACACCCTCTTGCTTGAATGAACTGTGATTAACCACAATTTCTGGAAAACTGACTTCAATGTCACTTTCCACACCCAGACCTGATGATCCAAACCTGTTAAATCAAGAGATCACTTAAATAGAAGCTGCCTGACAAAGTGAATCAATCATGCTGCCACCAAAAAAAATTCAAAAACAGATGAGAAACAAAGTAATTGGTGTGTACCAGTCTGAAAATGATTATTTTGAGCAGATTTTTTTGTTTTGTTTGTTTTGTTATTATTTCTGTGGTCCTGCCCCTGAAGGAATAACCCCGTACAAGGATCCTGCTATCACCAGGCTTCACATCAGAGGTGGTATATGTCAGCCAGCACTGCCTGGTGTTCGACATAGTGCTGTGAGTATAGTTTTGAGTAATTGTTAGGTTCTGGGTCACCTAACTAAGTTTGTATGCTCAGTTATTCAACTCTAGGAAGAGTACTGGTGTCTCCAAACCTATATTTCACAATTTTCAAGTTATTTTGTGGGGTTGAATGAAATGACTAAATAATAGTTACATAAAGACATTTTGTTGATAATAGAACATAGAAAATTTACACTCAGTTGATAACTGACAGTTGATTGAATTTATGGTATTCTAGACAAAGATGATGTGGCGAACAGACACATTTCAGGTTCAGCACTGTATGTCAGCTGGATCCAAGATGTTCCAACTGGGGAACACAAAATGAATTTGGATGGATGTTCTATGGCCTGGGTGCAGACAGGAGAAGCTTTATCATTATTTGAATCTTTAATATCTTGTTATGGTAATAAACCTTTATCAAGTTTTATAACATTTACTATTTCTGTAGTTTTTTTGTCTGTTTTCAAAGTTTATTTTTGTCACAAAACCTATAATAAGAATAAACACCAGTGTGATAGGTAGTGATGGTTATGAAGTAGGTTAGTGAGAGGCAGGCTGCATCCTGGACAGGTCGCCAATCTGTCACAAGGCCACACAGAGAGCATTAACTGAACAAGGAAACTGATATTTATCAAAGCTGTGAAGACACAGCTTCACACAGTGCTCAGTGATACATTTTAGCTGTTCTATATTCATCTGCTTATGCGTGTACTGGATCACTTACACAGAGACATCTAAATGCCAAATATGGACAAACACAGCCCTCTGAAAGTCATAGTGACTGTAATGCCAGTTGTTGTGTACACGAGTAGCAAATGAGAAGGTGAAGGAGAAGGTGATAGAAGCTTTAAAATAAGATTTTGCAGAACCTTCAGTGCAGGCATTTGGGAACGTTTTCAATAGTTCATAGAAGTTACCATAATGGAATGCAATAAGACTCTGAGTGATGTGGTGTGGGCAGAGCCTCATCAGCTTTCCATGATGCAACATTGATGCCTGAGGTAGCTACAGGAATAACTAGTCTGTTCACCCTGGTTACTGTTTGACACTCTACAAATAGGTAGAAATCTTATCTTTTGATAAATAAAACTACATGCAGTATGGGAATAGATAGACTGACAGACTATCCTTTCACTTGGTAGTGAAATAAAAGAACTTTACAAAATAGATATTTGGCACAACCACGTTGCAAATGTTATTCATAGGTTTCACCTCTTAATTTGTTTTTGAGGTTCTATACATATCCGGAAATAAGAAATGTCTGTTACTTAAAAATTAATAGTGAAATAGTTAAATGTTAATTAGAGTGGAATGTTATTGACAGATTCACCACATAGACACACTGGTGTACTAAAAGAGAAACGAGATGAAATGGAGACATTCCCACTTATAGACAAGTAGGCCACTAATTCACTGACAAAAAGATCAAGCCGGCTGAGAGAAACTATGCAAAAAGTTGAAAACAATGAGCCTGTGTCAGTATGGAGGGGCTTTTAAGACATTACAAATTACAGAATTTGGAGCCTTCTCCAGGAGAAGAAGAGCCACCTGTGTGTGTGTGTGTGTGTGTGTGTGTGTGTGTGTGTGTGTGTGTGTGTGTGTGTGTGTGTGTGTGTGTGTGT